>VZTA01007577.1:0-151628 GCA_013398855.1 Mohoua ochrocephala
AAAAAACCCCAAACCAACAGAAATTTCACTGTAATATGCTGACTTAGCATAACCTTCTACCACTGCTAAGACATTGCAACAATAGGACTTTTTCTGTAAAACTTTTTATTTAAATCAAAGGGTAGGCAGACCTCTCAAAACTTGTCCCATGCTAATGTGCACCAGAATAAAACTTGCTAGCTCTGCTAGAAGCCTTGCTGAAACCTGCACTCAGCTAGAAGGAAGTACTGTACCAAATAAACAGGAAATAAGACTTTTCTTTCTTTTTAGAAGTCAAATTCTTTTTATTCAGTCTTTGGTTCTTTGAGATCTTGTTTTTACATTTTCTTTTACTGTCTCCCTGCTCTATAATCCTAGACTAAATAACTGAAGCACTGAATCATTCTTCTTCCTCAATACGGAGACAGTCAATATATATAAATTACTTCTAAGGGGCTTGAATGGAAGGTATTGTTTAAATGGTAGCAGAGCAGTATTGTTGGGCTTGTGTATATTGAACATTAAGGTCTGAAGCCAGAGCTGTAGTTGCAAATTTGTCTTGTGTACTTGAAGCTTCATGCTTTTTTCAGCTTATACTGACAATCTTCACATCCCCTGGCACTGAAAATTATTCTAAAATTGCAAATTGCATTTCAAGATCGTTTCAAGGCCCCTCTTCCAAATGTTTCAGACAAGTCCTTTTAAATGCATTCTCATCTGGGGTTCCCAGCTGATGCCCAGGTATTCTGTGGTATTCAGTCACTGGTGACACGTAGAGGTGAGCTGTGGAGAAACAGTGGAAATTCCACCTGCTGTGAGAGGATGACCTGAAACAAATATCTTCCTAGTGGTTTCTCTGCTGCTTGCATCAGTGTGTGTCCTGAAAGGCAGCACACTACTGGGAAAATTACTTTCCTTCCTGCAAAAACAGGTTACTAGTTTAGATCCTGCTGTTCAATGACCAAGGTCGTACCCATACCCTGAAATGTCCCTGAATTTTGGATGGTCTTTGTCACATGTGTGTTTCTATCATAAACACCAACTCGTACCAGTTATTTTGTACTTGTCAAGCACAAGATACATGACACAAATTAAACACCAAGGTTTATTGGTAAGATGAGGCCTGGTGCAATCTCTCTTCAGATACTCTAAGTGCATGCTCTGCGTATCCTGAAAATCCTCCTTTAAGGACTATGAAAGGTGTTACTAGAAGTTTGATCCTTTATGAGACCAGCTGCCAATGATGAAATTCAGACTGAGATTTTTAGTCCAAACCTTCTCTAGACAAAGTGTTTGGATTTTGGTATATATTGAGTGCTAGAAATGATCCTTTAAAGGAAAACCAGTAGAATTTTATTGGCAGTGACCTGCTGCTTAGTACACTGAAAACCTTTCTGTAGATCTTGTCTTTTTCTTTCCTTTTTTTTTTTTTTCCTTTTAAAATGTTGCTTGTAAACTAGAATTGTAGGAGGTTTTGAAGTCAGATTGAATTACTCTTCCCAGGGTGCTTCTATAGGAAGCCCCTTTGGAATTGGCAAGAACAAGCCCAACTTGCATCCCGTTTGCCATCTGGGTTTCCCTCTGGCTTCAATTTGCTGCCATAAAACAGTTCTTAGGTATGGATGCTGTACTGAACCTGCCCAATGCATGTCACATTTAGTTACTCATATTTCTTCTAAGATAACGACGGCAAAGAAGCTGTTTCTTGTGGTCTCTTGATTTACTGCTTCTTAATCTGATGTTTCAAATTAAACCCGAGTCTTCAAATGTCATTGCATTCTTTTAAGACATGTTCAGCTGCTTTGTAATGGGTGTGTTCTTTCTTACAGTTTAATGCTCAGTGGTTATGGAATAATTGAATAATGTAGCATGTCTGTTTATAATCATGATTCTCTGTTATCAAAGATACACATTTATTACTCACTTTTCTTTATATTTCTGCACCCTTCCTCGTACCTGAAATACCCTTTGCAGCTGCCTTAATGCATCAATAAACCTTTTAGGTGCAATTGTTCAAGGGCACACATCAGGGCTCATGTTAGACATTCCATTGCAGCCACATGAACTACTGAGAGTAAGTGAAGTTCGATATGTTTACAGATCCAGCGGGCCTGGTATCTTTGTTTAGTACCCTAAATAGCACTGATAAATTGAGGAAAATTAGAGGATGTTTACAACTGTTTGTAATGGGAAGAAAGTCATCATTGCTAATGAGTTTTTCCTAGGCAGCACAAACACGTATGGAGGGCATGATTTTCCTTTAAAAGAACACAGGTGATTTTTCATTTTGTTTGTTTTCTTATAGGATTTATGTAAATAAAAGTTTTGACTGCCATCCTTGTCCTTTAATAAACGTGGCTTTAAATAAATGTAGGTCACTTAGCATCATCTTGAGATACTCCTTTACCTAAGATCAAGATGAAATTTGTCGCCCATCTGTGTGATTGTACCATGGAGACCATTTCAGTTTAAAGTCCACGCTGCATTAGTTATGCAAATATAATAAAAGCAAAAAGTTTATTGATTAGACAAATAGATTATCTTCTTACATCTCTCTCCACTAAAAATAATTAAGTTCTGTATCATGCAAACTGTATAATATTTTTTAGTCTCTTTTAGAGACTTATCATCTGAATATTATTTACGAAGTTTATCCTGAGTCACACCAGATTAGCCACTTCTACCTACAGATGCTTCTACAGCAGCCACTGTTGTGATTTGTGTATTCAACAAAAACTAATCAATTGAGCATCACAGAAGCCTTGGAAAAGTACATAGAAATAGTTATCCTGCTTGCAAGGATACACAAGACATACAATAAAGGCTATCTGCCACAGAACACCTCTTATCTCTAACACTGTAGGCCAAACTCCTAGAAGATATCATACATCGCTACATGAAAAAAATGGCCTCACTTCATTTCATAAAGCTCCTTCTGTATTTCATAGCTCAAACCCTATCAGAATCTCACATGCAGCTACATGAGAGCTTGACAGTATTTCAGTCTGAAGCATCCTGGAGAACTTTATTGTTTCAGAATGGAACATAGGGGCTGCAACAGTATTTTGTTAAAATGAGACCTGGAACAGTTTGAACCTGTTCTTTCCTTTTACTGTGTACAGGCAAGATTTATGCTAATGAAAAGCCTCATGGTTGTGTGCTGAATGTGAAATTCAAGGCACTGAAATTATGGTATTTGAAGAACTTGCTTGTTTCTGGGAAAATCTGTGATGTGATTGTCACAAATCAAATTGTCACTTAGTTTGGAGTTTTTTGCTATAACTTTACTGAGTCTAAGCTTTAGCACAAATTGCGAGTTGATCTGTAATTCCCATTTTTTGTGGGTCAGTTATGCAAAAGCATACTGTGGGAACATATCCCAGGATTTTACACACATTTGCCAAAACTTTAGCTTGCAAAACTTTTGGATCATGAAGTTGTGCATGAAGATTTGGCATCCGATCCTGTTCCTACTGTGATGTCTAATAGTAGCTATCAAATTTTACTGGGAAAAGGATAGGACATTTAGGAGTCTGGGTTGAAAATACCTCAAAATTTTTTTTTTTACAAACCAACTTTTCTAGAAACCACGTTTGCAGAGAACGAGAAACATATTGATGAGACAACAGGGGAAGAAACCCCAGTCAAGTCAGGACTGATGGGAAATCTCTCTTGCTCCTATAGTGTCAGGACATATTCAGGTTCTGCTCGACCACAGCACTTAGAAAGACCTACAAATAACAGAGCACAGGCAAAATGAGATCTGAACGTCACGAAAAGCGTGAATTGTGGACAGTATCCTATTATCCCCTCAGAAAAGAAAAAGATTTATTTCACTCATATGAATGTCATTGCCACTTCAAATTAGTTCTACTTGCAGCATCATAATCTTGCTCCTATTCCTTCAGCAGAGCCCAATACCTGTTGCAGTGACTGTGTCTGAAGGAGAAGCTGCCCAGGACAGCATGGCCAAGACTGGTCGCATTACAAGTCCCTTGCTTCTTGTTCCAGCTTCCAGCCTCTTCCCCTCTGCTAAATGACACACGAATTTATCACCTTTGCTGATCCTCTATGGTTTATTGTTCTTCCTGCATGCTGTTTCTTGAGTATCAGTAGCTGACAGAAGGCAGGGTTCTTCCTTGTGTGGTCTTGTAGGGCAAGACTGAAAAGATAGTCACAAGTCATATGGCTGCAAAAATTCATGTCTGCAGTTCAGGGGAGAACGTGTTAAGTTATAGATTTGTACAGAAGTATGGTAACCACATGTTAGTCCTTGTGCATGTTAGTCCTGTGGTAAGGAAAGAAGCTGTAGGAAAGGAAATAGAGTGTGTGAGAAGGAGAAACTTAGGCAGGTTTAGAAGAGAAAAAAAAATTCATTTAAATACTGAAGATTTTGAAGCATAATAGATAGCATTGAGTCCCTGGCAAAAGTCTGAGTTCAGTGATCTGTGTAAGGGAATAAATTGTACCTAGTGCTTTAAAAGATGTGCTTTTTAAAAACACCCCCCAACTGATTTATAAAAAAAGAAAGGCATAATGAGATCCAGCTTCCTGTAAGTTTATGGTAATTTTGTGCCTTTTGCTAGTTGTTCTATTTATGTGGTCCTTTACTGTAGCCTGGCTCCCACCCTCTAATATAGTTATCCTCACAGCACTTCTTTGTGGTAAGGAAGTACAATAATCCCCACTTTACAAATGGGGAGCCGTGGCAAAAGAGAGGCTTAGTGACTCGCCTGAGGTCATGCAGGCAGCCTATTATGGAGCAGGGAATTCAACCAGGACTCCCAAACAGCAGACAAATGCTCCAACCCCAGGGCTGTCTGTCCTTCAGCTCATATTTTGAAAGCGCTCAAAAGGTTGTATCCAGATTTCAGAGATGGTTCAGGGGTTATTGAATCCAGTCTGACTAAAATAACAGAATAGCTGGACCAAGTGAAAATGTGCTGCTTAGTGTAGAGTTGCAATATCAGTAAGTCAAATAAAGGTTTTTCCGCTGGCAGCTCTGGTTTCCTCTCACTTGCCTGAGCTTGCTCGCTCATACACACACACACACATGCACTCTCTGCAACTCATTTTTCTCCTGCCTCGGAGGAAGGACTTGGTGAAAGGAAATTGGTATAATTAAATGGTTATGTAGGAAGCTGATGGTAAGTATTTACTTTTATAAAATAAGTGGAGGAGAAAAAAACGTATGAGGTAGATTTCTTAGTGTTTGCTTTTTTGGGTTTATTTTTGGGAGCAGAGTATTGAGTGACAGAGATTTGTTCCCAGTAGAAAATGCTTGAAACACATTAGTCTGCTTTGGTATTAGAAAGATTAGAGGGCACACTGTGAGAATTTGTAAGGATTTATGTGCTTTTTAGAGAGGATTAAGAATTTTTTAAAAAAATCCGGATTAGAAATGCTGTTTAACCACATCACTACTCTACAGGCCAACATTTGCATGGTGGTTTTCTTTTATGTTTAATACCACAATGTTTGTATTGCAACTTCAGTTACAGTTGGTTTTGTTTAAAGACCATGGTCTAGGTGTGCACAGCATGTGAGATGAAATGTTAGGAGTTCATGTAGCATCCTTGAAATCTTATTCAGCAGCAAACTTGAAATACCTAAGAAAAATATTTTAGAGATATTCTCATTCTATAGAGTTGTTTAAATAAAAGAAAAAAACCCAGATACATTTCATAGCTTTTAAGTGTGTGCTTTCTTCCTGTCTATCAAATTGTAAGCTTGAACAAGATTTGTTCTCTGGAACATTATTTCTTTAAAATATTTGGACATGGTAGTTCCCTAGTAACACCAGACTGCACAACATGGAATTAGTTATTTGTTTAGGAACAGAATTGTTAAACATCCTCTAAGCTGTAAAAGGATACTTCCTAATTATTTACTGGAAGCATCCATAGTTAATTAAAGTCAGACTGCTAAATGTGGATGATTAGAGGCTTATGTTGCTAGAAAACTGCTTGTGCTGATTTGAGCTAATATTTAATTTGTAAATTCAATCCTTTTTAGACACTTTATTTAGAAAAAGCATAAATCTTTACAAGATGTTCTTATGGAAATGACTAGCTATTTCTTTATGCTTTACAGTCTCACTATATTACACATCAATCTGTCGATAGTTTTTGGTGTCTTACCAACATGCAATAGAAATGTAACCTGGCCAGTAACAGTGGCTTAATTGTTCAGGATTTCTTTTTTTTTTTTCCTTTCTACTTCCTCCTACACTGTTTCTTTCTTTCTTCTTTTTTTCATTTCATTTTGTGTAGAGCTTGGAGTTGGCTTTAGCCACAGGACTGTTTGTCCAATGCATACCTGAGCCCAGTGATGCTTGGAGGATGAGTGAGTGTTGAATATAGTGTATTTTCCAGCCACGTGCCAGCAGCTGTTTCAGGTGCTTGGTGAATTTGGTCTTGCACCATACCCAGGTTTCTGTGGGTTTCTGTTTCACAGTCACCCCGTGACAGTGACAGCAGTACATTGTACCTAAGTACAGATACTTGAGCATTTTGTCCCTACAGAAGTGCTGTGAGTATCTGCAGTACATATAATTTTCTCTCTCGCTCTTTTCAGCCATTGCAATGGCACTGCCCAAAGTGGAGTGCTCTTTGCACGGGTGAACATCCTTTGAATTGGATTCTGGATGTTGGCTGCTGGGTTTAGTTTTGTTTTCAATTTTACTACGCTTACAACATTATTTTTAAAACAACATTTAGGTGGCACATGTTTTCTCTGATGTTGTTTTGGTCTCGTAAACACTCTGCAAAGTCGATACAGATGTGTGGGGAAGGAGATGTTTTGTTACTGGCCTCTTATGGTTTGTATTGCAGCTCCACTGCAATTTAGTTTGTAGTGCATTATAGTGCCTCATGACAAGAGAAGATTTTTATACCATCTGCATTATACCTGGCACATTATTGTCACTACTGGTGATCTGAACATTTTATTGCAGGTTTGTAGCGGTGGACTGATTTGTTAGTTAAGAGTTTCAAATCTAGAGAGACATTGCAAATACTGGCATTTATTATACACCTGTGGAAAGGTGTATCTTAGCAGGCAAGAAGGACGTGGGAAAAAGTACTGAAGACTGATTATTTGAAAAATTTGGTCTTCATCTGTAAAGAAGAATAAATTTTAGAAATGTGCTGGCAAATATGGACTCAGTATGCAGCAGTTTACAGCTGTGTAGTTGATTGAAAGTTTGCTGGGGTAAATTGTGGTTTTAGCTGAGTGGAGAACTAAATTTGGAGTCTTGTCCTTCATGAAAGAACAATTAATTGAACAAATCATTCTTTCTCTTTTTCAGAGAAATTGTTGTTTATTGTAGTGACTAGAGCTGTGAGAGACTTTCATTGTTTGTCCCTTCAGGTACTAAGTTCATTTGTTAGGAGAGAAGCAAGGCTTTGATTCCATCTTGTGTCTTTGGAAACGCAATCAGTTTCTTTCTTATTTAAATGATATTGTGATTTCATATCATTCTTTAAAGTACAAAGACAACTTTTTTTCCAGTGTGTGTTTTAAAGAGGTGCTTATACTGGGAAGGGTGACTTATACTCTGCTCTCAAGTGACTGGTACCAATACAGACATACTCTGCAAGTTTACCTTGTGGAAATGAAGGCAGAATTTCTCAGTTTGAAGCTTTACATCATGGTTAAGGAAATCATCTTTATTCCGTTTCTGTGTTGGTCTCAGCAATTCAAATGCTAGAAACACTAGAGGATTTTCTTGGGTTTTTGATGTCAATATACAGAAATGCTAACAGAGCACTATGCCAGAAGAAAACTGAAGTTCACATCATCTGCGTTCTTATGAATGAGGAAGGAGATTCCAAGCATTATTTGAAAATCTGCGTGCATAATTTATCTGATATCTCGGAAGGATTTGCTTTCTAAACTATCGTTCTTGACAAGTGCATACTGTGAAGCAGAAAGCTTTGTGGCTCCCACACCTTGGAACAAAACACCCTCTGCAGGTGCCTCTTTCTCTCTGTTGGCTGTGAGGGAGAAAAAATTCAGATGAAATATGTAACTTTCAGACTAATACCTTCTGTGAGAGGAGCTGCCCACTTAAACTGTTTTGAATAAATGTAGAGAAGGTGTTTCTGTTCATTTATGGAGCATGTCAGGTATGTTCTATGGAAAACTATGTTCTCAGGTTCTGGGTTCTCAGGTGCATGCATGTGACATTGGAGTGTAAGTCCTGTTTGGAAACAAATTAATTTTCTGTTCCCCTGCTCACCAGATAACTGCAGCCTGTTCTAGAAAAAGTATCCTTCATACAGTCAGGAATAACGTGGCCTTAGTTTAATTGATTTTTCTCTTGTTCAAATTGAAGTTTCACTGTTTACTCAAATATTGCTTACTGCAAGTTCCACCAGAATCAGGAGAATAAATGCATAGTCTATCACGTGGTGTGTATGGTAGAGGATTAAGACTGGGAGTCCAGTGTTTTTCATTGGTTTAACATGACCTATTAGTGGGTCAAGCCATTTCTCAGGTTTTTTCTTTGTTCAGCTTGTCTATTAAATGGGCATTTTACAGTGGGGCTTCTAATTTACATAGACAATTCAAGGAATTAGTACTGAGGTCAGCTACTACTTTTTTCCCTGAAAACCATGAAATTTTACTTTTAAAAAATACAATAATGTTTAATTTTTCTTGGGAACTATGAACTGTTCAGCAGAAGAATTTCTTCTGAAGCAGATATCTGCAAATAAATCTCTAAAATGCCATTCTTGTAGCATTATGAAATTTGGTTTCCACACTATTTTACTAGTCTGTGTGCTGTAAGAAGGGATTGCAGTAAAGTAAAGACTGAATTTCTGCAAAAGCATTTGTTCTGTACTAGCAGTACTTTCAGGGAGATATCCAGATATTTCTTAAGATCTTGAAAGCTTGGTATGAAAAATCAGATTTTCCACATTCCCGCTTGCAACTTAAATCCAGTGCAAACAGAGGTCTCTTTATTTCATAAGTACTTGTTTAACGCTGGCTCACTTTTGAGACTTATTGATTTTGTTGTATTCCAGGCCAGGAAAATCAAAGTCATGTTATGACAATATCCTCCTGAAATAAGTTATTACCTTTAAATGCAGTTGTAAAGGATGACTTTTTGGTTAAGGCTCTGGCCTGGGACTTGAGAGTTCAAACTGAGTTCATCTCAAGAGGGTGACCCTGACCACAACTGTGGGCACAGGCACCATTCCTGAATCTCAGTTCCCCTCCCAAAAAATAGCACCTGTTACCTTAGGCTGTGTATACAAGTACAGCACACAAACAGAACCTCTGCCCCTGGTCTGATTCGTAGCTGGTTCTGTCGTAAAAGTAATTAAACATCATAACTTCTATATTACCACTTGTTTCTCTTTTGCAGTCCACATCATGGGGGATGTGAAACTGGTGACATCTACTCGAGTCTCCAAAACCTCCCTGACACTCAGCCCCCCTGTCCCCACTGAAGCACCAGCATTTACTCTTCCTCCTCGGAATATCCGAGTGCAACTGGGAGCCACCGCGAGGTTTGAGGGGAAGGTAAGAAACAGACAGTGGAGGGCTTCTCCACTGGGTTTTGCCCTTTCCTGAATCTGACCTGGGGGCTGCAAAGGTAGTGAAGTTGCCTCTGCAACACGGGACCTTTACTCAAGAAGAATACACCGGTGTTTACCCTCCTGGGGAGGCAGGAGCATTACAGGTCTGTTTCTGTGTAGAGGAGAGTGTTGCAAAACCTGAGCATTGCAAAGTATAACCTCGTTGAGGTTATCAGTGAGAAACTGCTTCAAGGGCTGTTTCTAGTCAGCATGTTCCCCTACTGCAGTTCTACATATCCTCCTACTGCACATTCACATCCCTGCATCCCAAATACCTGCCCGCTCATGGAGCTTCATGTGTGACACAGATCTAACCGTGCTGCAGCATGTCCTTCCTAGCAGTCAAGGTAGGAATCTGCAATGAGCGTTGGGATAGTTCTGTATCTGCACCACCTGCCATACGTGTTCCTAACATGAAAGGAAAAAGAGCATATTCAGAGGGAAGATTGATTTGTTCAGGAAAACTTGTTAACTTGAAGGGTTTAAAAGGGGGTGTAGTGGGGTGTGTGTCCCCGGTTCTCCCCTTTTCTCATTTTTG
The DNA here is from genome assembly GCA_013398855.1 of Mohoua ochrocephala. NCBI lineage: Eukaryota > Metazoa > Chordata > Aves > Passeriformes > Acanthizidae > Mohoua > Mohoua ochrocephala. The sequence continues at coordinate 10,108 of VZTA01007577.1, forward strand.
GGATATTGAATTGTGCTTCCTGGCATCCGTATTTCTTTCATGTGTCAATCCTGGTCTGTACTCATCCTTGTTCTAGCTATCTTCTTTTATCCTCCCTTAACCCAGTTCTTTTTCCTGGAGCTGTTAGCTTTCCCTCCCAGTCCTTTCAGCTTCCTTTGGTTCCTGTCACGCTCTGATTGCATGCTGACAGCTGCACCATCAAACTGACCGCACTTTTAATCTTTGAAGTGGTGGGACTCGTCTGACGGAGGCAGGAAACTGCAACTCTACTGTAACAAAAGCAAGGGCCAGAAGGAATTTGGGAAATTCATAACTTCTGAAACTCTAACTTAAACACAGGGCCGGTAGAGGGCATCTGATATTTATCTTATTTGTTTATGTAAGAGCAGGCCAGGAACTGGGATTTTTCAACAGGAACTGTGTAGGAAAACAGGTTTTGGAGTATATTAATTTTAAAGTGTTAAAGAAAAACTCAGAAGTAGGTCTTAGATTTGACTTTTTGAAGAAAAGTTGGCATTTTTCATAGAAAGCAAATTTCAGTGAAAGTGTTTAAACCAAGGAACAGTTTTTTCCCAAACCTTCAAAAAAATTTTTTTAAAAAATTGCTTACTTTTAGGTGATTTTAAGGCACCAGTCAGAAACCCTTTCTGTGTATGACATTGGCCAGTCCCAATGAGTATTCCTGTTCTTACTCTTTGTATCTTTTTTTCCTCTTCTCCTTATTATTTCACTTTGTTGCAAACACAGTAGGAAAATGGCAGCGTGTTTCTGCTTTCTCCACGTGACACCTGTGTACAATGCTGTTCTAATCCCAACTGGTTCTTCCAGGCTACACTGCAATAACAGTTCAGTGAAATCAAAGTTGAAGCATGTGCTAAGATTTGGTTTTATAGTTCTCATGTTTCCTAATTAAAAGCTCAAGTGGGATATTTCCAGTTTTTATTGCACTCTGCAGAGTTTTTATTATTAAGTCAAATGGAAACAATTGTAAAATATAATGACCCCCCATCACGGCTTTGCATGGTTTTCTTATATCTGGTTTTAAAGTGTTAATTTTCCAGGGATACCTATCCCCTTTTTAAAGCCACTTTGAAGACTGGAAGGGTAAAGTCTGAGGGGTTTTTTTAGTAGCTTAGAAAAAATACACAAATTCAATACTAATTAAACTGTCGAGTTTAATTTCCTCGAAGGAACAAAACTTTGATTGAAGTCCTGGGTATAGACTTACTTGATGAAAAATCTAAATATCTCTTCTGGCAGTTTGGTATATGAGCGTGGCCAAAACCTTTAATTTTCCCTCCTTGAAATGGAGGTGACAGCATCAGCATTTTGTTTGTGCTCTTACCGTAGTAACATGGGCAAAGTGAGGGTGAACACGAGGGCCCAGTTTGAAAGGTACTGAACAGCTGCAGCAGCCTGCAGAGCTGTTATCATCTGGCTCCATCTTCAGCTGGGTAATGCAGTGGTGCTTCTGCTGCTGCTTTAATGTTTCAGAGGTTCAGAAGGACAGTTGACCTGTTCAGAAAAACATGTTCAGGAGGACAATCTTAAGAAAAACAATTTATGAAGATTTAGTAATAGAAGCTACTCAACATACTTAGGTTTTTCTATCCAGGAAAATAGGCTACAGATGTTATGATATGTTGTTGCAGTATAAATATTAAACCAGACTCAGGCTAAAGAAAAATATAAAGTTTTTTAAATGGCTAGACAGGAGCTTTTCTTCAAAGAGTTTCTTTGCAGTGGAATTGATTTTATCAGAAAGAACAAACATTTTTAGAATCCAAGACAGGATATAAATCTGATATTGTGATGATCCTGTATTCTCATTAAGTGAACAAGGAAGAGAGGGCCCCAGAATTAAACTTGTTGGTTTTCTTTCCAGCGGCATTATTAGACAAGTTGTGTGAAATGGCGATTCAAGATCAAAGAAGGTGCAGAAATTGAGAAATAGCCCATAAATGTAGGAAACCTGAGGTGAAAAGAAACTGGCGCTTCCTTTAATGGGAATTTTTTTATTTTCTTGTTCCTTCAACTACCACCCCAGTTTTCTTACTAAAATGTCAGGAAGTTTATTTATATCTGACTGAAGATCTCAATTTTCCAATGTCACATCAGCATAGAAAGTTAAATCATCATCTCTCAAGAGTTTGAGCATGGTTTTGGCTTAGAGCACGGAGTGGAAACCCTTAGTAAGGCAAAGACAAGGCTACATTCACTAGATACTCCCCAAACATCTGCTGGGTGGACATCTCAGTTGTTCATCAATAAATTGCTGAGGTGATTTTTAGGAAAACCATCCCTGATAATTGTGAAATTGTGTTGTATGTTCTCAACTTGTTAGGACTCGACCGATGTGCTGTTCTTCAGCTGCACATCATGTGGGAGGTGAACAGCTCAAGGCAGTAATCTCGTGCCTTGTGTTAAGGCGTTTTGGCTCATCTGTCAGAACCTTTAAGACACTCCTGGAAAAGGAGAGCAAGCCAAAATGTTACCAGGCTTTGTTTTAAGCTACTTCTTTCTCGGTTGTATTGAAGACTGGATGTTAAAATGTGCATTTGATTGCAGCGAGCACTTAACCTGCCTTGTTAGCGCGTGTATAATTTTTGAGGGTAATATTGATGGTCATTAATTTTATGACCTAAAAAAAATACTTGTGCTGCAGCCCTGCTTGAGAGGAACAGCCAAATGTTCTACAGACCACAAACCTTTTGCCTAGGGGTCAGGAAAGAATTTTCCTCCTTGGATAAAGCATTGCCTAGTTGGCAACAGTGCCGTATGGGTGGTTTTTCTGCTTCATGTGAGCCATCATAAGTGGTCCATTGCCAGAACCAAGATATCAAACTACTAAATCTAGTCTGGTATTCTAATCCCAGGGAGCTAGATTTCATGTAGCTCATGGTTTGAGTAGGGGTTGGGGTACTAAATTCAGTTTGGTGCCCCGTTGAGTAGTTACTGTTCTGCCCTTCCCCTTCCACAAACGTCCAGGTAAGGGAGCTGGATGGTAAATTTTAAGGCAAGCCAGGTCAATGTCAAATCCTGCCCCTTTTAATGTGCTTTCTGGTTGTCCTTCTACCACCCTGCTGTTGCATCTGTTCGAATCAGTTAAGTCCACTGACATGCATCAATTTGAGTTGCTTTTGCTGCTGGTGGTTGCACAGGTACTGTTCGGAACAACATGCCTGAGAAAATGAATTGGGATCAGGCAGTGAGAAACAAGAGGCAATGGGAAGATCAGCAGTGATTCTGTCATCTATTCTGGGATAGAGAAGAGACCCATTTATGCAATGTGTTAAGAGGTAAAGAATAGGGAAGCATTGCAAGAATGAAGACTGTGTTGAAGGGAAACACTCCCACGGCATTTATGAATTCTTGCAACTACCCACTAGAGGAAAAACTAATTTTTAACCTATTTGTTTTACTATGACATGTTTTACATGCATAGCATGAGCTGTGCATGGCAAAACCTTTGGCATCTTCCCTTAGATTTGGACTCAAGGCAGCAGTGTGTGTGCCATTTCCAGCCCTCAGTCAGCAGGCACTCCAGAAGCATGCCTTAATTACACCACATGCCTGGATTTCAGATGCAGGATCTGAGAGAAGCCCATGTAATGACAGAGGATGATGACATGGCACAACATCCTTTGCTGTTGGCATGAGATGTTTGCTGTTACAAAATGTACTGGGCAGCTAATTGCATGAAGCTGCCAGTGGCTTTGGATCTGCACTTCCTGGAGGGCTGCCTGTTCTGAGCCATATAAGGAAGAAATTCAGGAAAGACCCACGTTTTCATGGGAGGCAGTTGTGTGGTGGAAGTGAGTGCTGTGAGAGGACTCGTGCTGATCTGTGATACTGTGATACTCCCAGAAACCCGATATGAAACACTGAGGCATTTTTTGAGGGGGAAAGAATTGAAAAAGTTCTCGACTTGACTGTAGATTTTATTTGATCTTCCTTTCCACGTACCACTGGAGCATTCTTGGGGAAAATGCGGTGCATTGAGAAGTTACTGAGACATTTTGTGTCAGACAGACATTGAGGTATAGACAGCTGAAATAAAAAAAAAAACAAAAAAACCCACAAAACCAAAAATAAATACAAAGGGTGGCTGTGAACAGCTTATTGCACACTGTTTTCTGTTTGATCTTCTACTGCTGTGTCTTCTTCCTTGGTGTAATCTACCTCCCATCATATTCACTTACCACATACATGTTCCCATGAGTACTGCATGCATCATTTTATTTGGGTTTATTTTACCGTATAACCCTATACTGGCATACAGAAACAGTGTCAGCTTTACACAAGGCCAAAGTGGAAGTGGCTGCTCTGCTGGGAAGTGGTTAAGGTGGGATTCAGTCAAAAGTATTTCCCTACACAGTGTCATCTACACCCAGAATTATTCAAACACACTTCCTTTCATCAATTGGCACAAGCACCCATGTGTTGACATCCATTTTCCTTGCCTTGCAAATAATACATCCTTTAGAAAAAACTGTAAGTGTTCAAGTTGCTGCTCAAGAAATTTCTAGGTTTTAGACAGGAGCGGTGTCCTGTGAGCTCCACTTCTGTCTCTCATAAATTCCTTTCATACCTGTCTCCCTGTCACCTGTGGCCATTATAATTATACTCAGGGTTTTCCTGGTAGAAGTATTTAAGCATTCCTTGTGTAGTCTGTGTGCAGAGCATGTGATGATGCTCGGAAGTGCTGGACCTAATACACTGTCCCCTGCAACTGATCTGTGCATGCGCTGAGGCAACAGCCAATATTTCTGGATGTTTGGCAGCAAAGTTTGGTCAGACCTTTTTCAGAGGTTTTTTTCAATCTTCCAGATGTTCAGAAATCCTAGACAATGCTGAATATCCTCAAATTCCACCCAGACAAAATTTCTGTGCAGGAAAGAGGCCATGACTGGGGAATACCGAACATACAGTATCCCTGTTCTGAGTTGTCTTTTCTCAGGGTTGGTTTTATTCTTTTGTATAATTGAGCCTGTGTTCAGTAACCCACCCACCTCCAAACTGTGGAAGAAATGTGCCATTTGATCTTATCACATTTATTGTTCTATTTGCTTTCTGTCTCCTTTGCCACCTAATTGCTGGTCTACAACCAGCTGGGGAGAGGAGTTCTGCTCCATGCAGTGCCAGAAAGATTGGCTCCCTATTTTTGGTTGTGGTAGGGAACTGCTGTAATTAAAGGAATATCAAAAACAGTCTAATAACTGTGATGGTAATAATAATAATAGAAGTTTTTTAAAACACTACAGCTAATGTACATATGGAATTAAAGAGAACCTTGTATTATTTTGTGTAGTATCTACCCCAACCAGCATTGTTTTAGCTGAAGCCAGACCACATATTTGTTCTGCTCTTGGTCACCACTTTCTTTCTTTCTTTACTTTCTCTTTAATGTGTTTCTAAATATTTTGGATTTTGAGGTGGAAGCAATTAAAATCACATGACAAAGCTGACAGTAAAAATCTGTGTGATCTAATTGCATCTACCTACCCCCAGTTTGCTTTGGGGGAGCCAACAAACTGTTTACACTGTTATCTATTTTGTGATCACCTACTAGTGTAATGTATTGTTTTAAAGCATGGCTTTGTGTCAGCTAAAGAGGAAAAGAATGTCTATTTAAGAATTTATCCGTAGGGATGTCCCTAGGGTTGATTTTGAGAAAATTTACTTCATTAGCAGGAATTGCTGGACTTGCTATTTTTCTATAGTCGTTAAGCAGAAATCAGAAAAAAAAAGTCCTAAATTATATATGACAAATTTGCTGAGGAAAAGGAGAAACAACATATTCATATTGTGGTGTAAAAGAGGTTCAGTCTTTTACAAAAATAATGATGGACTAAATTCCATGACTAATCATAAAGTCCACTGTTTAGGGTTGATAATATACAAGTATCTGAAAAAGGAATAGAAGAAAATCTAACTATTTCCAAAGAGAAAAACAGCTAATCAGCATTTCCTAAATAGCTGAACAAAGATGTGCCCAGAGATTGAATCCGTGTAGGTCAGAGTAGAACCAGTCATTATAATTCTTCTTGGGTTTTCTGTCCCATGATGGTTAATCATGAATCTCTCAAATTTCAACAATGTCTTATTAAGTACTTCAGTTCTGCTTTTAATTTGAAAAATATCATCATCTTTTCCAGACTAGTCTCCCTTGCTCCTCTGGGTCAGTGCCTAAGTCTTTGTTGTGGTTGATTCCACTGGCAATAAAACTCATCATGTAGCATTGTGCTTTCTTATTTAAATAAACGTTCTTAGTAGTCCATGAAATATGACTGCAACTTAGCGTTATGATGTTTTAAACTTGATTTTTTGGGGAATTGTGCATTTGACTCTTATCACAGTCATATTAGGTTTAAAAGTTAAAAAAGATCTAGTAACTGTAACAAAACTGAGAGTAGTTGACTTTCTTTTCCTTGTGCTGCAATAGCCTGTAGTGGTGTGACAGGTATGAAAAGGGGGAAAAAAATATTTTGGTTGATTTTTTTTTTTCTTCCAGAAATATGTCTCTACCCGGAAAGCTTTAAATTTCGTTTTTCTAGCTCACCCTAAAGGTAGGATGGAGTGCTTATCCTCAGATGTACATTTGGCTAACTAGTAATATATTTGCTTTCTGCCATCATAAACAAGTTTTGAACTTCAAGCCCCTTGCCTGCATCTGGCTGATGAAACCAGAAAGGTCAGGGAAGGGTTCAGGGCCATATGTAGCAATGAGAATCCTACATAAAACAGCAAAGTATGCTTTTGACTGTCTGTAAAAGTGTCCTTGAGAATTTGCACCAAATGACGCCAGGTCACACTTTTTGATATAATTCTGCTTTGCCCCTGTGGGAAAAGAGAGCAGTCATTAATAGACAGCAAGCATGATACATTCAGAATCTTTGCAGAAGGCCACATGTGGAGAAGGTTTATAATCAAAACACATCATTACTCATTGTGGTTTTGCTCAGTCCACGCTCACTCTAGCACCTAGACTCCAAAGCTAAAAATTTCTGCTTTTGACATGTTACTTGGCTCTGTTCACTCATGGATATAGTATGAAGTTTGGAAACCTACTGGGCAAAACCAGACAACATAATATTTTTCCATGTAAAATTTGGACTCCCCAGTATCTAAGTGCATGCTGAACAAAAAAGTGCATTGCTGTGAATTCAACCCATTCATGAGGGGGAGAAACCCATCTGTCTGACAGGGAGCAGCAAGGGCTGGCTGCTCCCCAAAGGAGCACGAGCCAGGAGCCGAAGGGGAGCCATACACGGGCTGTGCCATCACCAGCTGGCCACAGTCCTGCAGGCTCTGCTCCCAGCAGGCACTGCCATGTGCTCTGACAGGGTCCTCTGATGCGCCCAGACACGACAAACAATGAACCAGGGTCAGGACCCCAAAAGAGAATACAGTCAGGAGCAAAAGTAGGCAAGGCCTGATTGTTCTTCTATAGGTTTCCAGTTCGGTTTTTAATGTTCAGTCTGTAAGACATTATCTTGTTACTGGAGGTTACTGGATCTCCAGCAGGGGCCTGAAACAGCATCCATTTTTCTACCTAAGCTTTCAGAGTTCATTGTTTTGTGTCTGGGGACAAACCTGCCTTCATCATGATTCTTAAGCCAAAAGTCATCCCAGTTCATAATTCAACATCCCGTGTGAATACACATCTCCGTGTTCTTCTCTTATGTTGGGGAAATAAGCTTTGGAAGAGGAGAGATGTTGATGTGTTGGGCTAGTGCTTGCTGAGGGAGACACTGCTACCCCTGTTGCTTGTTGAGGTTACACGTCACAGCTCTGCACTGGTTGGAGCCAGAAACTCAAGGCATTCCACTGACTGGTCATCCCTGGGGTGTCTAGTCCAGTTCAAGGGCTTTGAATTACCTGCCTAAATAGGTTGACTTTATTCTTCTAGAGAACCTAGCAACCAGGCTATAGGTTAGGAATTAGATCATGTTTGACTCACAAGTTAGTAACCTAGGCTAGCCATCCCACATTAAGAATGTGTTGCAGTGAGATTCTAGAGATGATCTAAGCTCTTACACCTTTCTTTTTCAGAGGAGTTTTAGGAATAGACAGAGTGGAAACATGGAAATTTTCCTTAGAAAAAAATAAAATTCTAGGCTTTCTGATGGTGAAGATAGCTTTATTCTCTGTAAGTCACTGCATTGTTGTAAACCTGTAGCCAGACAGAACAAAGCAACCTTTGTCTTCTGAAAATGCCGTGGCTTAAACTGGTACAAATTCAAAGTCAGCTTTGCACTGTTTTTATTGTTTAGATGGAGACCTTTGTAATTCATGTGAAGAATGAGGCAAAGTGGAAAAATAAGTGATTTTATCTTTTTCTGAATTTTCCCTGCTTTTCTGCATCTTTTAAAAAATACTGTTGTAAATGTTACTCTATGGAATATACTATTTATTATAAATACAACAGCTGAGCTTACTAAAACACTAATTAAAAGTCTTACTGCATTCCAAGTGCAACTTTTCATTTAAAGACGACAACAATCTGCACATGGAGCCCAAAGAAATGGGAGACACAAAGACTGACAAATGAAATAATTCTGCTCATGGTTATTTGCCTTTTGGCAATGGCACATTGAGCTTACTTCATCCAGCTCTGTGCTCTCTCGACTCATGTTGAATGAGAATGGTAATTTTCCTCCAGCTGCATAGTCAAATCATAACTGTGTGGCTTGAGAGTCTGCCATTCCTTCAGTATTTCCCATAATACACAAGCAAACCTCTAGTTATGGTGCATGTATTATTTAAATTGGTTTTGCAAAGCCTAAGATATTAATGCAACGCACACTGTTTTGTAAAAGGTTTGTAAAAGCACCTGCACACACATGGTAGTACGAAATCTAACAGGTATCTGAAATCTAACTCATTTATATCACACTCCCATGCTGGCAAATAGCGAATAAAGAATTTTTCTGTTCTGTGAACTCTCTGGCACAAGAGTTCAATATGCTTAAGCTTGATTATTTTTGTCTATATAAATTCTGGTGTTCCTTTATTAAAGAATAACTCAGCAGTTTGTCTCTGCAGGGAGGCAAATATAAATATTTTAAAACAAAGTTATGCTCAAAGCCAAGGCACTGGAAGAAAAATTGTGATAAAATCTTGGAAACACAGATTAAAGAACTATGGCAAATGTTATTGATTTCTGCTCATTTCATGGTATGACTTAAACAGCCTAATTCAATTGGAGTCCTAGTGTTTGTCTGCAGTATTTAACACATACACAGGCCAGAGTAGAGTTGGATCCTTCTCTGGTGGCCTTTCTAGCTAAAACAACAGAGGAAATAATCATTGTTACCCCCTTGACATTTATGTGAAGTACCAAGGCATGGTGAGATTTGTTGTCTCGTGCAAGATGACCCAGAAATACAGAGATACATGCATGGATTCAGAGCTGAATGTCTGTCTTCCAGAGGTTCAATTCCCATCCGGTATCCTAGACATGAACATCCTATCCTTTTGGGAGATAAAGAACTGATTTTGGAAGAGGAAGTTAAGATGTGCAATAGGTGCAAATATCACAGCTATCTATGTGCCTGCTGTTGGATTAAGAGCATCACTTTCACAATGCCAGAACTGGGTCTTCAGAGCCTTGACTCGAAGCTGGTTTGTTGGCATATGCAAATGAACAGAAGGTTTATCTGCCTGGGAGACTATTGCACACCCCTAGGTTTAATGGAAAGCACGATGTTGGGTTTGTTCAGACCTCTCAGTAGGAATGCCAGCAACTGCAGTTAAGTGGAGCTCTGTTGAAAGCATACGCAGAGTAAGCACTTTTTCCACAACCTAAACAGCTACTTTTGAGTGCACGTGTGTGTTTCTCTTACCAAGATCACAGCAATTTTAGTTTTGAGAGAAAGCATTAGAAAGAAGAGGTGAGCCCACAAACTTTCTCTTGAACTCAGCATGTCTATAAATATTTATCCTGAACTGTTGAACTAGAAATTTATGGTCACAGCAATTTACACTTAGTGTTTCAGTTAGTTCTTTGAGGATTTTTCTTTTAAACTGTTGTTGCTCAGCCCTTGGTTTTTATTTTTATTTTAAACACAGCCATTTGTACACTGTACTGTCTGAGTTACCTCTGCTAAGATGTTATTAAAAAGTCTGTGTGGGAAATTAGGAAAGCTTATCAATTTCACAGTTTACTAAAGGGTAAAAGAATCACTGACAGTTGCTAATAAGCAGTTAATATTTTGCAATAGGATTTTGTACAGAAATCCTAATTATTTAAGGCATTATTTTTAAGGCATAGCAGTAAGTTGCACATGGTGGAATAAATGGGAGGAAATAACCTAAGCTTTCTCCTAGACTTTGTCCAAGCTTTAAGGCATCTGCTTTTGAATTGGCAGCCTAGAGGAAGGCTTTTTAAAAATGGGAAAAAATTGAACAATGACTACATAAAAATATAAAAAATTATCTGGGGATCGACAGAGATTCAGTCTACCTATAATCCCATATTAGGCTCAGAAAACTTGTACTTACAGAAAAAAAGGTCCCGGTGAACTCTTTGGGTGGTTTGCATAAAACTCCTGTCACGCACCTAATGGCTACAGGTCAGCTGGCTACAGTGTGGGGAGAGTGAAAAGGCAGATGTTGCTGCTGGTAGAATGATTTATGAAAGTTGCATCAGAAAAGCTCTGCCAGTCTGAGACAGAGACAGCTGTGTGAAAATGCCCCCATTAGCGTAACAGATGTTTACAGCCTCTGATTCAGTTGCTGATTGACATCCCAGCTCCACAGACGTGTTTCTCTGTGCAGTGTGTTCCCTTCATGTCCTCTGTACCAGAAAGAGTCGAGTCCATCTTGGCAGCGTTCTATATTTCAGCTAAGTGATGTTTGAGGTTATTTCTTGGCTCTCTGAAGACTCCTGTAACAGTGTTAGTTTAAAAGCAATACAGTTAAACTTATTCTTTAAATTAAATAAAATCTAATTTAGGAAAAGCACCTATACATGTGATTAATTCCAAAAGACATAAATAGGGCTTAAGCATTCTCTTAAGAGCTGAATAAATTGGGACTGGTGTTTGAACTTAGATAAACTCAAGGCAGCTTGTCACCCAGTGCTACTCTGAAATTCCACTTGAGTCTGTCAGAAAAAAATATGAGACTAATGGACTTGTTGAGGTTATGGTACCTGGGATAGCAATGCTTTTTTCAAATGGCTATACTCTGGTGACTGAGCACAAGGCCAATACACTGTGCACCTCTGGGAACTCTTGACACTGAATTTTGCAAAAACAAAAAATGATTAAATGTAGAAGATTGAAGAAGAAATTATATGCAGCTGCTGTCTGCTTTTCAGTTAGCAGACCATGTCTTCCATGGATAGGTCATAAATGCTTCCCTGCTGAGCACCATAAAATCTGATTCCCCTAAAGACCTGTGGTAGTATGTGTGGTGTTCAGCACCTTTGCAATCTGCAAAAAGTGGGTGAATAGTGTGATACTGAATAAACAGGTTACGCAGAACTACTTTTCAATAAAATTTTTTGGGGTGCCATCTGCAGAAGGATCTTGTGTTTGGTGCTTGGACTATAAAGTATCAAACGCCATTTGGCATTGATTAGTGCAAAGTAGAAAAATAAAACACATCCAAGGTTTACAGAAAGACCATTGGTTTTTGTTGTACATAGAGTAGGTACAGCTTTGAAGTGAGCACGTTTGCTCCTACTCTGTATTCCATTTTTGCTTTAATGACACAACTGTGGATTCTAGACTGCTCTGTAGAAGAGGTAGGTTTTTCGCTTTGTTTGCAAGGTCATACCTAAGTCTCCAAATATTTAACATTTTCATGTTTAACCTTTCCAGGCAAGTTCTCTGTTTTAGAAGCAAACTTTTAAAAGGGATAAACTACTCTTGAGATATGGTTTGTGTGTGTTTAAAGTCTCAGAAGGAGCTTAACAATGTATCATGTCCACTTTCCTTTATCAAGAACATCTGCTGTTCATTTGTTAAAGCAAACTGCAGCTTGAGCCTAACAGAAGCTTTGTTACAAGACTTAAAAAGAGCTGCCCTGGCCAGAACTATGTTTCCCACCTGCACTAACAATAAAAATTAAATTTAAATCAAAATATAGCACCTATTAGGTGGGCTGTAGTTACAATGTTCATTTTGTAGTCACAACAGTTTTATAGTACTTCTTTCCTAAGACTGAAATTAAGAGTTCACAGTAGTGTGAAATATTAAAACAAGAAGTGGCTTTTTTCTCTAGTTTGAGAGCACAGCTCTGTCTGCATGGATAGAGCGTATGTTATGTTGTAGCATCCTCTGCTGAGTTTCCTCTCAAGTGCTTCATTCCCCTCACAAGTCTTTTGATCAAGGTCCAGGGCCAAAACCCGTTGGCTCTTGATTCAAGTAAAATAGAGGGCACTGGCCCTCTGATGACTATGGGAAACACCTCTTTATTTATAGGACCTAGGATGAGCCACATCCACAGAACAGCTGCTACTGTTTGGATTGAGTCTCTTGGGGCTGCATGAGAGCCTTCAACCATTTGACCTTCAGATGAGCCCATCTAATACCTAACTTGCCATACAGGCAATAATAATCTATTTTTGCTGATACCTAGACAATGGAAGAAGATGCACATTATCCAGTCTCTACCACATTTCAAGTGTAAGTGCTATACAGTGTTTTTTCCTGTATCTTTACTTCTTTGATTAGAACTACACTTGCAAAATGTGTCATGCTATTTAATGGCGTTTCTTCTGCTGCTTTCTTGATACAATCTGATGGCTCATTACTCTAAGTTTTGCAAAAAGTGCAAGCAGTTTACTCCCCGCTAGTAATGAGTATTTGCTCTGCCAGCTTTGCAGGCAGCAGAATAAAGGTCAGACTTTGTTAGATATTCTGAGTAGTTTTCCACATCTCCCTTGACATCTCCTTCTAACAACTTCTAATGATCTGCCCAAAGCACATATTTGGGACCTCAGTGGTGACATCTGACATCTCTACCTGAGGCTATCCTCATTTTATTCCTTTGCAGCTTCTGATCTCTGTGGCCTTTACTGAGATGTAGATCCCAGAAATTACTGGTTTCCTCTTGAAGACAGGCACCGAACAGAGAATAGGCTACAAAGCCTTCTCAAGCTTTCCTCGATTTCTGGCATTCCTTAATGTTAAGATAGGCAGGCAGCCAAATATGCAAAACACCTGCTGTTCCTTTAAAGGAGGTGACTGCTGACAGAAATCATCTACAAATCCACTGGCCAGTTTCTCTCGAAAGTTTATTGCTTGCCCAATCCACTGCGGATGTGGGAATTAGTTTATTCTCCTCTGCACTGCAGATACCTCTGTGCATTAGAAAACATTTAACATTCTTGTTACTGCCATTCTTCTTTTATGACTTGTTATCCAGGTCATCCAAACTTTGTTTTCATGTTGTTTTACTGCTTCCAGACACTACAGTCTAACTATAAATGTGCTAACTACACTACATGCATGTGAATAGATAGTATTTCTGTCTTTCAAATGTGTATTCAAAATCAATTTTCCTTAGATGGATTGAACCACCCAAATAAAACTGATTCTTTCATTCATTCAATGATTGATTCAATGGTTCTTTCAATGATTGAAGACTATACACGCATAGGTCTTAATTCTGGACTTTGGGGAATTAAGGCAAAGGTAGTCTGCAGAAACAGCAGCACAACTGAACGCTGTGTGCTGACAGAATCTGGATGTTTTAAAATTCTGATTTCATGGGAGAAGGATTGTCTCTTGAGAGGAATTTTAGTCATTAGTGAATTCATACTTCAGCATATGGAATCATATGCTGTCTCTATGGGGGGAGTTATTTTGAATAGCAACTTCTTAACTGTTGTAAGATTGCCAGTCTTGGTACTAACTTTCGATGTGCCTGTCTATATATGATGTAATCCGGGGAGATTTTGCAAACCAATAACTTTTGATAGCTGTTTTCTTCCTGATCTCATTGCTCGTGTGACCTTAAACAGCAAAATGGGACATTGATCTAGTCCTTAACATCAAGCGTTGAACACCTCAGCCAGTATGATGGATGTAGTGCTGGAATATGTCATGTAATGTTTGCCATCATTTCTAATAGTCTTTAGGTGTTACTATCAAACTGAACAATAGCCAGTAACAGTACACACCCTATCAGTGTTTCACACTTACACTTTGGTTTATTGTCACTTATGGCTGATTTCTTTTGGGGTTTATGTTCATTGTTGACCTAACTGGGGCCAGCAGCAGTTATTACAAAGCAGGATATGACTTTGGAGTTAAAAGCATGAGCCAAAAGGGTGCATCCTATTGCCTTAAACTGCTGCTGCAACTCTGGTCAAATAGGCAAACCTGTGGTTTTTTGAAATTGGTATATAAATAGCTCTTTTGTGGAGCATAGATAGAGACCAAGTTTTAGGAAATATTTCCTGTGCTTTTGAACAAGAAAAAGGATCACTGTATTTGGTGTTGGTGGTCACTGAATGCATTTTGGTTTGTGACAGCGGGGAATAGTTTGTAGGGGCACATTTTCTAATAATACTGTCGTTTACTGTACAGTTTCCATGGGTTTGTTGTAATTTTTTTCCCTTATTTCTTTTCTTTGGGAACCTAGCACCAACTTTTTTCAATAGCATTCTCTCAGACTCAGATGCAGAACAACCTGAACTCTCTGAGTTTCACACACCACCGGTTCTCTCTCTCAGCTCTTTCCACTTGCTGCTGATGCAGGGAGCAGAACTGTTTTACCTTAGCAGACTTTTCCAGGAAGGCTCTAAAGAATTGATGGGTCCAGACAAGAACTCAAAACTCTTTTTTGTGCAAATACAATGGTTATTTGCTGCTTTCTGTCAATTTTCCACTTGTTATTGTTGTAGAGCAGGTAAAGAGAAGCTGCAGCCTCACTGGGACTGGCAGTACTCACACAGGCCAAGTTGTAAATAAGGGTTATAGCATGCTGCTGCTGGGCATTAAATAAGCAGATAAATTTCTCTTTGCTGTGGATTTATTCAAGGCAGATGTTTTTAGTGAGCTCTGGAAAGGTTTGGAGGAATATAAAATCTGCTGCAGTTCTGGAATTGATCCATGAGGATCAAAACCTGGTAACCAGTGATTTGTTTAAGGGTCCCTGACACTTTTATGGCAAGACCATGTATTTCAGAGAGGGCTGGCTCAGTTTGAAACACATTCCAAACCCAAACCTGAAATAAATCCTTGCAACAGAGCAATTCTGTAAACTTCTGCTTTCCCATCATTTCAATTTTGACAAAAAATGAAAGAAAAAAAAATCAGAGTTTGGGAAGGGAATGACTCAACCTTTGGAGAAGAAATGGAATGTTGATTGTCTGTGTTTGTAGTTTTTAGTGGGCATTTCCTCAACGGAGAGGTGTGGATGAACACAATAATACAGACAGAGCAAGTATAAAATAAAGACACAGAGAAGAAATGGAAAAATACTTAACGCAGCCTCAGCCATGTGATCCTGGAAGTACATACATAATGGTCTACCAGAGCTTGAGGGGTCAGCTAAAAATGGCCTTGTGTGGTCCAAGAGGGACTTAAGAATATTGTAAAACAAAATCAAAAAGGAAGAAAGGTATTTCCCATTGTTTTGACCCCAATTGTTCCCTGTTACAAGTGATGGAAGGTTAATGCTTGGGACCTTTGAAGCTGGGTTGAACAATTCAGTGAAATCACCAGAAGAAATGATTATGAACTGGAAAAAACAGTAAATATATCAGGTGACGTGTGATTGATGGCTTTCATTCGCAGGCCAGAATCTCAGCAGTTGTAAACAGATGTGGCTAGACTAATGCTGGTAAAGAGGCTGTGATGTGAAGACAGAACCACAGAAAAGGTGGTTCTGTCCTCACATCAATTGAAGTGCTACTCTTCCATTTTACTGTACGGTATATACTTGATACATCAGTTTGAAAACGATTTTGGCTCAAATATTTCAAGTAAATCTAAATAGCCAGTGAAGCAAAAATGAGAAGTAGTTACTCCATTCTAATATACTCACTGGTTTTGGATAAACCACTTAATCTCTCTGTTGGTTTCTTAATCTACAATGAAAAGATGGGTACAAGGGCATTGACAAGTTAATAGCAAGAAGCAGTTATTTGGTGCAAGTCACTTTCTGCAACAGTGAGCACATTATCAACTACCTGGAGTTACAGTATTGTAGCAATCTCTTATTGATGCTTCACAGCTCCCTTTTTCTGAAAATGAAATGTGCTGAGAAAGATATTCCTTGGAGCCTCCCCTCTGAGTAAGCACCAAATCAATATGCTGGAGTAGGGTGAGGGGTCTGGGATGAGCAGGAGCTGCTGTTTTTCAGAAAGCACTGGAAAAAGACACGGCCACAAAGAGCTTTAGAAAAATGCTGTGGCATTTTTAAACAGGAATCAGCTCCCCATTGTGCAGGATCCCACAATTTGTACTTCATGGAACATGGCTTTTGCTTAGTTAAAGATAGACTCAGAAAGAATTTGAGAAATTATACCAGAAGTGGAAAGTTTCTCCAGTTTATTCAGCATATTCAGCTCTTGCAAATGTTAATGTCCTTAATATTGAGTAAGTAGTGCCAGGGAGAAGAGGTCACCACACCACTGGCAAAATTAATTTGTCTGAACCGATATCCAAAGATTTAAAGGAAAGAGAAAAATTTCTGACAGCTGTAGGTTAAGCTGCAGCAGATGAGAAACCCAGCTGGAGTGAGGTGGGGCTGGATTAAAAGTGAAAGGTTTTTAAAGAAGAGAACCTAAGAATGGGTAAGGTTGGTTGGCTAAAGATTGTAATTTGGAAAGTAAGTGCTGTGCAGTCAGAGAAAGCAGAGCTGAAATGAGGATTGGAAACTGAGAGGAGAATTCTGGGAGGAATTTGCCCAAGCCACAACCGAGCCTTCTTCACTCCAAGACAGATCATCAATATTTTGCCCGCCTGGAGGTTGAAGGGACTTCCTGCTCAGTTGCCAAATTTTGATATGTGGTTCAGAAGGCAACATTGCTTCTTTCCCAGTGAGCAAACACAGCCATGACTATTACTCATCCCAGCTCATCTTGATCCACTCAGTTACTTCATGACTTGTAGGCAAAGGATCAAAGAGTCAGAAGATGGAGAGCTGACATACCAGAGGGGGGATAGGAAAGGAGTACTGCAATCAGGAGTTGTTATCATGACTGGGCAAGCGTGCTAACAACTAACACATTCTAAAGTGACCCTCAAAGAGGATGGCATTTCTCACAAAGCAGAGGAAGAACCTTTGCCTGAGTAGTTTTTTATTTGGTGGAAATGGGTGTACGTCTGCTTTTCCCATTTTTCTTGAAAAAGAAAGTCACATATCCTCATCAAGTTTCAAGAGCTCACTTGCAAATCAATAACTCAGTTCTCAGTTACACCAGCTGAGGAGTTGCCTGTAAAACTGAAGGTATCATTAATGCCATAGCAGGCAGGGATATACCAATACGGTTGTTACTTAATGAGAACAGAACTGGTTCATTTTGCCAAAAATTCTTCTTTTGGTTAGACCAGAAATCTCTTTGAGCTGTGTGTTTGTGTGACTATGTGTAAGGGCTTATAGTCCCCTCCCACCGTAACAGGAGAATGACCCTTAATGATGCTGTTTCAAATTGCAGCTCCTTATCTTGTGCTTTTAAAGATCATGACAAAATTTGGTATGTGTCTGCATTTTTCCCCTGTATATTGTCAGGAGCTACTGTATCTCGGCACGTTTGAAAACTAGATGGCTACGTACATATTTTCATTATAAGCCCAATCCTTGGCAACCATGCTAGAAATATTTGATCCAACAGCCTTGCACTCTTGCATACTTAGAGGTGTAGTAGCATTACTGCCCTTTATTTTGCATTTCTGAGCAGTGGGGACCCAGTGTCAGGATTCTGCATTGGCACTGTCACTGTGTTTTTGCAGGGAAACCATTCTAGTGGGAAATTTTTCTGCGTAAGTATCTACTTGCCTGACCAGTCTTATGATTTTAATTTTGACTTATCCAAGAGTTTTTTTCATTTCATTTCATTATCTTGTGCCATTTGGCTTGTGAAGAATGTCTTTAACAGCTCCTGTGTCAAGAACTTTCCACTGCATTGGAAAGAAGAATGTCCAACATTTCTTCCTGATATCATCATCTGTGAAGTTTACCTTCTTTCTCCTCTCTCTCTCTCACATCTTTCCAGGTCAGAGGTTACCCTGAGCCACAGATCACATGGTACAGAAATGGGCATCCTGTCCCAGAGGGAGACCATTACGTTGTGGACCGCAGCATCCGGGGGGTGTTCAGCTTGGTCATCAAAGGTGTGCAGGAAGGCGATGGTGGCAAATACACCTGCGAGGCTGCAAATGAGGGTGGGGTTCGTCAAGTGACCGTGGAACTGACAGTGGAAGGTAAGAAGATTCTTATACTGCTGTTGTGATGATTATAGAGTTTAAGTGAAGGAACAAGGTGTGTTAAACAGTCTGGTTAAAATTCCAGCTGTACACATGTGCTTTCTCATTGGTGCAAGAGTAAGGTTCATGTACTGCATTTCACAGGTTAAGATATTGTACAGGGAACTGCATGTCTACAATTCGATAAAGTGTGAGTTCTGTTTCAGGTGTGGGTGATGATGTGCAGGAAACAAAAGTCCTAACCTTAAAGACTTTGTTCTAAACTTTGTAATTTTCATGGGAGTCACCACTCAGGACAGAAACTGCTAAGCTGCATGCCTGGTTGTAATTGCATGCTTAATGTCACACGAGAAACAGCCAAGATCAAACTCAGGAATTTTTAAGAGCACATCTGCATAGTAGATAGTTGCAAACTGCCAAATTTAAAATTTAAAGAGTGACACAAAGCCAGGGAAGGATTGAAATCGATTGTACTGCTTCTCTCTTGCAATTTGGTCGTGTCAGAGATCTGTTGAATATCAAAACCTCTCAGGTCACAACTTTGTGTTGGGTTCTTGAAGCAAAGAAAATATCTGCAGCAGTCCTGAAATAATCAGTGTTTGGGTTTATTCAGAGTCAAAAACTCTAATCTCCTCAGAGTACATGCTGAAATATGCATAGATCTGGCATGATTGCTGCTGCCTTCTGTTGTAAAAATTATGTGAAATATTTTTTTCCCCTCATTTTAAGTTGGGACAACTTTATGGATGATAATTCACATGGAGATGGAGAATTTTTTTAAAGCTGTGCTTATATCAGTGTTTCTGACCTGGTCTTTGCTGCAGTTTAAAACAACTTTGGGGCAGTACTCAATGACTGAATTTCTCAGAGTCTAAGAATTATACGGTCTTTGTTCTAAAATCCCTTTATGCATCAAGATAGCAAAGCACAGATTTTTTTTTTTTTTTTCTGTTCTCAGCAAAGATAACTACGCGGGGCTGCCTGCTGCTTGAAAAATGAGTGACTGAAACACGATCTAGTCTTTCCATCTGCATGGCTGTCCTGTCTGACAGTGATGTGGGCTCTTGTAAGGCTCTAGAGCAGGTGTTTCACAGCCCCAGAGCTGTGTGTCTGCTGCTGTGGCTCCGGCTGTCCCCCGGGCCGGGCTCTGTGTGCAGCAGATGGCGCTGGGCTCCCGCGGCATCTCCCTCCTGTGCCCGGCAGCGAGAGGAGCTGTGTCATTTACAGCAAAGGTACTTCGGGCTAGCACAGGACTGGAGACCCAAGCAAGTAAAGCAAGACCTCTTTCACAGTCTGAAAATCTCCTGCTATGTTAATTTGAAGTACTGCTGCACTGTAGAAATTAGACACAGTGTTTCATTCACTTGTTTAAAAAGTGTTTTTTCATGAATAATCTGCAGCATTGTTACAACTGAGGCCAGGAGTTAGACAGTAACTCTGACAGAGCTTGGTTTTGAAATTGGAGAGCCTAACTTTGAACTACAGATACCATAGCCTTATACTGCAGGTGTTGCATTCCTCCTTTATGTTTCAAACCTGGAGAAATACATATTTTACATAGTCTTTAGTATCTGTAATTCCCAATGGGCTTGACAAAACTTCCGACTTCCTGTCTTTCTGTCCTATGCTTACAGGAAACTCCTTGATGAAATACAGCCTGCCATCCAGTGCCAAAACCTCTGGGTAAGCAGTCTGCTGGCTTGGATCTTGTTTAACAGACACTTAAATATATTTTGGTAGGAAAACAAGTAAAATTACTCTTTCTAAAAGTCTCCATTTATCCCAAGCAAAATAGCTACTGTGAGAGCTGCTGGCTTAGCAGAATGGTTGAGGCAGTCAGTACAGCTACTGCTCCAGCATGCTGACTGAGGAATTATGTGGCTGAAAACAGAACCTCCTGCTGATACCTAAATATTGCACTCTCCTCTGCTGTAATTTTGCACCCTCTTCTCTGCTCTCTGATATCCAAGGATCCTTCCCCACAACTTCCATGACCCAACAGTCTTTTTTCCAAGCCAGAGCAAATACTGCTTTAAGAGTCATCAGTAAGAAATAAAAGCAACTGAAATCAGCATTCTCTCACACAGAATTTAAATATTTCCAAGCAACACAGTGGGTAAATTATAGTCCAGAAGAAATAATTGTTCTGGTTTGGAGTAACTTTACCAAGAATGGGTTGATGGGGTGATGTAAGCTGGCACACAAAAGCTTACTTGTACTTTCTGCACTTCAGTAAGCATTTACAATTACATGAATGTCACTGTTTTAAAAGCCCCAGGCCTAATTCTTCCAACAGCTGAATTAATTTCTTTATAAGTACTTTGAATTTAAGCAGAATTTTTTCTGATTTGTATCTCTGGCACTGAGTCACTCTGGATGTAGGCAAAAATACACGTTCTGGTTCTGTTACTGATCAGAATACAGCTAGTTAAAACTGGAGATTTTAATTTCATCATTGATATAAACATTGTTTATGTTTGTTTTGAATTTTAAAATTAACAGATTACAACAGTGAAAATGGCAAGTAAAACTGAATAATCAGGAAGGCTTTTACATGATAAATTCTGTATTGCGAATGATCTACAGACGTACACACAGGATAAATAATCAAAACAAGAAAGGACAGCTGAGGTTGCTGTTAGGTTTTGCTGCATATTCAGACTTTAAAAAGCACAATACTAGTCCTCACTTTTCATGCTCCTGTGTTTTCCTCCTATTCAGTATTAATAATTCTATGGTAGGAGAAGGGAAAAGAAAAAAACCTGTACATTTCCATGTGTTCATGTCTAGGGACCAGACATAGAGCTGCAGGCCAGCTAGTAGTTGATTTTCTTCTACTATGTTATGTGTATAGATATATAAATATAGAGTCACCACCTAAAGATGGTTACTGAAAGACTTCTTTAATACAAATTTATGTTCTTCTTTAGTGGTAGTGTGGGGGAGATGACATTAAAAGCTATCAGACATTTAATTATATGATAAAATGATTTTCATTTTAGCATGTTACAGTTACCCTTCTCTCAATACTTTTTGCTGGTCCTCTTGTCCATGTAAATCCTTTCATTATGGTATCATCTCTTGCTTAGAAACCTTGAGCTGCCCATATGGCAACCACCATGTCTTGGCAGCACCTTGGACTGAGGCGATGTGGTCTCTGTTAGTATCTGACACCTGGTAGAAATGGTGAGGTATTGACACATCTTACTTGCATGTGGTAAAAGGCCATCTGGAAAAGAAGGCCTTGAAAATGGTTCCGTTTGCTTGAAATTAAACGTTAAAAAAAAAAAAAAGAAATCACCATCTGCCATCTGCTAATGTGTCTGTTGTACCCAGGCTTCAGAGCAAAGAGTGAGTGTGTTCCCTTTGACATTTGCAGACCTGAAGCTGCACCTTTTTGGTTGTTTTCATGCTATAATGCTGCATGATGTTTTATGTTTTATGGTTGTGTAACTGTTTACAGTTTTGGACTGCAGCCACTGATGCCACTTTACTTTCATCCCACATGTCATTTCTCAGCTGCACGAGCCATGTAAGTAGAGCTGGGCATTTACACTTAACAGTAATTCACCTGGGACAGGTGTACTTTGGCTTTGTGCCCTCTTAATGTTTGCTTTGCAAACATTGTAGCAAATGAGATTACAAATAAAAGTCTTCCCCAGACCAAAAATATTTACCAGGACATGTCAGAAATGTTGCAAAACCAGGTGCTGATTCATAAATCAGAAATTACTGTGTCAATTGCACTCAAGAGCAAAACAAATTACATGATAAAAAGCTGTGAACAGTGAACAAGTATGCACAAATAAACTCTTCAGGGGCAACTAAAAACCAGAAAATGGGGAAAACTAAGTGCATGCAGTGTTTGCTATCTTTTGGTTTGCCCAGCTCTGCTTATAAACAGCTGAAATTGTCCCCAAGATCTGTTCTGTGTATGTCAGATGAGGGTGCAGAGCATAACTCTGTTTAGTTGCATGAGGAGGCAAGAGCAGTCATCACCAGCATTTCCATTTCTTCCACTGGCCAAGAAAAATATTGTGCAACTTCAGTCTAGGTTGCCACAAATTATATACCCCTGTTGGCAGACCACTGGTCTAAAATGCTTCCTGACATGTGCTTTAACCACAACAGCTTCCAGCTCTTCTGTAAAACCAGAATGTCAATTTCCTTTCCAGGGGAAGACTCGCTGTTCCATCTGTGGAGCAGAGGCCAAGCATCTGGGGAGAAAGTCCACCCAAGTTTGCTACAAAACCCAACAGAGTTGTTGTGCGTGAAGGCCAAACAGGCAAATTCTCGTGTAAAATAACAGGACGACCTCAGCCTCAAGTAACTTGGTTTAAGGTATGATTCCCCAAAAGTTTCTGTTTTCTGTCTCCTTTGAAATTTTGTGACTTGAAAGGATGAAATGCACTTGACAGTCCAAATGATCATGGTGACAGTTTACATACAAGGAGAGCCATATTCTTCCTCATTTTCATGCTGAATAAACTCACAAAAGATAATAGTGCTTCTTGTCAGCCTAAACTTCTCCTTTATATGTCACTGTTGAAAATAGTTCTACAAAAACCATCTGAAAGCACCAAACTACATCCAGGTTCCATTAAAAAATACCAAGTGTGAGATGTACTTGCCCAAAGACCTTACTAAATAGGTCAGGGAAATGGACAATGGACAAGAAATAAGAATACCGCCACCACCTCTGGTTTATAGGGAAGGTCTGCAGGGACTTAATGCTTTGACTGTGGTTACAGAGGAATCTCTGACAGCTGTGAAAATTATAGCTGTATTTCCCAAGTTCCATGTCAATGTCTCAGTCACAGACTTCCTTTTCTGCACCATTCACATTGAATTGTACCTGTACATTATATTGAAGATGATACTCGCAAAGAAATTAAATTGAATTGAAAAGAAAAATAACTGTTTAGGAATTAACAGATATGATTGGGGTTTAGCATGCACGACTGATTTTTGCAAAATAAAAATGAAAAATTCAAGTCAGATGAACAACTGTTCAGCTGTTTCAGTCTGACCTCTGCTAAAACACTGGTAGAAGAAAATTATCTGACTGAAAATAGGAGACATAAAAACATCTGTCAACTTCAGACCTGCAGTAAAATTGGGAATTGTGAGTATCTGTCATTTACAGGAAAGACATATATATGACCAATATTTAAGAATCATTAGACTGTTAAAAAAGCCATTGAAGTCTTAAGTCCCAGTGTCCCCTTTGGGCATACACAAGATCTCCAAACACATTTTTTTGTTTGTAAGGAGAGAGCTCTCATGGGATAGCTAGGTATGACACTGATTATGCCATTTTTCCTGAAACTGTCAGTATTTTAGAGGATTACAGTTACTTTCTTTAATTTGGAAGAGCAAATATATGACTTCTCTGATGGCATCCTGCTCCCATTCATCTTTCAACAGACAATTATATACAGTCAACAGAAAAAACCCCAACTTTTGTCAGTGCCTCTATTTTGTCTTGGTTATCTCCAGGTTTGGGGGGAAAAGAAGCCAAAACAAACTCTCAGAAAACTTCTCAGAGAACAGGGAAAGGCTTCCAAGTAATTTTCTGCATTATTCCAGACTTATCCTTGTCTGTAATACGAGAATGTCGGGGTACATCCCCAAACACAGGCAGCCTCTTGCTGTGGAAGCACTCACTGACATCTCCTTCAGCCGGCGGCTCCATCTGGAGTCTGCTTCTCCTTCCAGCTGCCCTCGGTTCTGTGGGTCCTGCTGGCCCTCTGGGACTCTGCAGTGCAGCTGCTCCACCACAGCCTGATTCCAGTCCCACCAGGCTTGCTCAGGTTTTCCAGGCATGCAGCTCCGTGCAAAACAGGATTTGTCACTCAGTTCTCTTTGTTCAGGGCTGTGTGGTAAATGGGAAGTAGGGACTACCAACCCAGCAGTTTGGATCCACACTTTGGTACTTCTCCATACATTTTTTGCTGTTTTCTGGAGGTTATATGATATATTTTGCTATTGATTATCACCTTCTTTAATGTGGGCCTCATGGAAACGAACTTACATGGCTGCTGGACCACATCTGGCTACTGCAGAGCCAAGAGATGACCACCTTCCTTACAGCATGGAAGCTTTATGAACAAGTAAAATTGCACTTTTCAGAACTAACGAATAAGCCTGTTTGTAAACATCTTACTCTGCTTATTGTTTTCTTTCCAATTCTCTTACTTGTTAAGTTGCAAGTAACAGAAGCTTCCAGATCATCACCAACCCCCTGATGTGAACTAGCTTTTTAAAATTCCATTAGGACCTACAGCACCCAGATAGCAGTAAGTTGATAGACTTCAAGAATGACAGTGTCTGTAAACACTGGTGTTTCTCAAATGTTTACTGCCCAAGTAAAATTGTAGCTTTGTAGGCTTTCCCTTCCTAAACTTAGGATGGGAGAAACTGTGATGTCTGATAGCAAGGCACCCATTCTTAATGGCTGCTGCAGAAGCAGAAGCACTGATGTGCTCATAAATGAGGTATTGGTCAATTGCTTTGTAGAATTTAAAGGCAAAAATTGTCGTTGTTATCATCTACTCTGTGTAAAAGAGAGCACAGACCCACACACATTTCTTCCTGCCTCAAAGCCATATCTTTGGATTTAACTCCAGTGTAGCTATTGAGGGATAGAGAACTACTCTCCAGATTGGAAGCTTTTGCTTAAAAGCATTTGACTTCCTGGAACAAACAGGAGCATAAAACTGGTTTGAGCCCACACACAATGAAAAGAATTTTTTCTAGGAATCTGGGTATAATAAACAGGGAAAGGCCAAAACCAAACTGAGATGAGTAGGTGGAAAAATAGAGGAAAAAAACCCTCCTGAAGATATGAATTACAGAATTTTGGACACAATTTATTGTTTTGTTTATACCATATGAGTATTATTCATAGCAGGAATTTGGCTAAAGGATAGGAGAAAGGCATTTTGACTTAATGTTTTACTAAAAAATTCTTGCTCCCCTTCTCTTAACAATAACTGCTGTTTCATGATGTCCTGTGATATTTGCAGGGTGATATTCAGTTACAGCAAAACGAGCGTCTCAACATGTATGAGAGAACAGGCATCCAGTTCCTGGAGATCCAAAATGTTCAGCTTGCTGATTCAGGGATTTACACGTGCACAGTGGTGAACAGCGCTGGGAAGGCATCGGTGTCTGCAGAGCTCACCGTTCAAGGTACTGCAAAGGGTGTGCAGGAGAGAGAAAAGTGAGCCACAGACATTCCTTTAAAATATGTCTGGTTGTGTTCTCGACATTCCCGAGAAACATTCTCGACATTCCCATTATCTTCTTCTCTCTCTCTCTTCATTAAACGATGCTGTGAGAGCTTGGAGCCTGCTACAGCTGTAAACATTGTGTTGGTTCATGGGAAAAAAGGCTATCCAAGTGCTTTGTTAACAGCTTCCTTTAAAAACACGTTTTCACTTTTACTGTGACTTTGACTTCTGTGTTTTGAATTTCAGCAAATGGAACCTGGCACTTGTCATTATAATCAGTAATTCATTTCTTATTTTTTGAGTACTAGCACCAGATGCACATTTATGCCAACTCCCTTATGGGAGGCAAAATTCTATCTT
The DNA here is from genome assembly GCA_013398855.1 of Mohoua ochrocephala. Classification (NCBI taxonomy): domain Eukaryota; kingdom Metazoa; phylum Chordata; class Aves; order Passeriformes; family Acanthizidae; genus Mohoua; species Mohoua ochrocephala. The sequence continues at coordinate 36,095 of VZTA01007577.1, forward strand.
TATTTGTAGAACTAGGAAAGCAAAGTAAAGGAGCATAATTCTAAATCGTGAGAAAGAAAAAAAAAACAACTTAATAAGATTAAAATTCAGGCTTCTCCACTCCCAACCCTGCCTATTTCACTGCTTGTTAAGGAAACACATGTCTTTGCATAAGGAGGATGTTCTATTCCATACACGCATTATCATACACAGCTCATTTTGCAGTTTGATGCTTCTTAGGGTGCCCTTTGCATCAGCCTCAAAATCATAGAGCCTTCAGCAAGCACGCTAAAGAGGAAGTTCATCAGTCATGGAGTAAGCAGTCACTGGGCCCAATTAAATAATTAAATCCACAGCTGCTGGCTTCAGCTGCAGTTGTGAGGTCAATGGGTTACACATGCAGCCAGCAATGAGTTTTTTGTTGCAAGACGTTTAGTTTCATGTCAATGCTGTCGCTCTGTAAGGTATCAAGAATATAAATAACAAGTGGATGTACATTTGGGATGCTCAGAACCGCAGCTAACCTTTCTACAACTGAAAGCTGCACTTTTTATCTGTAAGTTCCGATCTGATGGAGCCATTGTAGAAGAAGCTTCTACAGTTTGCCTGTTCAACAGTAGTTTTAGAGAAAGGGCTGTTTCTTTCAATAAGCCTTTTATCTAAACATAAAACTCGATCCCTAATTGCTCTCCCTGAAGTGGTGAGCTTTCTGTTCTGTAATGGCTACATCTGCCTTGAGAGATGATGCGGAACTGGGGTCACAAAGTCAGTTGTGGTATATGTTTGCTTCAGATGCTGACCACATCTCTGAATAATGTGGGCATTCTTTCTTGAATTACTGCAGGTCAGTAAAAAGGTCACTCTTTTGCAATGCTCTTGATTAATTGGATGATTCCACTTACCTGACCACAATATAAAATACCTAATTCTTTCATTATCCATTAAATCAGGTTGTCAGAGTTGCTGCAAGATGTTAGCAGACAATCAAGTGGCTCAGAATTACAACATTTTCTTTCAAAGATGTGCAATCTCATATATAGATATTTTCCTCCAATAGCTATATTTTTTCTGAGTGGAAGGTGAAGAGGGAGGAGGAAATACTCTTTTAATTGACAGGGCTGCATGATATTTTCTTGTCTGCAACCAGTAGTTATGAAGCTTCCTTTTCTGCATTTATCCAGTCTTTTCAGTTTTAATTTCAATATTTCTGTTACTGTTTATTGACAGGTTTATTGAAATGAGGTCAATGGGATTTTCCCTCTCTCACTGCAACTTTTCTTGGTGTGTAAATAGATTCTTTTGGTCACTCTGAATGGCTTGGCAAGTCCAAGCATTTAGATGTGGATTTTTTCTTGCAAAACGCAGTGGAATTCAGGATATCATCCATCACATGATTTTGTCTTTTCCCTGAGGCAGAGACTCTGAAAGCATTTTTGTGGAGTACTTGTTGGTGACTTGAAAAATTTGTTATCTTGCAAATATATCATTACATGTCTTTCTACTGTAGTTTCTAGTCTCACAGCTGACAACAGTGTAGGTGCAGCTTTGATCTGACCAGGAGAAAACAGATTGCATCCTGAAATGCTAATTAGGGGGTAATGGAGAGATGTGGTTGGTATCTGACCTAGAATAGTATTTCTCTCCTCACAACTATTTATTATCTCATGCTGCCCCCAAGAGAAACAAGCACTGTCATGGAGGATTACAAATTAGGAGACTGATTGTGGGCAAATATGTGCTCAGTTTTGTCAATGCATCTGATGAGGCACCTTGGCAAATCAATATAGCTCAGCCATGTTCCCAGATTTCTTGGTGGTGTTGCAAGGTGAAGAAATGTGATGCATTAGCTTTTGTGTTTTTCATGTTAAATGTGATAATTCTTGCTACACAGCAAATGGGTCGGTAAATGTTTACAGGTGGCTCCAGGTTTTGGGAGGTTTTACTCCTGTTGACTCGGTTCTGTGTTTTAGCCAGAGGACAGCTGCAGTTTCACTGTGAGCACCCTCAGGTGCAGGACTGATTGATGGTTTGCCTTTCTCCACCTCTACAAACTCTGTGGAGTTATCATAAGATTTGATAAGCTGCTTCCCAGTTGGAATCTCTTCCTTACTGCTCTTCCCAACACAGATCTCTTGAGGCTCACCCAGCCTTTAGTTCTGCAGGGCTGTGAGAGCATGACTCAGCAATGTCTCAAAATGGACCAAGACCTCTTTGTGTTTCAGCTGAGCAGCTTCCATATCAATTTCAGGTGTGGTGATAGTCAATCTTTACTTCAATGGATTGAAAATTGAAAGAGTGAAGGTTCTTAAGTATATTCTTTGCTTAAAATCTTCCAAATTTTTGGAATTGTGCACAGTATTGTGTAAGTTACCCGTTTCTTTTTTTATATTTCAGGTCCAGATAAGACTGACACATACACTCAGCCACCTTGGTATGTTTTTACTGGAGTACTTTCTCTGACTGTTTAATTGCAGTGCACTAATTTTGACATTTACTGCATGTGCTTTCTTCACAAAGTGATAAATTTTTGGGGGGTCAGTCTGTATTTGGGAATTAGAAAATGTTTGCTTGGAATAAGATTCTCTCTTGCTGCCCAAATCAGCTGTCCTGGTAGACTCATAGAAAATGGTGGAACTGGTGGCAACGTTATGAAATACAGAGTTCTGGTCTGGTTCAAGAAAGCAAAATTTAAAAATACAAGCTATGTGAAGAGAAATTGCACACTGTAGCAGAGGGTCAAACTTCCTTTTTGGAGTTAACGGCCTGAGTGCACCTTGTCAGTACTGAACTGGTTGTTCTTCCCTGTCATAAACTAAACATGGTATGGCCATGGTCTTTGCTGTTGTCTGAAAATACGTACAAAAGTAGGAGTAAAGTAACAAAAAAGAAAAAAATTAATATTTAGGCCTTTATCAAGATTTTAGAAATTAAATTACTATAATATTTTAAAATTATTTTATAAAATTACTTTTCTTCATGAATGGAAAATGCAGGAATGAAAAGTTCAAGGCTGTCTGTGTAAGACACTTTGATGAAGGCCAGTTGCTTTATAGTCATTGGGATGTTTAATCTGTCCTCACATGCCCTGGGTGAGATTTCAAAATGGCATGTTCGCATTGTCCTAACTGCAAAGCGGGATTGAAAATGCTGTGCTATTCTGTTTTTCAGATCTGTGTGATTTTTAGGAACATACTTGAAAGTAAGTTTAGTATAAATGAAACTGTGAAGCATTGCAGGCAGAACTCCCCATGCATGTGGTTCTCCAGAGTAGTTCTGCATCCTCCATCATTTATTCACAATAAAAAAAAGATATTTTGTAGAATGAAAAAGTCTTACTGTTGTCACTACAAATGTCAAACAGTACATCAAACTCTGACTGAAGAAAGTACCCCAATAAATGACAGAAGTCTCCCTGAGAGAATAAGTTAATGGCACCAAGTGTAGCAAAAGGGAGCTGGGCTGGAAATTACTGCCCTTATTTCAAATGTGTTCCAATTCTGCCTTGGAGTAATACTGTGGAAGTGTGAGACACAGACATAGTGCTCTATAGGTGATAGCTTAGGGATCAAAGCAGTCACCTTCAATGAAGGAGACTTAGATTCAAGTCCCCAATTAGTCAGCTACTCTTGTGCCCCCAAAGTACTGAGCAGCAGATCCATCGTAATTCTGAGAAACTCTTCCTAATAAATCCATAGCTGATATTGTTACATCCGGTCAAGTTTTTAATGTGCCAATACCCCTTCTCCCTCCCCTAGACTTTGGTCGAGTTTCCTATCAGTCCTGTTTTGAAGTTACCTAAATTACAAGACACCATAATGAGAAATAGTAAAATCACTTCACAATTTACATTTTCATTTCCCTTTAGGGAAGTATTTTATGTGACATTTTGAGCTATAATTGTACATGAACTCAATTTATTAAAGCATCAAGTAGTGTTACATCATGGTCATTCAGATCTCATGTAATTGCTTTCCATCTAAAGCAGTGCATGCAAGGTTAATGTCTGACTCACAGAACATGTTAGAACTTGAGCAGTGGACTTGTATCCCGAAATTCCTGAGCTGAGATAATGTCTGAGCCCTGATTTCATTTTTATGAAGCTTTTCACTTCACCTCTTTCACCCATGTTCGTGATTTGTGTGAAAGAATCTAAAGGCTAATCAGTTCACCTTCTTGCTAAGGGCTTATATATTTATATGATTGCTGATAATAACGAGTCTTTATGCAGTGTCACGTATCTCCAAACTTCTCATTTCCCTTCAGCGTGCCATCAAAACCAACCACATTTGCCATTAAAGCTGTTGAAAATTCAGAATTTAAACAGGCAACCAGCAATGGGATTGCTAAAGAGCTGAAATCCAGCAGCACAGAACTCACAGTTGAAACCAAAGACAGGGTGTCAGCAAAGAAAGAGTCCTTTTACATCACCAGAGAAGCCAAAGAAAGTAAGCAAGGACAGCACCAAGAAACCAACACAGTGTCTTCTCAAGAGCATAAAGAAGGAAGAAAGGGACCTCAGGTCTTGCAGAAAACTTCAAGCACCATCACACTACAATCTGTCAAACTGCAACCAGAACCAAAGGCAGAACCCCAGGCCACTTCCATCAGACAGGGTGAAAACAGGAAAAGGGCGGTGCAGCTCCTGATGTCAGCTCAACAAACTCCACCTCTGACAGGGCACGTCAATCCCAGGACTAGAGAAGCAGAAAACAGGTCTGGAGCCCGGGGGTCTATAATGGAGGAGAAGAGGGAGCTCCTGGGAATTCCCCCTCAGTTTGAGATCCATCCGCAGAGCCTGGAAGCATCAGAAGGCCAGGAGATTAAATTCAAGAGCAAAGGTAAAGGGATGAAAATCATCTCAGCCTCTGGGGTTAGTCAGAAAGGGGTTCCCTTTCTGTGCATGGAAGTGGAAAGCAATTCCTCCTTCTTTGAAAGCTGTTCTCCTCCTAAAGCCTTTTGGAAGTAGATGCAGAATCCAATGCTGTTTCCACAAGACTTAGTGAAATTTTCAAACCATCCTATACCATAGTGCCCATCTCCTCTCTCCTCTGGGGTTTCCCCAGATGTAACCAAAGCTGCTCCTTCTAGGAGGTAGTTTTAGGCCCTCTTATATGAGGGTGCAAGAGAGAAATGGATGGCACACTTTCCAGAACTGTAATGAGTTTCACTACTCTTGAGCCAATAAAACATCAGATAAGAAAATACAATCAGTCACTGCATGTCCCTTGCGGCATCTATTTTTATGTCTCATATTTGGTCAGCCTGGTCTGCGTGCTTCCTAGCAGCTGAAATGATAAAGTCAGAATTAAAAGGGAGGTTTAGAGTTTGTTCCACAGAATTTGAACTGGTTTTAACCTCTCAGAAGAGTAATGAGAGCTACATTTTGCTGAATCTGGGTAGTAGATTTGGAACACTTCTCTTTTTTTTTTTTTAATTGCAATTTTAGAAAATAATCTGGAAGCATTTTTCAGCTGTTTTTTTTTAAATAACATTTGCACTTTAAAGTGTTCACATAAACGAGGAAGAAATTGGTTTTTTATTTCTCTATAGAGGCAAAAAAAAGAACTAAATCACACAACACCATGGTAATTTATTTCATTTCTTGATAAGTCTTGCCCCATGAGTACAGAATATAATTTCTATCAGAAGTCCAGAGCGTGTGGAGTGGAGAACAGATTCCAAAGATCCTGGCACATTTTGAATTGTTTATTTTTCAGGTATATTACTAAAAATGTGCTTGTTTTCTGTCAGAGCATCTCACACACTTTGCAAGCTCTAACTAATTCATGACCTTGTTTGGCAGGGAAATAGAGTCCTCATAGAGAAAAAAAAGGAGATTATCCAGTTTTTATTGAAGCCAGTGAATGCTTTCTCTTTTGGCTTTGGACCCAAAGCACGAACTCTTACATGCAAGGCAAGGTGCCCGTAGGGAGGTCACGGTGGAACATCCCTAATGCACTTTCATAAGTAATCCGAGAAACTCTCCTGAGAATCCTCTCTGCAGATTGACCAGGGATGCTTTCACTGGCCCTTCTTCCTGCTCGTGCAGCCTCACCTCAGGCACGTCCAGGGCTACTCCAAGGTGACCTTTGAATATCTCCACGTCTCAAACCAAGACAGTGGGGAAACTCCACAGCCTCTCTGGGCAACCTGTGTCAGTGCTGAGTAAAGAAGCATTTGTGTTCAGACAGAACCTTCTCTGTTTCAGTTTCACATCCATTTTGTCTGTGACTTTTAGAAGAACAGTTTTCAGACAGAAGGTTTTTTTCAGATCTAGTTTTTCAGGCTACCAAATATTTGTTATTTTAAAAGATGGACTAGCCAAGAGGTTTTAGAAGATGAAAAATATCAAACTGTCTTTCTGACAATAGTTTTTTGTATTGTCCATTAAGGTTTATATAATTATGTATGTGTAAAGAGTACCTAATTTACACTAAAGTAAATAATGGAATTATACTAAATAACACTAATTGTGAATACCTATTCATAAAAATCCAAATGTCTGATTGTCTAGTTTCGGGGAAGCCAAAACCAGATGTCAAGTGGTTCAAAGAAGGTCGACCTATTAGAGCTGGAGAAGATGTCCAAATATACGAGGAAGATGGAATTCATTGCCTGTGGATAAAGAAAGCCTACCTGAGGGACAGTGGATCTTATAGCTGTACAGCTGTCAGCCCCAAAGGCCAGACTTCCACCAGCTGGGTGTTAACTGTCAGAAGTAAGTAAGCTCTTGTGAACCCTTCTGCACTTTGGAAACTGTGGTCATCTAAGCATACGTAGAAAAAGGCTTGAAGTGGTAAAGCTAATTTTATCAATTTCAGTTAAAGGAACTGTGTTCATTTTGGTTTTAAAGGGCCTGCAGTTGAAGAGGTTGCTCCGTGCTTTTCCAGTGTCTTGAAAGGATGTACTGTGAGCGAAGGACAAGACTTCGTGCTACAGTGCTGCGTGGGAGGGGTGCCTGTGCCTCACATCACGTGGCTTCTCAATGGTAAGGAATCCGCTGCTCTGCAACACCTGCATGAACGCGCTGACACCCCAAAGCGCTCTAAATCCCCCGAATACAACCCGATGGGACACCCGGGGAAAACCCTTTCCACGAGCATCAGGTGCACGAAAGGCGGTGTGAGCAGGGTCGGTGTTGCCGCAGCTCTGCGGTGTGTCCAGCAGGGTGCGCTGGTGACTCGGCTGTGCCAGGTGAGTTACCTGATGCCCAATTCCGCCTGTGTAATGCGAACAACCTGAAGGTGGATATAAGAACACAACTGATCATTTAAACATCGTTCATTTTTCAATACATGTGTTTATGCTTTTCAGTCTGAGTGCAATATTTCACTCTTTATGGTAGGGAGGAGACCAATGCCTGATTCCACCCTTCCGTCAGCTGGGCAGGTCATAATTGGCGTTAGCAGCTCCGTTCCCAGGATCTTGAAATCACAGCTCTTCTGGTTGCTTCTTGACTAGAAATATGTTCCTTGAGATTCTAATGTTTGCCTAAAGCTGACTAAAGAAAAGTAAAATATTTTTTACTTTTATCAGACTGTATAATCTCCTACCCTGCCCTTATTACACAGCTGAACAGTCAAGTTTCCTCAACTTCCTCTTAATATCAGAGTTAGGCCCAAACATCAGTGTTTTGCTTCAATTCCAAATGATTTCAGGAATCCAGGCACTACATGCTTTGGCTAAGGACTCCTTCCATTTAAAGCCATATCTGTAAAACACTAGAAAAATTTATTCAGCTTAACTCTTGATCACCTCTTTTACTCCTGATTTTTTTTTTTTGGCAGAATCTCCCAGGCTATCTATCTTTGTGTATGTGTGTGTGGTTATAAACAAAGAATAGCATACTTTGCCATAAAGATGTTTCCTCCCGGATTATTTTAAAATTAATTATTTGCACATGATCTCTGTTTTCCTTTAGCTATTCAGAGTAAATGGGCTAACTGGAAAAGGTGGCAGGGCAAATGAACCGTGACCTTGAGATTGGTATGTTCCCACAGCCTGGGCTGTTCCCAATATCTCCATGTCTAGAATAGAAAGGCCAGTGCTTTATTTACAACACAAAACACGTGAGTAAAGGTTCTGACACTCTCCCATTGGACATAATTTGTTTCTCTGACTGAAGGCTATGCTGAAGTTCCTCCTTTGCAGATGTGAGTAGAATCTCTGTTTGGCTGTGCAAGAATTGTCTTGCAGCTCAGGAGCAACTCTGAGTCATTTCATCTTTGGCACCCTTGCTCCTAGTGTTCCCTTAGACATTGAACGATGTAGTTATACTCAGTTATCTTCACATACAGAGCATCTTCCTGTCTCAGATGACTGACTTTGGGTTGATTTTCAAATGACTTGCAGCTCATCAGGCATAGATATATGGTCTCCATTAATGTAACCATGTTCTAATCAGAATACTGTTGTCTCCTGAAAAATAAAGCCTAGAGATAAATACATGTTTCTGTGATGCATTGTGCCCCCCTGCCTTTTTTCAGGTTGGTTATTTTATATTGACCTTTCTGCTCACTGAACTCATGGAAGTCTGCCCCTGTTCAGGTATAATCATGTTTACATTGCATCCAAACTTCTAACTGCAATTGGCTCGGTATCACAATGCAGGTGGGTTTTTTTTTTTTAGTTAGTTGGATTTCAAACCCTTAGGGTTCTGTAAGTGAAGTCAGTGCATTAACTCTGCTCTTAAATCAGAAGGCAGTGATGAGTCTGTGTAACAGAAGCACAAGAAACTCTCATAATAATAAAAATTAGACACATCATATATTACTCTAAAGACACAAGCACACAACTTTCCTTCCAGACTGCTGAAACATCACTATAGTGTAATGCTTTTCTGTCTTGCACAGGATTGTGAGACATAACTGTTTATATACCATTTTGATACAAACGTGAAGGGATTATAAATGGTTGTTTCATGTTGATAATTCCATCTACACTTCTAGGGTTATTATTTTACTTAAGGATCAAATTGGCTGTTGTGATATCCACTTGAATGCAAACATTTCCTTCCTGTCTACCACCTAGCTAGATACTACAAGCTCCCCATATTTATATTCATGATCAAATAAATGACAAAATTGTGATTCTGGTCCTGAAATATTACTCCAAGCAGACATAACAGTGCTTTTGGCAAAATGACATGGTAGAGTCTTTCATCAATTGGCCATATGAAGAAAACAGTATGTTCACAGTATATAATTTGAGGCAGGCAGACCAATTCTGTTTTAAGAAAAGGTGTATTAGCATCTGCTCTCCATGTTTGGAATATAAATCTTTTTATATTCACAACTGAACTCTGCTATGACAGAGGAAAAAGCAATATGCTGTGAGCTATCCCACTACTGTTCAAAACACAGCACTTTTGCAGAACTCCATAGAAATAAAAATCACAAGGGACAGGAGTGTAAAGTTCACTAGAAAATATCAAATGCAAATTGTCTTCCAAGCATGACAATGATAACAAACCAGAATTAATTTGAGCGGAATAGTGAGGAAAGAATGTATATCTTGGTGAAATAATGAATGTAAAGACCAAGTTATTAATCTTAAGAAACATGAACAGGAGGCTGCTTTGAGAAACAAATAAGAAGAAAAAAAGGAAGGAAGCAGAACCTGCTCCCTTCCAGGCTGGCCATCCCTTGGTACTGAACAGGCTGCATGGTGCCCAGCCTGCCTTCTCCAATCTCCAAGGAATCCACACCACCTGAGAACTGAAAGCCTTGCAGCAACTTCTTGTACAATGTTACATACAAGTACTACTTTAGATACCAAGAATATTTACCAGCTCTGACTACATGCGAATTCAAAACATTTTCCAAGCATTATACAGATTGACCTCTCCTTCAGGTCAGGTGAGACAAAAAATAGATGATGTATGCTCTATGTTGTCTGTAATTACTTCTTACCATCTGTGAGGATGAGAAGTTTTTCCATATTCATAGAGACTGCACAAATAAGAGCTACCTGTCTGAACTATGAATTTTACCTGAGCTCTTATTCTTCTCTGCAAATCTACCATTAAAGCTTTTTTCCAACTTTTTCAGAGGGTTCTTTTGTCCTTTTGCTCTCCCTCTACGTTTTATTTAAGTTTCTTTCTGAATTTTCACTAATTTACTGGCAAGTTCCCTGAAAGTAAACTTCTTGTGTTTTAGTTCTGGCCTCACCAAAGCCTTATAAATAACTTTTTGCATGTGCTCTCTGTGACAATACTCCAGTGTGTAACTCCAATTTACTTTATCTTTTCAAAATACTTTCTGGGTAACTTCTTTTGCAATTGCAGGAATTAGGAGTGTATGACTGTTTTAAGTATCTTTTTATTCATATTGCTTTCTGTGTGGGTTTTCTTTCTCTCAAAGTTTAATTGAACCTCTTTCTGCTGAATTTAAGAACAGTATGACCATGACTTTAGCATAACAATTCTCTGAGTAGTGTTTGGTTTTAGGATAGCTTTGTGATTTGTCCAGAAAGCTTTTAATAAATGGGCCAGGGGAAAATTTCCTTTCTTCAGGCATAACATGCCAGCAGAAAGGTATTTTTTGTTATTGTTCCTGCTGCCAAGCTGTCCTGGAGATTTGACTGTTCTGCCTCTGGAGAAGGGAATGTTTCACTACTGGGAGAGTTGTTTTTATTACATCAAAATATAAGTACTGTGGACGTAACTTAGAATCTTGCTGCAGGTTATTCCTAAGGGCTTGTGTTATGCTTGTGTTCTTTTTCTGGGGTCTAATGAAAAGGCTGTTCCATAAGTGATTTCACTATTTTGTGAATAATGCTAAAAAATAGCCAGTTTTGTTGGGAGCTGGGGTGAAAAAGAGTCCTGACAAAATTTGAGGACATGGTGAAGGAGTCCACATTTTGTTTTTCCATGCAGAATACTTACCCTATTCATTTGGTTACTTACAACAGAAATATAAAGGCATTGTTCTGCTTTTGATGACGCAGCTTTTATCCCGAGTGTATTTCTGATACAGCATCATAGCATCATTTGTCACCACTAATAGTTTCAATGCCAGAATCCCAGGCAAGGACCCTGTCGGGTTAGACATTCTGTAGTTGGACCAGGAAGGCAATCCAGTGTCCCTTGTCCAGAAAGCTTTGTCTGCTTGGGCTTTAACTCTACCTGTACATATTTGAATGTAGTGCTATTCCCATGTGCAGAAACTCGGTGGTTCAGCATAATAGTTCCAACAGTCTGTGTGTGACTGAGGGAAAATGAGCTCAGAGGAGCCAGCAATAAGAATATGTGACCTGTGACAAAAGTTGGAGAGAGAAGTTATTCTAAAATTGGAGTCTTCTGGGTAGTTGATTAAATATTCACCCCAATTTTTCATGCAATAGAAAATTTGCTAACTGAACGAACAGATGGCTTAAAAGCAAAGGATGAAGATCATCTACCACATTTTATAATGTATGCAAGAATTGGATGATGCTGATTTTGGCACACGTTCGTATTTCAGAATGAAACTTTGTATGCAGATAGATAGTGCACAGATAATAACTGCCTTCTGAGTTGCATTTCTTTGAAAATTGGAGGTGAGAGAAAAATCTGTCCCATCCTTTAATTTATCCTACTCATAGTGCAGAACTGGTTTCCCCAGACCTGTGTCCTTTAAAATTATTTTGGCGATGAAATAAATTTTGATCTTTTTTGACCGCGAACTCCCAAGCGACAGACATCTTCAAATCAGTCCTGCACAATTTCTCCGTTGTTTCATCCTCTTCTCTTAGATGACCCTAATTTCTATTTCCAGCATGGTGTTTATGCACAGGTATAAAGTTGTCTTAAGTATTGCATACACTGGGAAAGCAACCAAAGATGAGTCAGTAGTGGAAACTATTTAATATTGGGAAAACAGATTGCAGAAGCATTTCAAAAAGTAAGGCTGAGATTGATGATGGTCGCTGAAACAATAGCAAGGCAAATTTAAGCCTTCTATACTAGTATTCAAGCATGTTCCAAACCAATTCAAGGAACCAGTTTCTTAAAATGAACTTCTTTAACAGTCACATCACCACAGTGGAGACTGTACCCTTCTGTTACTGGCCATACTGTAGTGTAGATCGACTGCTTCTGTAAATCAGGTTCTTGGCTCCATTGCAGATTTTACTGTCTCTCTTGGAATGTTTTCCACTACAAAGTACCTCTTGAGGGACTTCATGTGCTTCTCCATGCCCAAAGGATTTTGCACATCTAGCTTTGTCTGCATGTTATCTAGTTTCAGGCAAATTACAAGATGGACACACTGTCTGAAGCAAGCACACATTTCTTGTCTTATCCACCTCACAGAGAATCAAAGATAAACTTTTGTCCTTTTGCTGCTACTCAGTGAATCTGATGGTGAGCTTTGTCTGACAACCGTGTTGTGCCTTGTGCTTGGGATGCTGCTGGTTGTAGTCACTAGAGAGCAGTGGCTGTGCACCAGAGAGTGGGATTTGGCTCTGCACTTTAATATGCTGGCTGGTGTTAAGCATCCAGATTTCACTGAAAACTAGAAGTGCTTTTGAAATTTGCGGCTGATGTATTAAATCAATTCTCTTCCTTTCTGTCTGCAGAGCAGCCAATTCAATATGCCCATTCCACTTTTGAAGATGGAGTTGCAAAACTGACCGTCCAAGATGCCCTACCAGAAGATGATGGAATTTATACCTGTCTGGCTGAAAACAACACAGGACAGGCATCTTGCAGTGCTCAGGTCACCGTCAAAGGTGAATATCTCAGACAGTTGTAATTACTACAATCATATAAACTATAATCTTTTTTAACAAAAATAATTTTGGATCCTTAACAGAGGTAGTTGTAAGTGGATTCCTTGTTTTTTCCAAGCTTTTGTCAGCTGGGTACCTCTTCTCCCCCTTGGAGGTGTGTGCAACTTAAGTGCTTAAGGACTGTGTAGTGTGAAGTAATAAGCACATTTCAGAAAAAGGTATTAGTGCTTTGACCTTCCCAGGGGCTTAGTGTACAGAGCAGTGAGGCTGTTCTGGAAGAGATTTACCAATGTAAGAAGGGACTGGGACTGCTGAAAAGAAAATAACTGTAGTATCACTGATCTCACCCTTCAGGCAGAGAATGTTACAGGGAGGAGGCAGCTGCTACTCCTTTCTCTTGAAAGGCAGAGCACAGAGACCAGTGCCAGGGACTGCAGTTATGATAACAAATGCCAATATTCTTGTTCTGTTACCAGGATTTATCAGATATAATTCTGAATAGGCATGTATCAGCTGATTGGGGACTGTATAACTCTAAATAAGTGGAATTTTGATAGAGAAAGTACCAGAAGAACATTGTAGTAAGCAATTGATGTGACCTGTTGTCTCAGAAATCTGACAGAGTGCTGATTTGACAGAATTGATTTGTTCATGAAAGCCATAATTCTGCACTAGAATCTCAAGAAACACATTCTAAAAGACCAGAGTTCAAAACAAAGACAAGAGATGACAGATTTCCGTGGATAAATTCAACAGTGAGGTAGTATCCATCAATATCGTGGTCTTTATTCTTTCAATGCCCCCTGGCATCAGTCTATGCAGGTGCTTTGTTTTATGGCCTGGAGATTATCCCCCCCTGCCTCTCTCTTCAATCCTGCTCCCTCAGACTGTCCCTCCCTCTACAATCAAGCCTGTATTTGGTATTTGTCACCCGCAAATGATTTTTCCCCAAAGTTATAATAGTTTGTCACTGCCTATCCAACAGACAGCTGAGTGACAGCTGCCAAGGGAACTATTCCTTTTCTTTATGACTAAATAATACCTTTCCTTAATTTGTATATGCAGTTTGGTGGGAAATGTACCCTGATTCCTGGGATCTCAAGATTTGTCTTTGTTTATCAGTGCTCTCTGGTGTTTGTCTACAGCTCTTCAGTGCTGTGCCCGCCCCTATTCTGTCTGTATGACAAGGCTAAAGTGACAACAAAGTAATTCTGGTAAACCTATGAATTAATTTCTTGATTACCAAATTGAAAATACAGTCATCCCCTCCCCACCCTCCCCTCCTGAAAAATGACACAAAGTAAGAAAACACCAATTTAAAATAAGCCTGAAACTAATCTGTTCTCAAAGCTATCATTTATAATTTCTCTGAAGCATTTCATCTGCATTAGCTCTAAGGGGCAATGAAGAGTGGTCCACCTCAAGGGAGCTGTTTTTGACATGGGGCCTTCTGATCCTTGACTGGAACTCAGAAACCAAAGGGACAGTCCCCTCTTACCGAGCATTTCTGAGTTATTTTAGGGTTGACAGGCAATGCTAACGTGGGAGCAGTAGTGAGCGAGCCTTTCCCTGAGCTCGTGTGCTCTGCTGAGCTATTTCAGACCACGTAGTTGCTGTTGCACTATGCTGGATTCCTCTTGCACTTTACATAGTCTGGGGCTAGAAAGCTGCATTGCCACCATCATGGGGAGTTAGTTTCTCTCATCTGCATCCCATTATATTTTCTGGGAGTCCTGGAGTAGGGAGGGGGAAGAATAAGAGCAGAATTAACAACATACATGACAGGCTGTAAAACTACGTGTTCAATAGATTTACAGTTTTAGCTATCCTGTCTGCTTCTTCCCTAAAACTCATTATGTCCCTGTTGCCATGAGGATTAAAGTACCTTTCCCCAAAACTCAGATCAATGTGGATTTTTCTGCCAAAAATAGTACCAAATTTAAAATCTAATTTCTAAATCTCTTATCTGTTCATGTATATTTTTCCATCACAGGCTCTATCAAAAGCTTATTGACATTAGAGTTCTCTGAGTCTCCGAATGCTGCTACTAAGGCTTCTCTAAATTCTCAGCTTGTGCAAACAGATTACAACAGAAAATGGTCGTACGTGAGGAAAGGGAGAAAACTTCAGAAGTACTCTCCTCTCCAAACATTGAATTTTGGAATAAAGTCCGTAAAATCGTTTCTGAATTGTGACCCATCTTTCTCCAGTTTCTTTTTGTCTCCAAGATGATTTAAGGATGTCAGGTTTCCTGCAGTGCTCAGTTTGTTCATTCATCATTAGAGAAATATTTTCCTTTTGTATGTGAGAAGTAATTCATATTTAATCTGAGAAGAAATGGATGTTCTTGGCATATCATCAGTATCAGGCCAGTGTCAGAATCCAGCTTTTCCTTAACTTGCTTCTGTGGTCCTTGGACACATCTCTGTCTAGGTCTACATTTCACTTCTTACTGCCATTTTTGGCTTTGCTGTTCTACTGCAGCAAGGATCTCATGAAGGGACACATCTACTGTGATCACTGGGGAAACTGTGCCTGGAGTGAAGAGTCTGTTTTAACAGTAAAACTTAATTTTATTTTTCTAAACGAAATTCAGCTCACAGATGAATCAGGAAAGTTAGCAGCAAGGATAGTGAGTGTCAAACTGTTCAATTCCCATCTGAATTGTAGTACAAGGTGGTCCTTAACCTGCTAGTAGGTTACAGGTGTTATCTGGCCACATGCCGTGTTTTCTAATCAACTTCTGTGCATTCTTTGCCTTTTGGAAGGTCTGTTACGTTGTTTTTGTGAAAGGAAATTATTGTAGGAAACAACATTTTAAAGGTCCTTTGCCCCATAAAGGGTTACTGTTCCAAGTCCAGTTAAATACAAGAGTGGGATTTTTTCCAGTAATTTCAGCATGCTTTGCATTGGGCCCCAAATAATTAGCTAAGCTAATTGTGGCATAGCTTTCCTTCTAAGTCATCACTCTCATATTCATTTATGGTTGTCTTTTTCTTCCTAATTATTAAGCAGGATCAATTCTGTCTAGCACTGAGCAACCTCAGTATTACTCCTTTGTTTTGTATGAAAAACGGTGAAGATACTCAGCTGTTTGTAGGAGGCTTTTGATTGTGTCAAAAAAAGTCCCACATTTCATATGGATGGGGCATAAGGAACGCAATGGTCTTAAAAAATTCAAATTAATCAGTCTTCTGCTTATTTAAAGTGAGAAACTAACATCTTCAGATCACTTCAGATCTCTCTACTTAAGTGAGTGATCTGAAGGCTGAGTAAATTGGGGTAGATCCATTAGGTAGTCTGTGGAGAAACCAAGTTAATCAAGGTGAAGCTAATTTTGGCCTTGTAAAGGACTAAGTAGACGAGACTGAACCCTGACAGCCATCTTCCCTCTGTCAGCAGTTTCTCAAAGCTGACACACAGGTAGAGATGAACTACAGAGATTGAGCAGTGCTCTCTGGAAAAAACAGCTTAACAAATGTCTTCACCATGAGAATTATTTCTTACTGAACCTCCCAGTGAGTGGGGTGCACTGGGTAAATGCTAGATCAATTGGCCTAATGCAAATAAACCTGAGAGATGACAAACATGGTCAGTGTTAGTCAAACACTCAATTATAGATGTTCCTGAATTGCTACCATTTGCTACTTTAAAAATGTAGGATTATTTTTTTAGGCATTGTTTTTTATACACAGGAAAATCAAAATTTGAGAGGCTTTGGGGCTGATGCAAGTTTTTTTTAAAGTTTTTAAACAACACATGCATGACTGATTTGTTCCTGTTATTGTATGTGCAAGATATTGTATTTGGTGTTCACATTTTCACATTTCATATTACAACTTTCATGTTGTTTTATTATATGAAAATAAGTATACAAGCCATTTTTAAATACACCAGGCATCCTACTTAAAAAACAAACAAACCAACCAGCTCTTAACAGGGATATTCAGGGGACATTCAGGTCACCTGAAATATATGGTGATTATATACTGATGGGGATTGCAGATACTCAGGTTTATTTATGAATTTATTAATCAGGCTATGAATAAGTTATGAATTTATTTATTATTAATTTATTAATCAGGTTTTTAACATTTATTAATCAGGGTGGTTGAATATTTTAATCAGGTTTTTTATGAATAGGAAACTGAGGTGAGGAGAAGTTAATTGACTCTGGATGTACATGTGTGATGAGTTGGTGTTAGTGTTTTGCTGAGGCTGTGCCAATCAGAGTCTAAAGGCAAGACAGATCGAGGTAATAATTGGTATAGTTGTAAAGTATGGCCAGCTCCCAGGAATGGTGACAGTTCTTCAGGTCTGCCTCATTTCTGAGATAAGCCTTCTGATATGTGGCTGTCTGTCAGTTAACTAATCACTGACAAGGAATTATAGGTCAGGTCCACCTGTAGAAAAAATGTGTCAAAGGGATATTTAATTACCTGATAGTCACACCAATACCTGAGTGTGCTACACATGATTATGGACTTCAGGGAGAGTGGGAAGAGTGTGGGCTCTGTTGTGCCAAACCACACCAATACAACGTGTGGGAAGCTTCTCTTATTTTGCAAACAGACTCTGCATGTCAGAGGGGTAGGTGATTGCCTGGTTCAGCTTTCTCTAGGTATGGTATCAAGCTGGAGCGCTTGCTGTGACTCCTAGGAGAATGTCCTCTGTCTTGCAGTTCTGCAGTAAACGACAAACAAGATACCTGACCCACTGCACGCTCCTTGAGATTTCTGCAGCCTCCTTGCACCAGGCAGCAGCATCACTGGTTGTTACCAAGAGGGAGCACATGAGGTGTGGGCAGTGAGAGCAGCAGGGCAGGCTGGCAGCCATGGTGTTTCTGTGGGCTCTAATGCTCTGCAGCCACACATTTTGCTGATGCTTGTTTTCCACACGCTGCTGGCTCTTTTGTTTGTTTGGTTGTTTTTTTTACTACAGGCCTAATACTCTTTGTAAGCAAACACTATTCAGCAGATAGCGCTGCTCCTGCTTATTGGCTCTTGACCTCATTTCTCTTTCCATGCCAGCAGTGCATTTGCCTGGACTCACATCTGTTCCCCTTTCTCCCCCACCACTTTCTGTTCATGCTGTTTGTTCCCAGTGCAGCCTCCCCAGCATAAGTGTCTATGTTGGGAAGCCTGTAGCCCTTCCAAGCCGATTACTGTAGTCATTCATTGATCACTGGACGAGCAGATTAGAGCCACCTGAAAGCCTGTCACAGTCCCTGCTGTAACCAGTTTATCAGAGCAGCAAAGGGAGATGCTTTCTGAAAAACCAGTTTGTTTTCTTCCTGTCACTCTTCCATCTGGTGTGAGCGGGACCATAAAATATAACCAGGTGGAAGAAAAGCTTTCAGGTAGGAATCTTTTCCTTCAGTCATGAGAGATGCTCTCTTCAGGTCGTGGGTTGTTTTTCTTTCTGTCTCAGAATGACCCTTCTTAGACATTAATCGTTTAAAGAAGGTTATCACTGCAATAAGCGGCCTTTGTTTGAAGATTTAATTGAGAGGCCCACAGCTTTGTTTCTCTGAGATCCATATTTCTGCCGAAGGTAAGCAAAGAATGATGTCTTACTTGCCAACACTGATGAAATGTTTGTGACAGCTTTTCAAAGTCACTGCTTATTTGAAAGCATTTTGCTTTATTTCAAGCATAACATAAATATAAAAGACTATAGATGACTTTACAAAATATGCCAGACTAGTCCTATTAAATGCCCAAAAGGCATTTCAGACCAGTAGCCTGGTGGGACCACTTGTCAGTGTAAGAATTGGTTTCGGAGCACTAAGTAAAAGGGAGAGGGGTTTTGTTACTGTATTGAAAAGTCAGAGGTAAACCACCATGAGCATCAAAGAAACTCTGTTCCAAAGCTTTCAAGAGTGCCCCAAAGATCTCAGTCCAGCACTCCGTATGGTTCATCAACAGCTATAACCCTTCTAAAACTAAGTTTGGGGTTGTTTTTTTTTTAAATTACCTTCTTGCAGCACCTCAGGACCAAACATGAAACAGAATGCCAGCTGGAGACCAAAAGTGAAGGGCAAAAGCAAAACATGTGTGAAAGCTGTTAATGATAGATGTGCCATCAATATAAAAAATGCACTCTAAAGACAGTTTCTTGTTATAAATCACTTCCAGAAAAAGGGGAACCAAATTTGGATGCAAATGAGGGATGAGTGCTTGCAGAATGAGGAAAATTTAAATGTCAGAAATTGCATTAACATTTCTTATAAATGAAATAAAAAGATGAGATGCTGACAGAAAAAAATAAATTAAAAAGGCAAGAAAGAAAAGAAAAAAAACTTACCCCTAAATCAACCGTGACATGTAATCAAATACTGGGAGCATTATATTGTTATGTACCAGAATGACAGAAAACAGATGATCATTATAACAGTTGGGAATAGTCCTGCGTTGGTCAGAGGGCAAACTGTCCCAGCATGGATTGAGAAATTCTATAGTGTTCTAAGTTTCAGCTGAAAAGTGGAAGTCATCAAAATACATATAAAACCTGTTCACTGAATAGATGCCTGAGTAATTTGGAAAGCAGGGGCATGATGTTACCCCAAAGAATGTTTTCAAGGGCAGCTGATGTGGATTAGCTAATGGGAACTCAAACAGTCAGCCATCAAACTACCTCACAGGATTAGCTCAATTTATAAAACTCTCCAGAAATTGCCTAAGGGAAGCATCTATCATTCCTTTGAAGCAGAGGAACAGAACAGAGGGTAGGAACCTTGTATAGCTGTGTGCTACTGGAAGTGCTTCTCTGCAGCTTCATTATAATGAGGGCTTGACTGTTGGGCCACATACACAGACCCTGTCTCTTTTTTTTCCAGGAAGTTTTCAATATAAATTGAAAAGATCTTTTTGGTTCAAGATATTTTCAATATAAATTAATCAAGAAGAGAAAACTGACCACAAGCAATTCTGTGCTAGAGCTACCTTATCTTTTATGGACTTAAATGCCAAACAGGTCTTGCTTTAGAATTCCTTTCTGACACCAACTTATACCCAGAAATACAGTGTTGTTGTATTTTTTCTCTTTTTTCCACTTCACATTAGTCTAACTTCAAATTTAGTTTCTTAGCTCTCAATCTGAGTCTTATTTGTCTTTGAGGGATTCTCCAACAGCATTCTTAGTACAATATCCTTTTGACTGCTCACCCAAGAGAGGAGCAGAACTATTTTAATGTTACCACAGGATAACTAATTTTGTTGCCAGTGTGGATTTGCCAGAGGAGGGAAAGGCTGAAGGGGCTGTAACTCTTTAGAACAGTGGCATCCTCAGGGACACGTGCTTTATGTGATTGCCTGTTCTTACTGAGCTTCCATTGCATTTCAGCTCATGCACGGCCCAGGTTTTTTTCTAATGGAACTGGCATCTCTCTACATCACGACTCCCTGCAATTAAATCCAAACCTACCTAGGCAGTCACACAAAAATTGAGACTATACATGTGGAAGTGAAATTCTGCCTCAGCAGAATGCATATTTTCACTGTGGAGCTGACCTGGCTTGATCTAGCATACATGAAGCACCTTTCCTGCAGACTGGTATCTAATGCTGGGCAATTTGTTAGCAGTGAGCCAGCTGAGCTGCCTTATGAATGTATTTGGTAGGTATACAGGCTCTCAGGCCTTCCATGGAGTTGCTGTCTGTGACAGTGAAAAAAGAGCAATTATTTGATATAAATAACTTGCAAACAGGGTAAGTCATTAATAAGGTAGACAGTTCTGAAGGCAAAAGCAAACACCACTTTGGCTGCAGAAGCTTCCAGTGAGACTGTCAGGGAGGAATTCGGTCTGCTGACTGCAAAGTGATCGGCTGTGAACCCAGACATCTATTTTGTATCTGTGAACCCTGCACTCCTTATTGACCTTTCTCCTGAGGAGGGGAAGCAGAGAGGGAGGTGCAGTTCTCCTCTCTCTGGAATCAGTGATGGGACTCATGGGAATGATTGAAAGCTGTGCCAGAGAAGGTTCTGGCTGGACATTAGGAAGCATTTCTCTATTGAGAGGGTGTTCAAACACTGGAACAGGCTTCCTAGGGAGGTGGTCAATGCCCTGAGCCTGTCAGTGTTTAAGGGGTATTTGGGCAATGTCCCAAAGAATAGACTTTAACTTTTGGTCCACTCTGAACTGGTCAGGCAACTGGACTAGATAATCCTTGTAGGCTCCATCCAACTGAGATAGTTTATTCTATTCTGCTTTGGCTGTTCACCCAAATCATGATTCCAAATGGTGCAGCCGTTTGATAGCAAGATTCCTGGGATGCCATCTCAGTCGCGCAGAGTCACAGAATACGCTGAGTTGGAAGGGATCCATCAAGACCATCGAGCCCAACTCCGGGCCCTGCACTGGACACCCCAAGGATCCCACCATGTGCCTTAGAGCCTTGTCCAAATGGTTCTTTAACTCAGCCAGGCTTGGTGCTGTGACTACTTCCCTGGGGAGCCTGTTCCAGTATTTAGCTGGAAAAACTCAATTTGTTTGCAGAATAAATGCAAACAAAAACAGGTTAAAATGCTGATGACCTGGTGATATCCCATACAGAGGAAAGACTCGGGAAAGAAGGAGCATACACAGAGCTTCAGGGTAGGGCTGGAAGACTAGCCCAGAGTAAAATAAAGTGATTTCCAGATAAGATAAAGTGAAACTTGGTCTCCTTTGGACATCCCCAACCCCCCTTACTGGTACAGGCTTAGGGCATCGTCAGTCTTAGGTTAACAGTTTTTCTGTGTAATGCAAGGACAATGTGCAGACTATAACTTGTCCCAGCTCTTCATTAAAAGCATCTTTCAAGGATATTTAAATCTTACCTTCCATTTACAAAAAACAGATTATAACTGGAAAAATAAATGATGGGAGGTAAATGCGTAGAGAACATTGCTAGGTCTTTGAATACCTAGTTGTCATGACCTAAGTTTGCAAAATGGCATACTAACCTGAGATCTTTATTAAAGCAGAAATGTTCCTACACGTCTCAGGAACATAAAGGTCTGATACTTTTTTATGCCATTATAAATCAAGTTTTGAATTCTTGAAAAACTCGCAGAAAATTTTATGCCTCAAGCCTGAGGCAAAGACACTTTACAGAAAGACAAATGTATGTTTTCGCATAAATTTTCTGCCCTATAAAATCTCTTAATTTTTCAGTTGATAGCATTGTTAGCTTAAGATCTGGTAATGGCTGGATTTGTTTACACCGAAAACATTTGAGGATGTGAAACTCTTTTCAAGCTCGAGATCTGTGTGTGAACTTGAGTCTTGCTTTGAGAGGTTTTAGTGGAATCTGGTGCTTCTCTCTCTGAGCCTGCTCACACAGAGCTTTTTGAGTTAAGCATTCTCCTCGGCTCAGTTGAGTTATTAGCCTGGGAGGCAGAATGATATTTAAACACCATAAATGGTAAATGTTGCCGAGGCAGCCCTTCCGCACGGCTCGGACCAGGCATTAGTTGGCAGTCAACCACATGATGCTGGCAAACAGATTCCTCGAGTATAATTAAACCTCTTGTAAGACTAAACACTGCAAGTTGTTTGCGGTGTTCTGAACATAAGGCAGCAAACTCTCTATGCTTTGCGTGTCCTTGACTTGTGACCAGTTGTAACCCTGGCCTTGGGCCGCTGAGCTGCTGCCCTGGAGCTGTGTGTATGTGCAGGGCTGTAGCTGACCCGGCCTGAGCCGGGGGCTGGAAAGGTCAGTCTCCAGGAGTTCCTTCCAAACTCAATTCTTGTGTGATTCCATGCAGTGCTCAGCATGCTGAAGTCCCGATATTTCAACAGGAGATGTCAGCATTCTGCAGCTCACATGAAAACATCTTCAGCACATCTGGGCAGGCAAATGGACAAGAAAATTTCCTAGGCTAGAGATGTCCATAAAGTGTTAACTGTTTTGACTATAGGCCTAGGTAAAACCTAGGTCTGGTCTTTGGAAACCTTCTTAAAGTTTGCATCCTCATCTGGATTTTCTTCTTCAGTTTCAGCAGCAAATCTGGGAATGAGAATGCCACAGTGCAGTTCTTGATTCTTTTTTTCTTTCTCTCCAAGGATATAGATTTGTCTATGCCTTTTACCTTATAATATAAATAGCTGGTTGCATAATTGCAGTTAAACTGGTACAGGTGTATTGTGCAATTGACTTGTACTAGGTTAACTGTTCAGTGCAGCATGAATTTTCTCCTTTTCTATTAGATATACACCTTCAACTCAAGAACTCACCATTGCTTATGAATATAAATATGTTTACAAATATGCTCAAGCCCTAAATTCTGATCCAGGTCAAGGTTTTTAAAAATTCAAGTTTATTTTGAGTTAGACCCACAGCTAACCTTAGGACTCCTCTTGCAATAGCATCAAGTCTGCAGATACACAGAGGCTAAATTTATGTCAGGACTCTTTAAAGCCTGGATTGAGAAAACTCAAATAAAAGGAAAACATTTTTTATCGACTTAAATTTCTATCCATACGGGTTAATAAATAATCCAAATTTTGATATAGTCACTGTAGATAGATTACCTTACTATTGATTACATAAACACTGGAACACAGAATAAGAGATTAATAGAAATAGTTTTACATCAAAGGTAATATATCTCTTTCCATTGCCATCCAAATATGCTGAAAATTTGTATTTTTTCTAAGAAATTGGAAGAGTTTAAATTCTCCTTAATCTCTATGGATTTAATACAGTAAGTGGCTTTTTTAAACATAGATTGGGATGCTTATTAGAGTGTCCTTCTAATAATAAATGAACCCCCAAGGGTAAGGGAATGTGGTGGGAAAAGCCTCTATTCCTTCTGTTTTGTAGAAAATATATGTGGGTATATAAAGTACCATTTACATGCTCTGCTTACTATTTCTGGTCTCTCAGGCTGTTTCCCACTGAGTTGTGCATCTTATTACTTACCGTTTCCTAACATTCATGAATATTAAAGCCTGAGGAAAGGCAAAACCCAGGAAACTTGTAAGTGGGATTATTGTGGTGGACTTTTAAATCTATCACCCTGTGTAACACCTTATCAAAAACCTGTTGAAATGACAGAGAGATCACTGTCCGCCAGAAAGGCTCCAGCTGGGCTTACACGTTGTGCCAGACTATGGCTCTGTGCAAAAATTGTTCTCTGTAAGACGCCTTTGAGAAAATCATAGTTCTCTTCCATACTGTCTTACATGATTTGACCTGCATGAAACCAACAGCTGTGGTTAAAAATCATGGGAGCTTTTGTAAACTACAATGAAGTAAACTAGATGCAAGGTCTGAAAAGAAGTCATTGAAATGTACCTGTGTTTTATCAAGCCCACCTGTGGGAGCAGTAGGTAGGGCTCTCTGATGTCCCCCATGAGCTGCCTTGGCATGATCCAGGTGGGGGGAATTGAGTGCTCCAGCAGAAGCTGGTTGTGGAAGGGAAAGGGACAGAGAAAATTAACTGCCCTGGGTAGAAATTTTTAGTAACTGTTTGTTGACTCTTTTATGCCTTGTTTTCATTCTTAGAGATGAACCTACTCCTATGTGAAAGCAACAAGAATTAAGAGCGATGAGGGAGCTATTAAATGGCTATAGGTGATTAGAGAGCATTAACATAATAGAGAGAGACCAGATCTCCTCTTTTTTCCGTCCAGTTGAATAAGCTTGAGGATGCATAGATACATAATGAAGTCATGCCCTTATGCTAATGTCAAGCAAAATTTTCCCTAGGTTCCAGATTTCCTTTCTGGTGCCAGATGTGCCGTATTTTTATTGTTTGTACTTTTGGCAGCAGGAATACCCTGCAGTGTTACGAAAGAGGATGTTTCAGCCAGAAGCACAGTGACTTGCAGCATCTCAGCTGGGAGCTTTACCTCTGCCTTCTTCCTTTCCTTCTGTCCTCCTGCTTTGGGCTCTGAAGCCAGCGGCCCCTGAGAGTGTATGGATTTTGAAGACCCCACCCTTTATGTGGTGAAAGGGGCTTTGGAGGAATGAGGGAAAGCAAGCCCTAATCCTGGCCAGGGCTTTCTGTGCAGTTTGCTTATTTGTTTTCTTATCTGCTTCCCTACTATTTTCCTGGTGCAAGTCATAGATTTTGTTCCTGATGTATGAAATTAGCAAGCACCCAGCTGTGGCCAGAGAACGTGAACTTCTACAGTTGTTGCACTTTTTGAAGCCTCCCTTTTCCAAACAGTTCCTGGGTTTTTGTGCATGGCTTTCCTTTAAATATTTTACTGTCAAAATAATTAGCCAGGTGTTTTCAAAAGGAAGTAAAATCACACAGTATCTTTTCGACGTAAATGGGAACAGGAGTTATTTGCTTAATTTCGAATGATCAGCATCCCATCTTTTCACTCCAAAATCAATTTGATTGCTGTTATTCCAAACAAGACCTGTAAGGCTAAACTGAAAGAGCCCTTAGATGTATTAAAATAAGCCGTGAAAATGTGGAGCACTTCTATTTCATCGTAAAATTGTGAAATGTTAAAACATTCATCAGACAGACACTGAGTCACTGCATAGTGCTATGTCATAAATAAACAACTAAAAGCATTTACAAGCTTCAGAAGAATCTGAAAATAGTTAACATTCAGGCTTTGTAATTTGGCCTCTGCATGATTGTATCAATCCCTTCTGAGAAAATGCCATGATTTTAGACTAAATAACAGAACTAAAATGGACGGTGTTGTCTTGTGTAAAACATCTGTGAGAAACTAAAGTTGTCAGTAGGTAATTTTAATTTTTTCTAAGTCTAGAAATCCATAACATCAAATTTTAAGTAAAGGAAGTAAAATTACATTAAATGGGCCCCTATGGTTTTATAATGAACAAATAGCGTTTATAGGTTAGAACTAAAGTCTTTTTAATTGTTGCTGCTAGATCAAGAAATATTTGATGATTTTTGTGATATTCTGATTATATTGTTGGCACAAAATGCTACAGATTAACATACACTTCTAAGTAACAGTAGCATAGGATTAGAGATCCCTTTTAAAAATATATATTTTTAAAGTGGGGGGAATGCTTGTGTTTTGAAGAAAGCCTGTTCACGTTGCCATAGAGTCAGACTTATTAGCCATATATTTCCTGTATCCTTGATGACACAGGTTTGTATAGGAATACTGGTTGCTTTAGCCATGATCGCTTCTAATTTTTTGAGCTCTTACGTACAACAGATTTTTGTATCTGTTGGTAAAGAAATATCTTCACTTCCCCTGTGCTCCAAAGAACACCAGCAATACATGGGGAGATGTTTTTGTACTGCCTTACAACAGGTATTGAGAAATCAGGTAGTACTTCAAGGACTAAATCAAAGTGTATGTGCATTTCTATATGGTACATTTACAAGGATAGGAATGTTTTCAGAAAGCTGCTTTTCTTTTCTGTCCCAGGACTAAGCCTTGAGTTTTCAATGTTTCAGACTTAATGATCCATCTTAATGTTCTTCTGCATGATTACATTCATTCCCCCCAATGAAATAGCTCTTTAGTCTCTCCAGTAACTTTTCTTGTACTGAAGCTCTATTCTTTAAAGTTTTTTACTACTCACATACCACAGACTTCTATTTTTTTGATACTTGCCATCCTAAGTTTCTGTTTAAGCACAGAACTGGTCTTCATCCAGGAGGTCAGCATAAACCTATACAGTGCTTAAATTTAGTGCAAGCACTATTATTTTTTTAAGATCTGTGCAGGGGTGAGGCAGGTTCTGGCCCCCTTCCTTTCAATTTGACGGCTTCCCTTACAAAGAGTGAGCAGTGATCAGTAGCAATGGCAAGTTGGTTTCCATCCTGTAAGTCCTACAGTTGGCTCTTTTTTGGAGTAGATGCCTGCACCCCCATTAAATTTTCTTGATGTCCCTCATACCAGTGGGTCTCCTCACCACCATAGGACACATCTGCCTGAGATAACTTTAAAAATTGAGGCCTAACTTTTTTGTGAACTTGTTGAGTTTGTGACTCAGATGTGCAATTACTGTGAATTATTTGCTTGCTTCTGTTTAATGTTTATGCAGCTCTGTGCAAGAAGGTGGTTTTATTCCAGTACGTGAATCTTTTATGTCTGCAGCACATGTTTTGGAGGAGTTAGCATTGCTGAAAAATTCCTTATGGGAAATGATTTTTCTCTGCTTCTTCTGTAGCTGCTCACACATTTCTTTTAAATAAGCTGAAGCTGTTATACTGTATTGTCTTCCTTGATTATAAAAATCCATTTATTTAGACTACATGTAGAAGGCATGTGAGTCCAACAGAGCAAAGAGCCAGTTGTGAGGGCTGTGGAGGGCTGCTCAGACTTAATGCTGTTTGTACCAGGATTTTGGGAGAATTGCTGCTAGAACCACTAGGAGCAAAATTGTTTCCTGGTCAGTGTTAAATTTCGTGGGAGTTGGTTCCACTCTTTTTCTCTTATCTGTCCTTCTCTGAAGGTGGACTTTTCTGACCAGACACCAGCTCTGTTTCTTTGTTGGTCTAGAGCCACACCTCTTCTTTTGTTTTTCTTTCCCTGTTTTCCTCTTCTTGCATATCTGCCTTCTAGATTGACAGTGTTATCAATTATTTCAGTAAAATAGGATAATAGGAACTTTTTTTTTAAAGCGTACTTTTCATTCATTTTTTTTCCTATGTCTCTTTCCTGTCTTACTTTTTTTTTTTCCTTTTCTTCCTTTCTTTGTCTTCTTTTCCTCCTTTTTTTCATTATATGGATTTCTGCTTTCTCCTACACTGTGAGACAAAGTTTCACTTTGAGGGACAAAGCAATTTCCTTCGAGGCATTAGAGCAGTGAAGGAGGATGTGCTGATATTGCTTACTACAGCAGTTGTTTGAAGCTGTTTCTCTGGGTAAACATTACAAAACAGAGGGCTACGGTGAATCACAGGAGTTTATTTCTGTAGATGAGTTTCACCCAACTTCTTGGCTATTTTCTGTACAGCATTAGTCACTTCCAAGCAGATGCTGTGAGAAGCCCTAAGACTGATCGGCGTGGTCTGATGGTGAATCCAGCGCTTCAGAGTTGTGCTTCCATAACACCAATCCAAACGGGTCTCACTCAGGTCCCGTATTTCCATTCTCACATGCATCAATGTCTCACTGCTCAGTGCCAAGAAAAGACCTGCGACATGAGCCAGCGAGACAAGCTTTTGGCTAGAAAAAGCTTTGCTAGAGAAGAGGAAAAACTTCCCCTCCAGGCTGCTTCCAAATTTATGTTGAGCTCAAATTACCCCAGTACAAACTTAACTTTTTGCCTCCAGGAGGTTCAGTGGGCTTGCTCAGTGAGATGCTGGCTTTTTTTCTAATCACTAATTTTATGAATTGTGGTTTTTCTCCAGCCTGGCACTTTCTGTTGCTGTAATACTATTTTGGATGTACTCAATATTCCTTTGAAAATTTTGAAGGTAGGAATAAGCAAAATAAAAATATTCTCATGTGTGGATAGAACGTAGGGTTGGCATTTTAAAGGCAAGACGTAAGAGGTCTGAACACAAGCTAAACCAAACAGAAAGTGTATCCAAGTGACCGATAAATATTTATGACTTTTTACATTTGGTCATGATCACTGCTTGGGCTTCAGAAGTGTCTTAGCTCAGGTCTTTAGAGCAGGAGTAGACTTCCTGGTCTAGTGTACCATATAGATCACAGTTAAATGGTCTTGTTTTACAGCCTCTGAATGCAAGACAGAGGAAACCACTCCCGGCTACTGGAAACAACACATCACAGATAGATTAATTTTAAAGAGTGAATTATTTGACTCCAAATTCCCTCAGCATTTGATTGTACAGCCTCAAAAGCAAAAAGAAATTTTAAAGCCCTAATCCAACAGTGTGTTTTGTGATATATGTTGATAACCTCAGGTTTTAGTCTTTACCATCATGAATTGCCTAAGTGAAGTACAGGAGAGGAGTGTGGTAAACTCAAACCTATTCGATATTGGCCATCTAACAATCTAAATGCTTTGTAATTTCTTACAGAGTTGCAAATTCTGTGCTGCTATGAGCTTACATTTGTACATGACAATGGCAACTTGTAACATCCCCTAGGGCTTTTAGATTAATTTAGCAGTGATTAAAGGCACTGAATTTTTGGTTACAAGTTTTTGGGTTGCTTTGCTGCTTTTTTTTTTTTTTTTCACCTGAGCATGTGTGGGGAAAAGGAGTGTAACTTTTCAGTGATTCTCTCTGATATCTGTTAACAATGATTTAAGAAGATTCTCAGAAGGAGTACAGTTCCATTCCTATTTCTTGTCTTTCTGCTTGGAATACTGGCAAGAAAAAACAGCTACATTGGGTGGTTTCAGTTATTTTTTGCCTTCTGAGAGCTGAAACAAAACCACTGTCTCGAAATCGTGTTGAGCCTAAGGTCAGTTAAAGTTTGTCATGAAAATTCCAGTAAGAGACCCCCTTTGTTCTCTTTTTGACTTCACAGAAAAGAAGAGCAGCAAGAAGGCAGAAAGTGCACAGGCTGCAAAGTTAAACAAGACTTTTGCACCCATCTTCCTTAAAGGCCTGACTGACCTCAAAGTAATGGATGGAAGTCAAGTGATAATGACTGTGGAGGTATCAGGTGTGTAGCTATAAAACAGTGTTACATTAAAAATTTTAATCCTGCTGCAAAATGTGTGGTTTTCTCCATATTTTCAGCAGGTGTCTTTGCTTTTGGAAACAATATTTCTAGGAACCACTTTTTTAAAAGCTAGGTTTGTCTAATCTGATCTGCATGGCTGAACACTGTCCATTGTTAACGTGTTCAGACCTGTAGAAGTGTTTCTTAATTGCAATGATATAATGATATAAGTTTAATATGGGTCCTCTTGTTGAAGTGGACTTGTATAGCTTTTGTTGTGAACCAGACAAGGCTGAGTTCCTGTCAGCTGGGGTAAGATTAATGCTGCAGAAAGAGCAGTCCTGGTATGAACTTTGGTATCAGAAACTCTTGATAACCATATTCATGGTATCTAGAACTCATTCTTCCTCTCGGTTGTATTCATGCTTCCCTTATTCATTTGTATTTTATCCATAATAAGACAGACTATTCCACATTACACAGCATTCACAGAGTTAATAATAGAAATTCCTGAATGTTTTGAAGATGAAATTGCAGAATCAGGTGGCAAAAAAACCAATCAACCTTATTCCTTTTCTTAATTGACATATGGTGGGATTTTGTGTGTCTCAGATTTTTGTTGCTTCCTCTTTTGTAGCTAAGCCACCTCCTGAAATCATCTGGCTGCATAATGGGAAAGAAATCCAGGAGACAGAAGATTTCCACTTTGAGAAGAAAGGCAATGAGTACAGTCTGTACATCCAGGAGGTGTTTCCTGAAGACACGGGCAAATACACCTGTGAAGCCTGGAATGAAGTAGGAGAAAGTCAAACACAGGCTACATTGACAGTTCAAGGTATAAAGTTCCTCTTCACCTTACAAAATGGTGAAAGAAAATTATTATTCTAATGTGATGGAGGAATGTCTATTTAAAATACATGAGTGTTTATAAGGTTTGTTGTAAAGGACGCTCAGGTTCTCAGTCTCTGCATCTGAATTAAAAAGGGTATTGAGCAGAGGCAGCTTTAAAAAAATCTTTTCACTCTGGAACATTATGTTACTATTTCAAAAATGCATTCCTGAGTCCTATTTCAGGGACAGTGCAAAACTTCTGCTAAATGCAGCTTCAGATTATAACTATCAGGCTTGCTTAACTATGGATTAAAGTAAACCTTTTAATATGTTTTTGTTTCTAACTGAAGCCCTTAGGATTCGGAAAAGCTGTCTAGGAACTAGGTATCCTGGCTTTAATGTTGGCATTGTAGTGGTAGAAGGTAAGGAAGACATGATTTCTGAAAAAAAAATTAGCTTTGGATCTCCTCACATAATGTAAACCCCACAGAAAACATTCGAGTACATAGGAACTTCCTGTGATTGGACACACACTACCTTAGTGACAGGGGCTTCTTCGAATATTACTGAATATTGACATTTCCTCAAAGCCATTAATAAGGATTATTGAAAATCATTGTGAGACTTTTATTATTTTTAATGTAGAATATCTTATCTGCAGTGTTTGAGAGAGCTGTTTAGTCTGTTGTCACTGTCTGCTCTGAATTCAGACCTTCCTCTCTCCTCCAATCCCCCCTGAGATCCAGCCTCAGGGTCAGTCTTCTATATTAAATGCAGTTTTATTCAATTGTTAATGATGATTTATTGCATGAGCTCTCAGCTGCACAGCAGTCATAGTACTGTTACTTGCCCTTAAAGCTATTCCTACCCGTATTCTCTAAGGACAAGTCTCCAAGATTCCTTTTAGGGCAGCTTTAAAATCCCTTTGTTTTGCTCTTAATATAAGCCTGGATTGAGCCAGTAAAGTGCCAAGTAAATGATTAATTTTAGTATGAACAAAAGTTACTTCCAAAATTAAAGCCTGACTTATTTTCAGATTAAAAACTTATACCCTACGTGTTCAAAATAACTTTCCTTGCCTGTGATTGCTTTCCCTGAAATGAGTTAGCTTAGTGGTGACATTCAAGCCTGGCATTTTCTTCTGATTTGTAAACTGTGTTTGTAAACTACAGAACCTCAGGATGGTATTCAGCCCTGGTTCATTAGCAAACCGAGATCAGTGACAGCAGCTCCTGGGCAAAATGTCCTGATATCCTGTGCCATTGCTGGAGATCCTTTCCCCACTGTTCACTGGTTTAAAGATGGGAAAGAAATAATACCAGGAACAGCATGTGAAATCCTGCAAAATGAAGACATCTTCACACTGGTCTTGAGGAATGTGCAGTCTCGTCATGCAGGGCAATATGAAATTCAGCTCAGGTATGTTTGCTGTGAAATAGAAGGTTGTTCCCTTTGACCAATTAGCTGTATTTACCCTCAAGTTGAAACTCCCACCTGAAGAAGACAAGAGGTCCATCCTATTTGTGTGAAACATTAGGGTACTGAAGGAACAGAATATTTCTGAGGGATGAAAAGAACTAATAAAATTCCAAGAGAAAAGAGGAAACACAAGAGTCAGAAAAATAGGACGAAGCAGTATGGTTTCCTTTTGGGATCCTGAGAAACAAAGCTTTGTGGCAGCAGTATGGGAAGCAATTTCTAGCAAGGAGAACTACAATCAATATCTTGAGTTTGGAGCTATTGTTTATCATGTTTGGCATCTCTCTAGGTATTTGTAAGGATGCCTCTTTCCATGGGGACAGCCTGATTCGGGAGGGCTGTTACACAAGATCCATACCTTTAAAAGGAAAAAGTGTTTCCTGGCCAAGTTTGAAATGTCTGAATTTTATATTCAAGTTTTAGTCTCCTTTTGCTGATGTATCTTTGAAACAAGGCACCTTGATGCTTTGAATATCTTATCATTCCTACAAAATCTGGAAGAGTTGTTTTGCATTTAATTTTAGTTTATTCTGGTAAAATAACTGTCCTTTAAATGAAGAATCATATTTGCTGGCTCTTTACCTTGTAGAAAGTGCCACAGCGTTTTCCACCTCCAGTGGTGAAGATTGCATATCACCTATGTGGCTGTAGAAAACACAGGGAAAAACTTTAAAGTGATGTTATCATTCCATGCTATTTACTGTGCATCGATGTAGTTGCTTTACTTGGCTAATATTTGTGCCTTTCTTTATTAAAACTACTTAGTCATCATGGACATTTGAATCCATTACAGTGGAAGAAAATTATCTGGTTTGCTCCACACATTAACTTTTTAGTCCAGGTGCACTAGTCTGAATTGTCCTTTGCCTGCTTGCAAATAAATTACTCATATCTTCTTAATACAAGGAGGGAGGGAATTTCTTAAAAAACTCAAGCGATTTAGCTTGTAAACAACGAGTTTAATTTTTCATAGTTACAGTTTGTTTTCCAACCAGTGTGGCCCAAATGATGGATATGTCACTGTGTAGATGCCTCCTAGCTCAAAAGTGTGTTTTCATAGACTATCACAGGCAGACACAAAATAGCTTCAGTATTTTTTAGTATTTAAAGTCAAATAAGGCACTCACTTTTCACCAGAAAAGGGTGTTTTAGAAAATTATAGCTGCTGAATATCAAGATTTCCCATAATAAGTTTTTCTACACTTAATTTCAAGTCTTATTAAGAACATTTATGTAGGTAGAGCTACATGTGCTATGACCTTGCAAATCACCTCTTCAGTAGATTTAGGCCCTTTGTAGTCTGCAGTAAGTTGTGAACTGGCTCATTTCAGAACTGGCTTGTTTGCAGTTGGCCCAGGTCATCTGGGACGTTCATAATGCTGATTTGTGCAGGTCATGTCTACTGAAATCCTCGCATCGATGTTCCTTTGGTGATCAGGAGTGTTTCTAGCGCTCGGTACCTCTGGCAGGATTAGAAATGCCAGTTCAATTTCATTCGGGTCACCAATCTCGACAGGAGAGAGCAGAAACTGTGAGAATTACTGTCTTCTGCTGGTGCATTTCCACACTTCAGCATGCGTGCCCTGGGCACGGGCATCTTCTCTTATGATATGCTGGTGATTTCACTTGAACTGAAAAGGGAATGAGATATTTCAGCAAAACTTCAGGGATGGAAGAATGAAAGAGGACAGAGGAGAGCCAAGAGAGCTTTGTGGAGGATTTTGTTGGGACTGATGTAGGAAGTCGACCGTAATGATCAGGTGTAGCTGGTGATCACGAAGGCCAAATTCATCACTGAAGACCTTTTTTCAAAGTGGAAGCCTGACAATATCATAACTCTAGAACGTACACTTAGAAAATAAATTATTTCAGAAAATTAGCAGATGAGAGCAATTTTGGGGGGTGGGGTGAGGGGGAAGGAGAAAAATCAAAGTTGTAGCTAGAAAGCAACACAACAGATTACATGCTAGTTGCAGCTATTCCCTAATCCTTTCACTGGAGAAATAGCCAGGGATCCCACAAAGATCAGTGCATTCATGTTGGCTTTTTCTAATCCATAATGAGTAAAGCTGTGCTGCAATTAGAGCAAAGGGAATGCTTATACCTCATTTTACCCTGCTGTCATTTGTAAAATTCCAGTTAATGTTCAGGGAACAGAAAGTCATACGTTTTTAGGCACTGGTTGTGTACTAGGAGTGACGGTAACAGTCTTGGGCATATCCAAGGAGCCAAAAGTCAGCTGTGTAACTCCAAGTTTGCAATAGAGTTACAATAACTTTCAGCACTAAATAGTCTTGTCTAAATAGCTGTTGAACTGACTGCATTTGTCTTGAATACTTGATTGAGAATTGTTTATATATTCAGAAACAGTTTTAACAGTACCTGAGAGGAAGAGAGCTGCGTTTTGTGTCTTTCTCTCAAAAACTCCTGCAAAGCCCATTAAAAATATGGAATAACTGAGAAAACATAAGTCAGTTCACTGAAGAGTTTATAGAGTTGACAGTAGGCTATTTTTAAACATAATCATTTTCATTTCAAATGAAATGTGCGGCTCCTTTTCACATATTAATTTTAGAAGCAGGTTGCATAGCTGTTCTTAGGGAGTCACTCCTCCAACTCTCTTAACTTAGTCTGGACATGGTTTCCTACTAGTGTTAATTATTTTCCAATTTTCTTCTCCATTATTCTTAAGCTCTAAATTCAGTCCTAATAGCTCCATAATTCTCCTTTTGTGTTGGCTGCTCCCAAATTAAAACTCTGGTCTTAAAAATGTAGGTTTAACCAAAAACCCTGTTTGTCTCTTGCTGGTTCTTTCTCCTTTAGTCAGAGCGAGCTGACAAGGATGTGGAACCCAGTGCGATCCATCCATGATTGCTCATTGGCTTTCTGTCTTACCATCCCTCAGCATTATTTAGAATTCATCTTTGCTTTGCCTTTTACTATTTAGCAGACTGCTAAGTCTGGCTTTTAGGACAGCAGTCATTGTAGCCCCTCCTGGTCCTTGTTTTAAACCTACACAAGCCTCTACAATTCCTCTACATTTGCATTTTTCATTTTAATTGTCCTAATAATGTTCCATTGAGCCTGTTATTTCTCAGGTCTAGGGAAGTAGTGTTGCATGAATATTAAAAGAAGAAGAGATTCACCCACTACTGCAGTTCATCTATTGAAATTTGGACACTTTACAGCCTGCAAAAATGCTTAAAATGGAAAATAAAAATCCTTTTCCTTATTCATAAAAACACAGATATCTATTTCCCCTCCTGTTCTTTGCATCCTTCCGGTGATGCAGGCACTGGTGTCCTGTTATCCCAATATGACTTTTCTATGTTCTTTCACTCAGAGTGTACATCATAAATTAGGAGAAAAA
The DNA here is from genome assembly GCA_013398855.1 of Mohoua ochrocephala. NCBI lineage: Eukaryota > Metazoa > Chordata > Aves > Passeriformes > Acanthizidae > Mohoua > Mohoua ochrocephala. The sequence continues at coordinate 70,986 of VZTA01007577.1, forward strand.
CAAAAAAAAAACCCTGCAAGAACTGGACAGAGACTCTGTTTGTTGAGCAAAACCTTTGTCTTCACAGCAGTACAGTCCACATGAGAGACCTCAGAAATCATCCTGCAGTTCCTTAAACAAATCATCTGCTTTGTTAACCTTTGTCTTCTCAGACATTAAGTGTTTCTCTTCTCCCCCACTCCATCTTCCTAAAAAGTTTGGTTAGCGTTGATTAGTATTGATTTAGATATTTTGACAATCTGCTTAAAATCAGGGGGAAACATTCATTTTATAAATCGGTGGTACCCCTAATACTCTGCAATTCAGGTTATATAAAAAGCACTCCTAAGACTACATTTTATTACACTAAACATTAAATACAGTTCTGTCTTTCTGTAAAATTCAGTTTGCAAACCTTGTTTTCTCCTATCAACACATTGTCTATTTTTAGAGAAGAAAACCATGACCCTTTTTTGTTCCGTTCTCCCACTCAGTGCTGTAAAACGCAAATGAAATTATTGTTCTTTCAGGTATAAAAAGCTTTTGGCAAAACCCTCAAGTGAGGTAAATCAGTGCATCCTCTTTGAAGCCAGTAGAGCTGCTCTGCTTTATATCAGCTAAAGTTGTGATCCAGTAGATTAGTTGCTCTCTTTGGGGCTAAAGCTTCATGGAGTCTGGACTCTCTCTCCATTTAAGTCACAGAAAAGCTGCAAAATCTCCTTCTGAGGCTTTGCAGTTACCTGCACTGAAGCACCAGCTATAAGTAGGGATCAACTTCTTAGCCCCTTTCAGTTCATTCTTGAAAAGATGTAATTTACTCTGCAGTATTTATTTCACACTTGGTAGGCTGGTAGGAAATTTCAGTATGTCCCCCCAGTATAATTACAAGTGCTTTTTTCCCTGTTCCTCCAGAGAGTGCTTCCTAGGGACATGCAGACAATAAGTCTCATCTAAGGTTCAGTGAAAATATTTGAGTAGGTTCTGCCAAGAAACTAGTATTTCAAGATATTTTGAACATAAAAGCCATTCCAGGGAAAACTGATCCCACAATAGGACACAGAGCTATTTTTAAAATTGCCTCGGGCTTTGCAGCTGGGGTTTTATTTGTTTTTGGTGGGCTTTTTTATTATTATTCCTTGACATTTTAAAGATAAATCCTGTGCATGAGCATTCTACAGAAGAGTCCTGCAAAAGTCAACACTTCTAGGTGCTTTTTCACAGCAAAGCTACTAAGCACAGGTTTTATCCATGTCTACCATTATTCCACAATAACAGAGCCACTAAAATCTCTCTGTGTCTAGGGTTTTGTTGATAAAATGCCAACACAGAGAACCTCAAGCTGCACAAGTAACATTGTTATTGCCGAGGTTCAAAACAGTACAGATGTGAAAGATTTGAAGATGTTCCCATGTACTGCAAGGCTCTGTTTTTCCTAACTGCCCCTGTGCATCTTTGTCTTGCCTAGATTCTGAAGTTGCGTAAATGTAAAAATATTTACCGAGGTTCCAGAATTATTCTTGATTGAAATTGGTATCTAAATCACCCAATCCTTCTTAATTTTTCTTGGCTTGTTTCTCTTTTTCCATGCTGTGATCTCCAAGGTGGGTCAGTGTTTTTAACTTCACCTTTTTAGACATAGCCACTGAATTCAGAAGACAAAAGTATGTTCTCCCTGCTCCTAAAATCATCAGTTTGATTTCACTGGGAGCAGGACTTGCCCTAGGAAGTCCCTACACTTTTGAACAGACACAGACTCAAGATTTGTGTCCAGTAGTCTGGTTTTCAGCCATTCACTCGAATCAGAAATCCTAATTAAGATCAAAAAACTACCTTGTGAATCTTTTTTCCATCTAGGTACTTGTATGTCCCACTGTTGCCATAATTTGTAAGTGCTTCCCAAGGTTTTAAAAATAGAAAGAACAAAATGCTCTCCAACTTTCTTACCCCCTCCTTTATTTTCCAAACCTTGTGAAAAATAGCTTACTTTAGAAGGATTTACTTTGCCTGCCTTATTTGCCTCTTTGCATATGCAAAGAATTTGCAGAGGGAAAGATGCATTGCAGAAATGGGTCCTGCAGAAATGCTTCCATTCTTCACAGTGGCCGGGTCCACATTCAGTATCCCTGAATTCCTCTCCTGGGACAGTGCTGTCCCTATTACTTCAACCTCTCCCATTGGTGATGCAATTCTTGTGGACAAATGCTTTTGCCAAACAGTCATGACAGAAGCTGAGCAAGGGCACCTCAACATTTAATGTACTCTGCAAATTGTCTATACTTCAGCATGCATGGCTTGTCCTTTGTCAGCTTTGTGTTGGTTTTAAGTCCTGAACAGGAGGGATCTTAGGGTAAACCAACAGCCTGTTTAAGCCCTGCAGCCCTGGTGAATAAGCAGTTCCAGAGTGTTCCAGAGTGTGTCTGTGTGCTTTCCTTAAAAACTTTGGGGTAGCAGGGAAAATAATTCATGAGTTCCCATGGTGGCAAAAGGGGCCAGTTTGCAATGCATTATTTGAAAACAACAGGTTTTCAGCAATGTTGGTACCCTCCCATAATTTTATGCCAATCACTATGTTGGGAGGAGGTGACGTGCTACTTTTTTATTTATCTTTCCATTTGTCTTGCCTTCTTTCTATTTCTCTTGTTTCCAAATGGAGGCCACACATAAGAGTAAGTAAGAATGGCAGGTCTCCAGAGCAGGGCTGAGTTAAATACTGTCTGCATTGACTTGGATCCTCTCCTGCCCTTTGGACAGTTTCTGTTTGGTACTCAGATGTTATCTAGTGGTTTTGTATTGAAGGAAACGAGGGTTGTGGCTTTCAATGTTGTCCTCATGGATTGCCTTCAGTAGCAGTCTGTAGTGTACATGTTCTGACTTACTGGATATGAAAGTGTTAAAAACATTTCTCTGGTTTCTTGTTGTTAGCGGTCTTAAGGTCAAATAAGATATACTTCTATCAGCAGGGCCTTACTTTGCAATCCAGCTACTTTGATCAAACCCACCAATTTCTTTGTAGTTTTCATATTAGGCTGATCCACTGTTTCTTTTTCTGAAGCAATAGAAATCAAGGGAAATCTGTCTGAGAAGGTGATGGCACTAATTGCTCTTATAAAGACAAAGCTTTGTGCTGAATCTGTGATTCTGTGATCTGTGTTAATTATCTTGCCTTCACTGCAAGTTAAAAATGGGTGAAATTATAGGGGTTTTTCACCCAAACACTCCGTATCTAGGAAAGTATTTCCATGCTCTATTTAAAAACCAGGCCAGACAATATGTTTATGGCAAGCTAACAGGCCTGAGTCCATGTTTTAAGCTTCAGGGCTCAGTGGACTTGAAGGTGCTCTTATCTAGCAAGTTCAAAGCAGAACACAGCTGGGAAAACCTGCCTCTCTTGCCTTCCTCCCCTCCAACACACATGTGTTTTGCTCATGTCCAGGAAATGTTTTCAGTAGCAAAAATTATTTTTGTTCAAAAAAGACAAATAATCCAGGACTTTCTAGTCCATCGACAAGCTTAAACTGGGAAGGACAGAAGTGTTTTCACTAATAAAAGATATCTCTAGTCCTCGATCAGTTCAAGTCTGCTTTTTTAATAGCAGTCAGGGGAGTGGTGGCAACAGTTACACAACTGCTGCCCTGGGGGAGTTAAATTTTGCTTTTGGCATCTCCTGTGTTAAGCAGAGAAGAGCTGTTTGGGGCTAGAAGAATGATATATATCTGCGGGAGGGAGGGAGCTGCAGGGGAGCGGGGAGCACTTTAAATGAATTCTTTAATGGGAGCCCTTTCCAGAAGGCATCCGTGGTATTCCTCTGCAAAAGGAAGAATAAGTACTCAGCACCATATATGGTGACACTTTTATGTTTTTTAATATAAACATGTACAGGCTGGAGCAATCCATGTAGATGGGTTTTGCTGATTGGTTGGGCCAGAGGGGAGGGAAGGAAATGAGACCCTGTTTTTAATATCTTAACATTAGAAAACTTAAGAGCTTGGGTTTGAATAAATAAACAGTAGGCAGAGTTGGAAAGATTTTCAGCTTTGCAAAATAGCCCTTTCCTCTGTCTTGATTTTCCAGCTTTTGTATTTATTTTCCTTTAGCTTGTTTGTTTGCAGCTGCTTCATTCTGTAAATTGCTTTGATTTTTGTTCAGGGAGTATGTTGTTCCCAGTGCGGATAGCAACAGATCAGTAAAAGCTATTTGAGATAGCTTGGCTCCAAATTTAAGGGGACCAAATCCACTCGGTCAATCCCCAAAATGCTGGGCATAGAAAAGCAGAATGCCACACTGGGTTTGAGCTGCTTTAGTGCAATACACAATCACTTAGCTCAGGCAAGCTACAGAGGAAGCAACCCCTGTTTTTCTGATTTCACTTAAATATTTCAGGAACCAAGTTGGAGAATGCAGCTGCCAGGTGTCCCTGATGCTGCGGGAGAGTTCAGCTTCCACAGCAGAAATGCTCAGAGAGTGAGTATTTTTCCCAGGGACTTGCATGGGTGGGTTCTATTTTTTGCTCCGTTAATTCCCTGCCCTTACAGACCCAGGCTGGCTGCTGTTCAACCTAATCCCCAAATGTGACCTAACAAATTGTTTTCATCATACAAGCTAAGCACATTGTACCAAGCCAGAGTAGAGAAGATCTTTTTTGTTTGTGCCCTTATATGGCTCCTGAAGTCATCATTGATGCAATAAACTAATGGAGTATGCTCCTCTAATCAACCTCCCCTTCTATAAACACATTTTGTTCCTGCTCTGAGATTGTTCCCTGACATTTTTAAACCAGCCCCTTTCCTGGCTCTCTTTCTTTTCTTTTTCGGATCATAGTGGGAGGGAATCAGCCAGCTCTGGAGAGCAAAGAGATGGTGGAGATCATGGTAAACTAACATTTGGTAGAACAAGTGGCTTCAAAAAGAACAGCAGTGTAACCAGAGTAGCTGAGGAAGAGCAGGAAGACGTCCGAGGCGTGCTGAAGAGGCGAGTGGAAACTCGGGAGCACACAGAGGAGAGCCTGAGGCAGCAGGAAGCTGAACAACTTGATTTCCGTGATATTTTAGGCAAGAAAGTCAGCACCAAAAGTTTTTCTGAGGAGGAACTGAAAGAAATCCCAGCCGAGCAAATGGACTTCCGAGCAAACCTGCAGCGGCAGGTCAAACCCAAGACCTTGTCAGAGGAGGAGAGGAAAGTCCATGCTCCCCAGCAGGTGGACTTCCGCTCTGTGCTGGCCAAGAAGGGCACCCCAAAAACCCCATTGCCAGAGAAGGTGCCACCTCCTAAACCTGCAGTTACAGATTTCAGGTCTGTGCTGGGCTCAAAGAAAAAGCCACCTGCGGAGAATGGCAGCGCTGGCACCCCAGCACCAAATGCTCGCACCAACTCTGAAGCCCAGAATGCGACCCCCAATTCTCAAGCCCCTGTTGCCAAACCAGCAGTGAAAAAAGAGGAGAAGAACGACAGAAACTGTGAACATGGGTGTGCAGTGGTGGATGGTGGAATAATTGGGAAAAAAGCTGAAAACAAAGCACCAGCAAGCAAACCACCAGCAAGCAAAGGAACAGCACCCTCCTTTACAGAGAAGCTTCAGGATGCTCAAGTAGCTGATGGTGAAAAATTGGTCTTACAATGTCGGATTTCCTCTGATCCCCCTGCAGCTGTCACCTGGACTCTAGACAGCAAAGCCATCAAATCTTCAAAGTCCACTGTCATCTCCCAAGAAGGTAAATTAATTGCATTACACGCCAGCTGGATGGCACACTGTTATATCTGGCTCTTGATTAATAATATTTAGTTCGTTAAAGGTAATGCAATACTTTATTTAAGTCCTGTGCCAGTAACTGTTTCCAGATGCAGCTTTCTTGTTATTTCTGTGGAGCACACAAGGAACAGTATTGTTTGACATTTCTTGCAGATTCCCCTTTAACAGCCTTCAGATGTAAATTTTATAAAGTTGAACTTCTTGCATTTTTAAATGCTGTTTACATTGCTAACGCTGTTTAAGGAGCTGGTACATGATGCTTATTTAAACTGAAGTTTAAGGATTTAGAACACTGAAAACATAATAATATTATTGCTGGTTTACGATTTCTAATTTAATTCTTCTGTATGTTTAATATTTCAGGCTTTTTATTGCAATAAGAAACACAGAAGCAAAGAGGGGTTGTGTTATAGAAAGAAATTACTACAAATACAAGTTAAGGTCAGAGTTGAGAACAGATTTCCAGTGTATTTAATGCCCCACCACGGATGCTTCTGTTGCCATTACAAGCACTGAAATATTTGAACTCCACTGGCTTGGTGACTTTTAACTAACTTCAAAAGTGTATGGAGTTTGGTAGAAGTCCCTAGAGGAAATACTTATTGTTTTCAAACTGAGCGATTCCTTTATATTTCACATTTTGGATGATCAAACCCTACTAGACTGGTTTTTTTGCATGAAAGTTAATGTTGTATCTAGACAAAATATATTTTTCTCGGGACAAAAATAGGAGGAAGGACAAGTGATAGCACAAAAAACCCCCTTCTTTACTTCATATGTGTTCCATCAAACACTGAGGGAATTATCTGACAATGATACCCTCTGGTGTATTGTAGCAGAAAAGTTCATGTTGACAGTAAGAATTATAGGTTTATACAAGGGTCTGCACTCTTACTTTTGAATCTTCCTTCATTTAATCCAGACTATCTGTAGTGTTACCAAATGAGAACCAAATTAATATGCAGAACAGTTCAGCACAACCAGTGAATCCTTGTGCAGTGTTCCGAGCAGAGTAACACAAGCATTCTCCTGAAGTGGATGCAGTCAGAGACAACATTGTCTTCAGAGAGGGTTGGGGTACTCGAGTAATGCATTAAGGAGATACCAAAGTAAGTAGATAGAGAAAGGGAAATGGTAGCAGGTGCATTGTGTCTGGCCTGTGTCTGAAGTAGCATAATGTTTGGGGTTTTTTGTGAGTACATGTTGATTTTCACCCAAGGGGACTGCACAGAATAAGGATAAGTGTCATGTACATGAGGAAACATTGACTGGTGGAAATGCCATTTGTATAAAAAGGACTGACAGAATCTGTCCGTTTAGCTAGCCTTATGCTGGAAGCAAGATTTCAAGGCTTTTCTTGGAGTTGCTCAGAGTGAAAAAGAAATGATGCATCCCAAAGTTCCATGACTCCTGTCAAAGTACATCAGATAGACAGCATCTCTGTACCAAAGCTTCTGAGTTTTGGCAGAGCCTCCTGAAGTCCCAAAGCTTTGGTGTTTTGGTGCTGCAGAAAGCTGTTTCCTTGACTGAAATAATCTGAGTAATTGACTATTATAATCCCCCAACTCCTATTCACTCTGTAAAATGGTACTGTGGAGCTGCAAACCCAGCGTAGCTGTTTACAGTGAAGTGATCCTGATGTCCAGAAATGCTCTGCCACCTGCTTGAGCAGGGCATGAGACTTCTCCCATCCAGTTTGTCTGGGCTGGGTGACGGTCCAGGGTGTCACACATTAGCAGTGCTTTCCACTGAGGTCAGGATCAAAGGTCAGCACTGCATAAGGAATCCACTGTTCCAGGACTTCTTGCAGGGAGTGAAGGCACTGTCCTTACGTTCCACTTGTACCTGCACTGTTACACTTGTACCGTGCTCAGCAGTCCGTGTTATCAGTGCTTCAAAGTCAGGCTTTCTTTTGCACGTATTTGCAGAGGATCTTAGAAAGAAATGTTACACAGGGCTGTAAGTTTTCTCCTTTAATGGAAAGACAAGGAATGAGGATTAGAACTACTTTTTTTTTAAACCTTATTACATACCCTCTGGTACACTGAGAGGGTGCATTGCATGATGGTCTATTTGGAGTTTTTTCCTGACAGTACCTGCTAGCTTTGGCACTTGGAGAAGAATGTGTTGCTGCTCTCTCACTGTAAGATGCTTTCATGCCAACTGTTAAGTAATTAACTAGGTATGCATGATACTTTAAGTAAGTTCCAGATTTCACAGGGATTCAGTTTTCTCTTTTTCCCTAATTAGGAACACATACATACTTGAGGGAGCCAAGGGAGGAGAAAGAATAACTGGAGTAACAGACTAGAGCTGAGAAATAGCAAATTCATTCAGGATCAGGAAATACTGTTCAATAGGGAAACTGTATGGATTAGTCTCATGGATAGTGTTTGGAGCCCCTTTAAACATAGAGAGCAACAATAACACTGGATGCAGTACACAGCAGGCCAAAGCCAAAGTCCCGGTTTCCATCCTTGGCCCCGAAGACTGAAAATGCAAATTTGTCACACCCACAGGTGTCATGTCCTTCAGCAGCAGTGCCTTTGGCAAGGCTTGGAGCAGCATTTAATGGGCCCTGGAGATAAAGCTCTAGAGTCACCCTCAGCTGAAAGAAGGTTGAGTCTGTGGGGAAGAAGAGGAATTCAGAGTAAACAGACCTAGCTCACCTTAGTGGGTTTAGATCTTGCAAAGCCAGTTTTTATTTCTTTGGTATGACCTTGCTCCTCTTGTGTTCAGCAATAAAATCCTCTATGGAAGAGGATAGACTAGATCTGTTCTTAGCCATTTCACCAGCTGCGTTTGTGATGTTTGGTGGTGACCATGGAAGGGAGGTTTTCAGATTTTTCAGAGGTATTTCACCGTAACTTATGTGTTCTTAATGAGTTGGATACTGGAAAATTCTCTATCTAGAGTAATGCATGTCCATCTGCTTCTAAGCCACACTACTAGCCCATATTAGTATGGAATACTGTCCCAAAAACTGGTCAGTGTAAGTAATGCATGAACCCCCAGAATGCCATGTATTTGTGGTTTGGAAATTGAATTATTCCTCTCTGTCATTCCCAAAAGACAGAAAAAAAAAAGTGAAAAGAGACAGCAGTTTGCTCATCTCCTGGTGCCAAATATATTGTGAAGATAAATACATAAAATCCAGTTTCAGGAACATGTGATTAAACACTGGCATATTTGGCCAGGAAGGTCAAACTTATGTGTGTAACAAGTTGACAGGACAGGCAAACCATGTAAAACTATGTCACTTTGTGTATTCACTCACTGAAAATAACTTTCCTTGGCATATTTGCCCTAGTTGATAGCAAGGCTGTTAGAAACAATGCTGTTCACAGGTCTCCTCTGTGCTTGCAGAGCCTGACTGACACTAAATTGCCTGCCCAAGGCAGTTTAGCCATTGGAGTGCAGAAGGGAGAATGTTATCCCTGCTTCTGTACCTTTGGAGAAGCCTGCATACAAACACCAGCACCAGAATAGTCTCTGACTGATAAGGCCTTTGCCAAAAGAAAAGCTAAACCCTACTCCAAAAAAGACCTTCATCTTCAGGCATATTTATGTGGTATTCGTGCTGTATTCTGGTAGTTAATCTAGGGCTTGCAATGTATTCCATTATTCCAGGGTTAAATGTAGTTAGAAGGTGGAATCTGGGCAGCATTATCCTCAATGTCACAATCACAACAATAGCTAATATCATGTCACGTTCCTTCCATTTTACATTTCAACTGTTTTCCCTTTGAAATCATGAACATCAGTACACTTGTTCTTCCATTCCTTTTAACAGCTCCCCAAATAGTACTCTGTTGGTTGATTGGCATGATGTTTTGCTTAGTGTATCATTTTTGTGATGAAGTGAGTTCTTGCACTATTTTTCTGATGTGGTACTATTTTATTAATGGTTTGATTTTGTGTTCTTCTTCTTTTAAACTTGTCAGAGTGCAATTATCTACATTCCTGAGATAGATGATAATAATGTGATTTTTGCCCATGAGAGATCAAAATAAATGGTTACTAACAATAAAAAGAGGGTACTCATATATTAGAGCATTATGCATTTATACAGTTTGAGGTAGATGATGCATGGTTAAGAGGCACTTTAATATGAGAGACTTCTTTGTTTGAAGTTATGGAAAAAAGTTTTTAAGAAGGCTCTAGCAGACCCTGTAGCAAAGTTAGACATATAAGGACTGAGTAGAACAATTTTCCTCACACGGTGAACTCTTTAGAGCAGGACCCATTTTGTTTTACATTTGTATAGCACTGGCCCAGCAGTGCCCTGTGCTACTGTCCTGCTGTGTGACTCACTCTAGGACAGAAAATCCATGGAGAAAGTTCTTGCATGGTTCCAAAAGTTGTTTCACAAAATGGTAGTGAAAGGGCTTTGCAAGCCAGCATCCTTAGTAAACTGGTCTGCTGAGGTGTACAGTGAATACAAGTTAAAAATGGCAAACTTGTAATTTTTAAAGTCAGCTTGGTCTACTTTGTTTGGGTAGATTTGGTACTATGTAGATGGAAGAGCAACTGTCTAATATAGACTCAGGTAGCAGTGATGGTGTAGCTTAGAAAATGCCCTGAGTTTGTATTGCTTTGTCTAAGCCAGCTTTTTTTTTCTTCCCAAGTTTCTTGGCAGTGCAAAGATTTGGTAATCTTATTAGCAATAATGCCTTAACAACTTTCTTGTGACTTAGCATAACTCCTAAATCTTCCTATCAGTTGTGCAAGTCTATGTCTGCTAGTCTAACTAGGATCTGCCGTGACTTTTTGTTTTCTTTCTAATTAACTTTGAGCAAGAAGTTGGTGTGTAATTAACATGACTCTATGTACTGCTGAAAGTAGATGGATTTTGCACCTTACAAAAGCTCCTTCAGAATGTTTAAGGCTAGGGAGATCATCTGAGCATCAGTTCTCACACAACACCATCTTTGTCACAGGCCACGTTTCCCTCTGTCATTTATGTCTGAATCTATCTTCTTCCAGAAAATGCATGTAGTGTGAATTTAAATACAGCAAAAGAGAGACATTTGCTATAACCATTGGTAATTTCTTGCAATGTCTAACTATTCTAGTAAGAGTTTTGCTACTAAATCAAGAAACAAAACAATGCCTTATTTCTAACTGGCTATAATGGCTTTGACTCTTGTAATCAAGATATCTTTCTCCTTTTTTTTGACATTTGACAAGTCAAGCTCTTACTAACTTTTTCTCCATGATGCACTTCATCCAGCCCTTGGAGGCTTGGGTTTGTTTTGATTTGGTTTTCTTTTCAATACCTCTTCTCCAGTTGCTGTTTGTTGGTTTATTATCCTGTTTAGAAAACAGCAGCAGAATCACATGTGGGTATCAGCATCAATGGGATGGAGGTCACCTTCCTGTTGCTGCCCTCACTGGAGATTATTGGTCCTCTTTCTACCTCACAGCATTGGAGCTCATGTTTGTCACTTCTCTATCAAACCTTTAAACCTTCTGAATACACAGCATCCCTTGCTGCCATCGGTGCTTGTCTTTTCATTATCTCAAGCCCCATTTTCTTTGAGTCAATGGGACTCAGCTTAACAAGTAAATGAGATTGTTTATGAGGACTGCCCTCTTTTCTCTCTTTCTGTCTTTTCCCTTTCCAAGATTCTTTCTAGCATCTGTAAATTTATAAAAGTTAATTTATGAGTACTTCCTCATCATGGATTAAAATATTTAATAGCTTGGGTCCCAGTCTGATCACAGAGGAAATCCACTAGAAACAGACTGAGTGATGATTTCCTATTGTCAGCTTCTTTAGGAGATCTTTATTTTGGCAGCTCTAACTTCTCCTAAATCAGTCATCAATGTAGTAATGTAGTATTAATAACAAGCAGAATAATGTGAGATGTCACAAATATTTCAGTAAAGATTAAGAAAATTACCTATCCACAGAAGCATTTGCCAGTTAAATGTCTAATATTGTGAATCATGAAAGTAGTTTTTTTACATTGTTTTCCTTAAAACTATCAATTAGCAGTAATTACATAAAAATTACATTTTTTCTTCTCTGAAATTCATGAGTTTTTCACTGTTTTTTCTGTTATCATTGTAACTGTAGTCAATATTTTCTAGGCCAACCCACTTCTCATTTTCAAACATGGCTATGACACTAGCACATATTTGAACTTTCCCAGACAATTTGAGATTTATTAGGAAATTAGCACTACATGCCAATGAGATCCTTAAAAAATTATTATATCTCCTAGACACAATTTCTCACAGACCAGTGTTTATTAATATTGCCTAAATACTCCACAGTTCTATTTTATACCATGGGATACAAATGAGAAAGCCATAAACTTGAGTCTGCATCATGGATAGGAGTCAGGAGTTTGGCCAGCTAGATGCCAGTGTGGGGAATGAGACTGAGGAACTGTTTTTTGTTGGTTTGTGTATTTGTTTTATATCTGAGGTTGACTTTCTGTGGAGTTTCATGGAAAGAATGCAGAAGCCTAGAGATATTTTAAACTGTCTTGCACTATTTTTGAGTAAGTCAGAGAACCCTTTAATAGCTCAAAATTCAAGGGAAAAGCTTTGTGTATCTAAACCAGAGTCTCCAGTAAACTATCGGCTTCTGGGGCTGTTATGGTGTTTTCTAGAGCTGCACCAGTCCCAGTGTCTAAGTGGTAGATTCCAGTATTCGTGTTTATTCCAATCCTGCACCTTGGGACAATGTTTAAGGATCATCCATGGCCTGGTTCCTAAAAAAAATAGAGGGTTGGGGGGACAAAATAGATAGCAAGTATTTTTAGTTGACTAGGATTTGTGAAGTGCCAGGATTTCAGAATACCCAACTGGAGCAAGCAGTCTGGGCTTTCTAGCAGTTCTGAGAAAATAAGCTTGTTTCATGTCATGAAGGGGTTTGCAGAGGAAATACCAAATACTTCATTGAAAGACATTTGGCCTTCTGGCCCCGGGAATTGACTGTAGCTCTAGATCACAGAACATAGGCCTGGTTGGGAAGTTTCCTGTCCTTATGAAATCTCATCAAGTTTTGCCTGGGTTTCAGTGGTTTGGGATTTTTTCCTGGTTTTCTCTGAAAATGAGGTTTCTACAGCCATGCTCTCTCAGCCTCCCTTATGCTCATCCAACCTGGTCAATACTTTCTGATCCATTGGCCAATTTCATGCCTAGTCCTAGTATTCTACAGTTTCATGAATACTAGTGGCTATATAAAGGAGAGTGACCCAAATTATCTCATTTTCCCTTCACTCCTGCTGTGAAGGCTACTGCCAAAGATTCTGGTGGTAGCAAGAAGCCCAGCAATCCCCGTGTACTTTGCATGTGCTGTTCCAGTGTAGTTCCCGGGGAGAAAGAAGAGGTGGAGGAAAATAGGATGCAGATTATTTCCACAGGGAGATGAGAGTTAGGAGGAAAGAAAACAGATTTCCTTCACCTTCCTCACAAAATAACTTCATTAAATGAGTGTTGACCCTGTGTCACATTAGTGTTCAACGAGCTGAGGAAGGGCTTTTGAGAAGGTAGAAAACTCCTGCAGAAGCTAAAGTAAATTCTGCATTGTTCCAGTCCCTTAACAATTCATTTATTCTTACAGGCCAGGCTCCTTTCCTCCAGTAAGGTGGCCAGAGGTCTCCTTCATATGTATGTGTCTTTGTTCCATAGTTTCTGGGTTTTTTCAAGAGCATCTTTGAGTTTCAATGTGTAGTCTTTTCTAATCATGTTACATAGATTCATACAAATTCTTAGACTGGAAGTTATCTTTGGCTTGCTCTCCAAATGTCTCTTTAAACAGCAGAGACATGTGAATTTATATTTGCTAGATGCCTGCAAGAATACTTTTCTACTGTCTCTCCTCCATTTGGAATAGAACTGCAGCTCGTGACATTTTTGGCTTCAGCCTGACTCATGGAAAAGCGTTGCCTCAGGGAGGGCACGTGGATTTTCTTTTCACCCTGTGGTTGGCTGAGCACAGCCCATGTGAGTGAGGGGTCAGTGCTCCTCTTCTGAGATAGTTTTCACATCATTTCTCAGGGGAAGACAGTCATTATTTAGAGCTTCTTGATTTTGTGGAGGATGATAAAGAGGGGAAAAAATAATTTTCTTCTAACCGTTGTGTGTTTCTGGCAAACTAAATTTGTTGGAAACCATTTGAATGTTTTTTGTAAGATTTGTCTTGAATAATGACATCCAGGTTTAAAATGAGAGAAAGATCTGAATGCCAAGAGCATAATTGCCATGTCCGAATGGAGCTCGTCTCCAAAGAGAACCAGTAAACTCCCAAAGTTCTTCGGATGGAGGGGAGCTCTTTTCAAGGTCCTTTTCATGGACCATGAAATCCTTTGGTCCATAACATGAATCCATGGTCCTTTTCAAGGTCCTTTTCACCTGTGCCTGTGCCATCTCCCGCATCACAGGTGGTACATTTGATGGAGAGCCCAGAGTTGAGCACCGTGGAAGGCAGAAGGCAGCCTCCAGTTACCATAGAGAGAAAGGTGCTCGGAAATTTCCTTACGTCTCAGGAAACAGGGTGAACATCTGAAAAAAAACCCATCTATTCAATCTTGCCATTAATTAGGAACAACTGTGAGAAAGATAAATGGAGGAAGGGGGAAGGTTTTACTGCAGCTGATGTGAGTGGAGGGTGGAGGTGTTCTGGACAGGCCAACAGCAGTGGGCAGAAGTGCCCAGTGCCTCAGGCTGTGTTTAGGGGACAGACCCAGCTTTCCAATGAGGAAGGAGAAAGCAAGCCCACAGTTCTCCCTCACTTAATGAGGGATATTTGAAAGGGGAAAGTGTGGAGCATTTTAATTTGGGTTCACCCTGGAGAGGAAAGTACTTCATTGTTCCAAGCAATGCAAGTGGACATAAGGGACAAGGTTCTTCTTCCTCATCCCCCGTCTACTGGGAACAACTTCTGTTTTGGTTCACAGAGTTTTAATTTTTAAGAGGAAATGTATTTCCCTTGGGTCATACCAAACTTCCCTTGGTAAATAACAAGCTTATGTCGCATCCTGTTTCTGCAAACCCAATTAAGTCAAATTTTGGGGTTTTGTTTGGAAAGAAATGGATTTGTCGCAGTGACAAATTTGATTGCCACTAATATGTTGGACTTTCTAATGGATGTTTTACAATACCAGGCAGTTATTCATTAGGAAATTCAAGGGAAAAGAGAATGTCTTTCGGTGCCATTTTTAAACTTAGGCCCTAAGCTGAAGTTCTGGTCTCACACATGTGCATGCTCATGGGAATGCTAGAGACAAGGCTGAATCAAAGCATTGAAGATGGGCATTTGACAGTAATCCTCTTATTTACACTCCTACACTATGAGCACTTTTGGAAAAAAGCCACCCGAGTGAGGGCTTCTGATCTCCACTGTAAGACAAAGAAGAGCGGCAGAGGTGCTGCTCTGGGTCTTCTCTACCTTTATCCATTAACCAGTTCACGGCTGTGGGGACAACTGGGAGTATGCTAGGATAAAGCAGTAAGATTCAATTTTTTATTTATTTAGCATTAATAAGGTTCCAATAAGGTTGAATTTTTTAAGGACAGCTTTTTCTAGCAGTGAAGATAATCTGTAGTGAAGGACTGGCTCATGTGATGCCTTCTGCTCCTTACTAGCACTAAGGTTTTTGTGCACTCCAGCATAACATCCATTTGATCTCTCCCTCCTTTGTACAGGGACACTCTGCTCACTGACCATTGAGAAGGCCACGCCTGAAGACGGGGGCGAGTACAAGTGCATAGCTGAGAACCCAGCAGGGAAAGCTGAATGTGCTTGCAAAGTGCTGGTAGAAGGTAAGTACTGTGATGGGTACAAGAAAACCCTTCCTTAGAACTTCCTCGTTTCTGACTTATTTCCCAAGAACAACCTTTAGGAACTACTTACATACACAAAAAGAAAAAGAACTCTACCCCCTTCCCTTCTGCACTTTTTCGTCAATAGATAATTCAATGTCTACCATAAAGGAGCATGAGCAGAGAAACAGTACAGGACCAAGGGCTCCATTTGCTTTGTGGAATAATCTGTGTTCTCCTGCTGCCCACTGTATTTCTAGAAGGCTTTTAGAGCAGCAAGTCGAACTTGTAAGATTTGTTTCTGAGCTGTGTGCATCCTTTGAGAGCCCATCAGAATTCCCTGTGTGAGCCTGGGTGTCAGTCTGCCTCAGGACTACGTGTGGCACGTTTCTCACTCTACAACTCCTCAGTTCTTTGCATTCACAGATGTTTGGTCATTTGGTTTTCTAGTGCAAGTGAGCAAAAATAAACAAATTAGCAGCTTAACCACCCTTGTGTTCCCTAGTCTTAGAACATGGATAATTTACTGATTGAGGTACTTGTTTTCAGACCTGGTCATGCTGATGACACTGTACTCTTGTCAAATAGTCTTGGCCTTGGGCAAGGTCGAGGTGAGGCTGAGAGAGACACAGACTTATAAAACTGCCATGGAGTTTAAATTATTTAAGGGGCTTTAAGTAACCAAAAGTCCTTCTTATCAGCTCACCTTCTGGTGAGCTTATTTTTGAATACTCTGAGACTTTCCATTGTGACTAAAACGAACACAAAACTAGACAACAAGCCTAATAACATGGAACTTGGGCACTGAACCTTCACAGCTGTGTGGCAGATGTGGTATTTGTGGCAGGAGGTCTAGAAAAGAAAACTATTATTTTTTCCCTAATGTTGCATGACACAAGGTAAGAATGTGATCCTGTCATTCCTCACTAAAGGTTCATATAACTGGAAAAGGAATTAATTACACACAAACTTACAATTAAATATACTGGCACCTCTGATGGCACCTTCTGTGATACTATGGTCACAGAGTAATCTGTCTTAGATAGTTGATAAGCTGTTCCTTATGGTTCTGTATCTAAAGTAATACATTTTGTTAGTGCTGAAGTTCAAAGAAGAGGCTTTAAGCAAAATCTAGTCCCTGAAGCACCTTAACTACCACAGAGCCAGAGGGCTGAAGGATCAGATCATCAAAAGCTTGGCATACAGTAGTTCTCTAGAACTGCCCTAGCAACTTTTAAATGTCTCAGTCACTTATGTGTTTTTCCTCTGTCTTCTGATCTCCTTCAAGTAGTTGCTTTTCTTCCTGTAGCTTCCCTTAGCACATTTCCCACTTCAAGTTTCCTGCTGGACAGTGCATGCTCTAGGAGGTTGCAGGTAGAATTGGACTTGCAAAAGTCTTGATCATGGGAGGCTGTCAGCTCCTTGCCTGATAATGTGAATGACATTACCTCAGCTGTCTGGCTTCCTGTGGTGGTGGCACCCACGGCATTAGGAGCTCACTGCTCACATCCCATTGGGCACCAGAATGACCACATTCCTTACCCCAATACTGGCTGCCTCATCTGCCTTTTTCATTCTCCACTGGCGTGCTACTGAGAAGAGGTTTTTGAGGAATGGCACCATAGCAAACTCCAGCTATTTAGGAAAGACGCCATTTGATATCCCATGTCTGAGACTGGCAGAGGGGGTGACTTATTTTTAAATTAGAATTGTGCTCTAAAACAAGAGTTCAAATTTCTCCCTTCTTCAGTCTGCTCTCAGGGTCCCAGATGCTGATTTTTAGACTAAGTAACCATAATCATTATATTTCTTTCGACACCATGGACTCAAAATAAGATTGGAGAAATGTTTGACTTCAGTTGGCAGATCTGTAGAATCTGAGTGTCTGAACTCTCACACAGCCTCTTGCTCTGAATTATTTGCTAGGAGATTCTCTCTTCCTCTGTTAACTTTTTAGGAAACTTAGATAAATTTTCACACTCTGGCACCTAGAAGAAGGTGACTAAAATAGCTGTTTCCATAACATTTATGTCATCTTTTTCTCTGGTAGCTAACAGCTCTCTCACTCACAAATCCTCTGAAAGCTGAATATTTGAAAGCTGTAAAGTGATACAGCTATTGCTAAGATCATAATCCATAATCATAATCTTTCTTCCAAAGATAAATGTCAGGATCAAACAATCTAACAAGCAGAGTTTGTTAGGATTTACATTATAGGACATAGAATCCTAGAATGGATTTGTGTTGGAAGGGACCTTAAAGATCATTTTGTTCCAACCCCTGCCATGGCCAGGGACTCCTTCCCATAGATCAGGTTGCTCAAAGCCCCATCCAGCCTGGTCTTGCACACCCCCAGGGATGGGAAGTCCACAACTTCTTTAGGCAACCTGTGCCAGTGCCTCGTGACCCTCACACTGAAGAATTTCTTCCTAATATCTAATCTAAACTTTGCCTCCTTCTTCTTAAAGCCATTCCTGCTTGACTTGGCACTACAGATCCTTGTCAAAAGTCCCTCCCCAGCTCTCTTGGAGCCAGTTTAGGTACTGGAAGGGGCTCTAAGATCTCCCCAAAGCCCTCTTCTCTTCAAGCTGAACAGCCCCATCTCTCTGCCTGTCTTCATAGGAGAGGTGCTCCAGCCCTAAGGGACTCCTAGCTGTTGGTGTAGCCTGCAGTGATGAGCAGTTTCTGGATAAGAGCTGTGCAATTGTGAAAATATTGGAATGCATCAAACTTCAGTCCTGTGGTGTCCCTTTTGCTGTTTATATTTAGGAATAAATCAATGGCCAATAATATCTTCTTGGAAAGATTTAAACACATGGAGGAAATGTTATTCTTCAAAATGGGTTAATCTGAATAGATCACATAGACAATGGAATAGAAGAATTACATGGCAAGAGATTCTTTTGGATGAAATTATGTTTCGATACGGCTTCGTTTCCCTTTTCTCTGCACTGCCTAACACAGCTTTGTGCACGTTGTATTTGGTCTATCCAGCTAAAATACCTGTCAGCTTGGATGGCACCTCTTGTCTAGCTGCTTACTTGGGTTTTCAGTGCAGCTGCTTTTGTGGAGGGTTTCTCCCTCTCTGCTCCCTCTTCCTTTCAGAATGTAACAGTCTCCTGTTACAGAAATCTGTGCAGAAAATTTTTCTTAAAAACCTGAAGGGCAGCAATTTCCTCTAACTTTGCAGAAAGATCCAAAATAAACCTTTTATTAGACAGCTTTTTCATTATTGATTTTCAAATAGGATTTGTATTTTATTATTTGTTTTGATTGCAGATGCCTCAAAGACCTCAAAGCCTACTGAGAAGAAGACCAAGAAGCCTAAGACCACACTTCCCCCAGTGCTGCCAACAGAAAGTAAGTGACTGTGATTTGATTTGCTTTCTTTTCAGTGGAAACAAAAGAGTGCTTTGGGATTCTGTGGTCATTCCCTTCTGTTTGCAGATGTAGTATCAGAAGCCTGTGCTGTTTCTTTAGCCCTTGCACTTAAGTCATGTGAAATGAGTTTTTGCCATGTGGGGATTAGAAATAAGAGCCCAAACTGAGTTCAGACCTCGCCCGCTCTGCTCCCTGTTTTTCATAATGGTGCAATAAACTTGTGACACCGATTTATTTTTGGCTGCCTCTCAAAGAGCACAGAAATACTCGAGTAGTTTGCTTTAATTTGTGTTGTGTCCTGTGTAGACAATATGAAGTTTTACTGTTGGTAGGCAAAGCGTCTTGACTGAAATGTCCTGTAGAATAATCTGTCCTTTTTTGGCATGACCATGGAGAGTGGTTTTGCAAATTTTGCATTCTTTGTTTTAAGCCTAAATGCTTAACTTGCTTTTAATGCTTTCTCAAATAATAAATTTAGCTATAAATTTCCATGTTTGCTACTCTGCATACATGCATTTGTTTAAGAGGAAATTTTAAATCGTAAAGGCAGCACTATAATGTCAGTTTAGGAATTCCTAACACCAGTACTACTTATGAAATTAAGGGATACAAATATCTCTTAAATCAAAACTGGGCTTTGAAAATTGTTTATCTAAAATGTCCACCATGTGAGTTCCTAAAAAAGATGTAAAGACATGGTTTAATGGAAACATGAAATATTTTATCCAGCTCTGTCAAAAAATAAAAAACAAATAAACTCTAACCTGGTCTTCCAGCAAGAACATTTTCAGCTGCTTTCAGCAGGACTCAGAGCAGTTTTATACTGATTGATGATCACAGGTAATAATTGTGCTTCTGGAACTGTGACTTACATAAAACTATGCCCTGGGCTACAGCTATTTCTGAGTTGCTGGCTGAGCATTATAATTCTGTCTCCCCAGTCTCTCTTTGGGGATGTGGGAAGAGTCACACTGACATGCTCCACCTCTGCACCTGAGCTTCAAGTGCCATAAGTAAAAACAACTAAGAGCAATGATTTTGTTATTGAACATTGATAGAAAAGAAGATTTTAAAGCTGTTTAAATCTCCACAGGATAGTGTTTTGAATTGTGTTTTCTGTGCACACAAACATACACGTTTCCTCTGATCCTCCCAGCAGTGTTATCAATTGCAGCTTTCCCAGGAGAAAGTGTGAGTCTGGAACTAAGTCTAAATATGGAGATATATGACCTGATCCACATCCTGCTTCTTTTGCTTTTGGTTTTAGTGGAAACTGGGCATAGATAGCAAACCAAAAGCTACCCACTCTGGCTGCAGAAATATTTGGGAAAAGAAGGTTGAAATAATGGGGAATGGTTTTTCTACGTGGCATATTATATCAGTGTTTCAAGTTCTTGAACTTCTCCTAAGCTCTTTTTTCAAAATACCTTTGAAACGTCTTTTCGGCTGCGCAGAAAACATCAAGGTAACTAGAGAGAATGTTAGGAAACTGGGCTTTGAAAGAATTTTTGGAAAAGCTTTGAAAAATACATATTTAATTTTAAGAGGATTTGGCTCCAGAGATTTCACAGGTGGCTTTTTAACATCTCAGTCTCTGAGGAATGTATTTGTCTACTGAAATAAGTTTCGTATTTGTATGTTTGTCAGGGGCAAAATATACAAAACAGATCCAGTGGACTACACTGTTTTAATTTACACTGAAATCCTTATCAGATGCAGAGACTGTAAATTTCCTTACCTGAAAGAGAATGGGCTTAACAAGTCAGATGTTTGTCTATCTTTACTGTATATCTCTTGAAAAGAAGGGTAATGGAGAAGAACTGTGAGTTAAGATGTCCCAGTCTAATAAGGAGATATATTTTTACTCTGATCTCTTCTGGTCTTTGTTGCCACATCAAGTTACCAACAGTCCTAATGGCAAGTAGAGTGAACAGATTGATATTGAAGAAACAGAGAACAAAAATTCCTAATAATTCCACCGAATAGATTCTGACTTTTGAGTAGTAAATTCAGTCACAGCAGTATATACTCTATGGGATAGAGAGACTATATACTCTCTGTACTTTTTAGAAATACTTTTCAGGGAAAAGATCCCTATTTGTCACGTTCTGTAAAAAAATGCAAGTCAAATTTCATGGTTAGCAGCTATGTCATCCTTTTCTCCCTTCAGATAAATAACAAGTGATCCTTGGTTTTTTTGCCCTAGTAGAAACTTTCAGGAAAGTAAT
Source organism: Mohoua ochrocephala (assembly GCA_013398855.1). Taxonomy (NCBI): domain Eukaryota; kingdom Metazoa; phylum Chordata; class Aves; order Passeriformes; family Acanthizidae; genus Mohoua; species Mohoua ochrocephala. The sequence continues at coordinate 92,100 of VZTA01007577.1, forward strand.
TACCTTTAGGTTCCTGAAAGCAAAGATCAATACATTTCTTTTTGTGGAAAAGAGTGAATTTTGTCAGTATGTTAATCAGTAGAATTTGCCTCACTGTGAGAATAGTTGCTTACCCAGATCATTTGATGGCTCATTCTGACAGTGATATTTCATTACTGGAAGCTTGGGATTTGTAAGCTACAGAAATCCAATAGTAAGTAGAATTTGGGGCATTGCTTCCTTTGATATGCAATAGATACTGGATTCTAGTGTAGAAGAAGAAGAACATTATGAAGGAAGCTGTGTGTCATTAACAACATCTCTGAATGGATGCTTGCAGTGTTTACTGCAGAAAGATTGCTCCCATGCTGGCAAATTACAAAAATTACAATGCATTTCCTTTTGCTTAGAATTAATATTGTGTCACCAGAATTTAGCAATAATTATGCAACCCTCTAAGGATAAATAGAAAAAATAATACTGTATCTGAGAATAACAAACAGATCCACCTTTGAATCTGGGTGAAATAATCAAAAGGGAGAAGAGATTCGGAAGGGCACCTCTGGAACTGGTTCATTCTTTACTGACTGCACTGACTTGGGCTTTGCCACTTTTGTCTGTGCTCAGTGGATGTCAAATGTTACTGAGTTAGAATAATAAAGTGTTATGTTTCTTCTAAAAGAGGCAGTGGAAAATTGGACTCTTTCATTATTTATCATACTGCACACTCCGCGCTGTGCCAGAACAATCAGTGGGTAATGTAAGGGTCTCCTGGCTTGGCACAGGCCTGCAGCAGAAACACTAAGCCAAAAATTCTCACCACTTGAACATATCTCTAGAAAGCTTTGAAACTGCTGTGAAGGGATTTAGATACCCAGTTCCCTTTGAAATTAGAACTTACTTCAAATTAAGCTTAAAGGGAATTGTTTATTTCAATTACCAAAGCCACTTGCAAAATCTTCAGTGCCTATTAAATAAATGTTTTTTGTTGCAACAGACTGTGGAAAAATCAAAGTTCTGCTTGAGATTTTTAAGAGTAAATAAAGATTTGAATGTTTACAAATAAGTATTCCTTTTTCAAAAAATCTATTACTACTCCACACTTGCAAATATTTTGTTGTCCTTAATGTGTCTTAAGCAGAGGAACAAAACAGAGGGAATTAGCCCAAGATGAGGCAGATTTGTTTGCATGTCTAGAACCCAGCTTTCTTGATCCTCAATCTCAGGATTAGTTTGCATGCAGTATCAAAGATAGCATAGATTTTTTTAAAGCGGCATCACAATAATTTGCATAAAACATGAGCTTTCCAAAAGGACTTTTTTTCAAAGGCTTTTTTCAAGACTTGCTGATGAAAAAGGCGTATTGCAGCAGTTAATTCTATTTTTTAAACTTCACCACGGCTGAGCCGTGCAACATAACTTTACTATAGTAGGAAGAAACTGTATCCCAATTATTGCTACTGAGAAAAAAAATGACTTTAATGCTTTAGAAAATAATCCTCATAAATCTAAGCATTGGATTAAAGTGCTTGGAAAGAAATGCCCAATGTTTTTTGTAGGGCTAATTCACAGAACTACTTCCAGTAAATATTAAGAAATGGCAATTATCACCTGTCATAATCATTGTTATGAAAACCTAACAGGATATCCTGGATTCCCTCATCTGAGTAATACTTCTTAAACCCACTGTTCTCACATCCAGACCACATACATTGAAGGGATGACCCAGGGTAGAGTTTGATTGCACAAATGGAAGTTCTTCTATTCAGTTAAAAATAAAGTTACATCAAAGAACAGAACTTCGTCTACACACCTGCAAGTTATTTAGCAGTATTTGGTAGCTTGCTGATAGAAATCTTTTATATATGCTACTATATAAAACATTTGATTTCATGTGAAACACATTTTTGGTTCAGTAACTGTATTCTCTTGCTGATGGTTATTAATAAAATGTCACCACTGAAACTGTATAGATCAAATCTTCTGGAAGGTTTCACTGTTACCTTCCCAGATCTGAAATTTTAACATTATTTGTACTTGAATGCAAGGCTGAGCAGTGACATCTCTGGAAAAATGTGCCATCAAAGTAAATATGTTAGACAGGACTCCTTACTATGTTAATATGTTCTTGTCCATAGTAGGGAGATATTCTTGTCCATAGTAGGGAGAATTCTAAGTGTTAATCACCATGGAAAAATTATGAGTCAGTGGCCAAGTGATTAGCATGGAGTTCTATTATTTACTCTTCAATAAACTATCTTGTCAGAGAATCCAAGTCTGCAAGCACCATTTTAAGAATATGTCATTAAAACATTTAACTTGATGTGCCCAGTTTAGGTAATATGTAACTAAATCAGTAAATACTTCCAGTTTTCTATTGATTTCCAGTCTATGAAAATAATATGAAACACGGCATAGATTAATATAAAATGTTTCAAAATCTTCATTTCATGATAGATTGTTTTGTCCTAAGTGTAAAACTTGACACTTTCTAAGTGAAGAACTCAATTACTGAGGAAGTTACTGTTCAGGTCAGAGATGTTCTTTTAATTGCAGAAATGTGGGCACTGGATAGCAGCTGTGATCTGTGACTGCTGCTGACCTCTTTGGTCACTGGGATAGTCTGAGATGCTCTTGAGGGTCAATGAGGCTGTCCAAGCCAGTTCCCTCCGTCCCATTCATTTCCCAGAAGGCTCGTGCTGCTCTGCTCCTGATCCAAGACATTTTCTGCACAGTGAGTGCAAGTACTTAGTGTGTTGGAACAATATGAATTACATTGTCAGGGAAGCCTCTGACCAAACTTTTCAAGGAAAAATTAATCTTTTTTCCTAAGCTGAAAATTCTGCTCTTAGTACCTGTAAATCAAATTGCCATTAGCTATTTTTAAGACCTACACAGGATTTCTCTGAAACTCTAAATCATGAGCGGTGCTGCCTTCATTCCTGAGGCCCGTGGTGCAAGGGTGCATAGCCACAAGACCCGACACAAGGGTGCCACAAGACCCAACAGCCAAGTTGGGCTGAGGTAAAAAGGCGATGCGAGATTTAACCTGGTGACTCTGAAGGTTGATTGCTTCCATAGATGATAAAAAAAATCTGTTATTGTATGTATAAAATGAGCACTGGAGAAACACTAATTTGTTGTCCAAATCCCTTCTCCTGAGTGCCCAGTTCAGCACTGTTTCTCTAACGCTGGGCATGCACTTTGAATCTCTGCCAAGTTACTTTAGAGCTCTCACCGTACTGACATTTTCTGAGTTAATGTTGGCACAGAACAGTATTTTCCATGTGTATTTCATGGAGTCCATCCTACATATCTGTATGTTGACAGAAGAAGACAGAAATGTTTATTGACTGTCTTATGCAGAGAAAAATGAATGGTTTTTGCAACGTGGCCTTGAACCGAAGAGCTGCTGTGCTTCATTGATTTCCAGTTAAGTCGTTGGCTAGAAGTTGCACGTCTGAGGCATAGAATAGAAACATTAAGTTTCTTTTCTATAAAACAGGGACCTAAATCCACTGGCTTAATTAATGTGCAAAAGCATATAGCACCTAGCTTTTCCCATTGAAACCATTTGGAACTCCTGAATGTCCAGATGACCTGGCAGTGTTTTCCTATGGCACAGACTGAGTAGCAGGATAGTAACCCACCTTAGATCGCTGTCCCTACACACTTGGGCACAGCTTTTTAGTATCTAATTGTAGATGTTCTCCCAGGACATAACAAAGGTTAAAATTTAACTTATACTTAAGAAAATAACCTTGCTGTCTTGCTCCCACCAGAGCTCTCAGAGGATTTTACACGGCCTGGGTTGGTTCTGAGCTCTGTTTGATACTGGATCTCTTCTGTGCTGCTCAGATTTGCTTTAATTGTAGAAGTTGCTTAAGAACTGTGCTACTAAACTGCTATGGAATTGTTTATTCCTTCAGCTGAGCTGTTTTCAAATACTGAGTTATTTTCAGTGTACCAGATCATATTATTGAAGCGCTGAGTGTGCTGGTATATGCTAGCTCTCTTGTGACTGGAATGCAAAAGTGAGTATTTCCTGGATTTTATTTTTGTTTTCAGAAGGCAGAGGCTGTATATTTCTCAATTAGAGGACAATCTCTGCATGATTTAGAAACTAAATATGGGATGTTGCAACAAAATGACAGTTGTTTTTAATGAAAAATAAAATAAAAGCTATAAAAAACTGTTCTGAAGCACACAAACTCAAATAACTGACTTGTATGGAATTAAGTTTTCTAATTTCTGCTTGTCATCAAATTTAAGCCAGAGTTGCTTTCTGTTTTATTGTACTTAGATACTAAACAGTTATTTGGAAACATTATAAGAAATTTGCTCCTTGAGAAGCAATGAAACAAAACTGTTTAAACTTCCAAACCTTGATGAAGTTTCCAAGCTACTGGTGTTCAGTGCATTGTGTCTGTCATTTTCCTCTCTAGCAATTAGCATAGGTTCATGAATGTATGCATAAACTGGTAGGTAATGATGTGTTGTCTTTTTCTGCTGCAATTGTAGCCATCGTTTTTCTCCTGTTTCATCTTGTCTATGCTAAAATCTGTAATAATTTTTTGTACCATCAACTAGGTCTGTGACAGAAGCAAGGATAGAACAGAATAATTCACTACCTTGACCACAAGGCCAAATGTTTTAATTTTTTCTGTACTTCTAGCTCTCAGTCATTCCATGCTTTCTGGCAAAGCAGGGAGTAATGAAGGTTTACAGAGAACTGTCACTTTTGATTCAGACCCTGATATCTATCCCCAGAAGGGTCTGAAGGAGGTTACACTGGGATTCATTTCCATGTGGGAGACAGAGACCTTATGATCCCACATCCCACAAGCCTGAAGGATTAAAGTGAGACAGGGAGGAAGAAGCAGATACTTGAATCTGGGCTTTCCATAAATTTTCCATAAATATTCTTCTTACCATGGTGTCTGACACATTACAGACATGGCTTCTTTTTTCAGTTTCTCTTGAACTCTGAAAACACTGAAAAAAAACCAATTTAGTTCATCTAGGAAGATGAAATCTTGACATGGTTTGCATGAGGGGAAAATGGTTTTCTATGTGCCTGTAGTATGAGAGTACGTCATTAACCCTTCTGCTCCCCTGAGCTAAAATGGGGCCATTCCACAGGCAGACCGAAGCAGGGATATGTCTTGTTCCTTTTGGTAATGGAGTTACGTATTAACTGTACTTGTTTACCAGGTGCTGAAATCCATCACCACAGAAGACATGAACATAATTTTAGGCATGTCCCTCAGGGAAGACAGTAGGAATTATGGATTGGTTGGAAATACTATCTTGAGTACTGATATTTTTTTCAGATCCTAAGAGTTTTACTTCATGCTTTATGAAAGCACGTTGTGCAGAGAGCCATTTCAGGGGAGGGCTATTCCTATTTTTAGTAAAATTCCAAAAAAGGGAAGCAAAAAAGAAAGACGGAGGCTTCTGAGCGTATCTGCTCTCACGACTACACCATCAGAGAAAGGAAGAGCACAACCAAATGTCCAGCACCTATCGGCCTGTATGGGGTCTTTCCCCTTTTTACTTTATGTCCCCCCACTCAAAATCAAGCTCTGCAAGAGGCAAACCTGCCTTGTAATGTTTGTGTTAAGTTGTTTCTAGAAGGCAGATTCATTGAAGGGGGAAATATTAGTTCTGTTACTTCAAGGCTGATTTTCAGCTTCAGCCTGTTTCAATGTAAATACCAAAAGAAAGACAAACTTTAAAAAAAAAAAAAATGCAGCAGACTTGAACTAACATTTCCAAGAGGCTCAAATATTTTAATGAAAACAATCATTTGACCTTGTCAACTTTGAGTAATCTTATTAGATTTTTTCACTAACTGTCTCCAGCAGCCTTTGAAAAGAAAAAGTTGCATTTCAAAGAGATGCATAAGATGAGCTGGTATTCTTAAGGAATATCTAAGAACAGTGGAGTGTACATTATTAGCTAAAGAAGCCAGCTTCACAGAGCCAGAGACCTGTCCTTGCACTCATCCCCTTCCACCCTGCCCCAGCCTTTCATTTCTGCTCAGGGCTGTTTGTGTCTGCAAAACAGGATATTCAGCCAGACCTCCCAGCAACCCTTGGCAATCCTCATGGTTTGATGAAGTCCAGTGACAGCCTGTACATCCTCAGTTAAGTGAATATAATGTCCTGATGGGTAAAAACTAAAATTTAAACAAAAAAATTGTACTTGCATGTAAAAAGCAGTGCCCTAGCTGAATGAAGTGATGAGTTCATGTTCTCTGCTTTGCTGCTGTGGAAATCTTCACTGAGGTGAGAGTCTTTTAAACCGGCTTAAGCTTAGTTGTTCCAGTATGCATGCGCCTTGCATGTTAACTAAGGTACTGCAACAAACATACAATGTAGGCCAAGAGGTGATCTTTGAGTGAAAATCATACTGGATTCAGGAATTTGCGCTTTTTTCTGAAAAATAGCAACAGTACCTGCAACCAAAGATGGGACTTGACAAATGGTGTTTTTTCTTCATCCTTGTTGCTCTTTGTCCTTATCAGGCTTAATGGAGCGTGGAAGCAATCAAATTCCTGTCGCTGTAGCTTGTACTAAAAGCTGTTGCAGCTCTGAGAAGAGATCCAACAGCTACTTCACTTCAGTTTAGAGAAAAGCAGAGAAACCATTGTCAAATACAGCACACGCACAAACAAAAATGTTTACATGTTTCTAAATCATATAACTGAGTTAGTTTACATGGGGCTATGCATCTAATGAGTAACTAATGGATTATTTCCATTAATAGGGATGTTTAAGAGCAGATGAGAGGCCAGACTCTACAGGCCTTCCAGCTGGCACCTGATCATACGCGTAGTTTCATCTACATAATATGGCTCCAACCTGAAATAAGAGTTTCAGCTCAGGGTGTGACCATACCATGACAAAGAGGAAAGCTGCTCTGAAAACACCACTCGCTGCCTTTGCTTGTACAGCTTGGGCAGGAAAGAGGATGTAGAAATACATTTGCTGTCACTTACCACAGCAGCCAGGGTGTATGTCACTGCTGGTGGCCCAAAAAGTAATGTGTGCCTTTAATGAGCAGCTGTGTTCTTTGAAGGCCTCAGTTTAAAGAGGGTTAAGTCCCCGTGGAAAATGTGGCAGGACAGATACCTTGCTTACACCCTGGTAGTCCAGTTGTATGGGGACAAACACCTCACAAGTACTCATCTAAACCTTTAACTAGTTCTGTTGAGCTGATAGTTGTCAAAGAAAGTCTTCCTTGGGAAATATCCAACTATTCTTTTTTGTTTCAGCCATAAATAATGCAAGAGTATCCTACCTCTCCATTGTTGTGTTTCTGGTTGCTACAAAATCAATAAATTCAGAGCGTATAAAAGCCATGCATACTTTTAGAGAAAATTACTATAAAATGGAAAGAAGGTGGAAAAAACTTTTCTATATTCACTGCATAGTGAAATGTTCTTCAGAATGAACTGAATAAACACTGTTGTTGCCAGCTAAACCATTAGATATTTTTTAAGTCATTTGGTGTTTTCATGTCCTATACCACATCACCTACTATCTCCAATTACTCTAAAAATCAACCTATCTGTTGTTTGAGCTATAGCATTAGACTCCCACAGTGGTTTTGCAATTCATGGCTCCTGAGTTTCATGGGGTATCACATTATGTGTTCCAGGGTATCATGCACAGCTTGTAGTTTGCTGCAGTCAAAAGGGTTAAAATTGAAAAACTGGTTTTATTGGTTTGGTGAAATTGGGGGGATATTTTGCTGCTCAATGAGAAAAGAAAAGAAAAAAGAAAAGAAAAGAAAAGAAAAGAAAAGAAAAGAAAAGAAAAGAAAAGAAAAGAAAAGAAAAGAAAAGAAAAGAAAAGAAAAGAAAAGAAAAGAAAAGAAAAGAAAAGAGAAGAAAAGAAAAGAAAAGAAAAGAAAAGAAAAGAAAAGAAAAGAAAGAAAAGAAAAGAAAAGAAAAGAAAAGAAAAGAAAAGAAAAGAAAAGAAAAGAAAAGAAAAGAAAAGAGAAAAGATTCAAAACTTTTGGTATCTGTTATGGCTATCACTAGGCACCTCTGTACAGTCTGCCAGATACTCAAAAGCACTTAGCACATACTGCTTCCGTTGGAGGCAATAACATCTTAAAAGCCAGACTACTTCACTCATGCTGCCTAGCTGAGCATAAGAAAATAAGAAATGTTCTTTCACAGCAGAGGCCATTCTCTGACCAGGATGCTTAGAATAGCAGGCAAAAAGAGAGTGCTCTAAAAGGAATGAACTCCTTCTCTTCTGGAATTCAGTGGTTTGAAGGCATCCAGGCTGTTCCATTTAATGGCCACCACTAGACGTAACTCCTATGAATTCATCCTTTTGAACCTGTTTATGTTTCTGTATTGTAAAACATTACTTGTTTGTGAAGGTAGATTATGGATGTTATATTTAACTTGGTGTTTCTCTTATGACTGCTGTCTGGTAATTTAATTGGGTGGTCTCTAGTTCTTACTTTGTCAAAAATAGTTAATAACCATTTTCTACCTACATCTTCTCTACTGTTCTTCTATTTACCCTGCACAATTTGTAGAACATTGTCTTCCGAAAAGTTGTGTCCAGATTTCAAGTTCTAAGCCATATTTTTGTAGCTATGACTTTTGAGAATATAGCAAAAAGTTATCCCTGTTTGGGGAAGAGGATGAGGCAGAGAAGTGGTACTAATACTTACTTTTGGTATATTGCTGTTTCTTTGTGAGCTCACAAGTGGTATGAGAAGCAGCACATGGTGTTAACTATCCTACTTTTAACTGAGATCATTCAGCACTGATTATGCTGGAAATCTGAGCAGAAATTCAGTATGAGACAGATCTTGGCCCTGTGTTTTAACCTGTTAAACTGCTATAAGGAATGGAGGATGACAGATCGTGGGAGAAGTGTAGCAGATTTCTTTGATTCTTTTAAAAGTTTCAGCTTCAACTTTAAATATTCTGAGGATCATTCAGGATAATAAAAGTGGTTTTTAAAGGTATTTTTAATTATTTAATATGCTGGAAGAACATATTATATTTTCAAGTGCCAACAAAGCATTGATATGGATGTTTGTGGTTAGTCTGGTACCTTCAGAAGCTCACCTTTGAATTCACGTAGTTTGTTTGGTTTTTTTTTAACTAGGTGAAGCAACAGTGAAGAAGAAACCAGCTCCAAAGACTCCTCCAAAAGCAGGTAATTTGTTGCATGTGTCACCCACATTTACCAGTGCAGCTGTTTGCCTACTAAGTTTTTTTGCATATGTGATTAAATGGTAGGTAAGTCAAACCTGCTTATGCTGTATTGAGAATTCAATTATGAGCATCCAAAGAAGTTGCTCTGAGATGGGCTACAGCAAGATCCTACGAAGTGTCAGCAGTGTGTAACAGTCTGTTTGTGTGTTTGCAGTCTCCGAGGCAAAGCTATCTATATTTAAAGTTACAAGGAAATTTCTTCTATAGGAACCTCTTTTCAGTGTCTTAAAACTTTGTCAGACTTTTAAACTGTTCAAGCTGCTTTCTGTGTCAGATATGCACCTCAGCCTAGTTTCCTTCAGATATTTTCAAAACAAAACCACTTTTTAAAGGTCAAGTCTAGAGGGGGGAAAACCCACTTTGTTTTAATTACTTTGAAAAGGAAAAGAAAGCACTTTTTTCATGCCCAGTAGCCCTGTGCTTTGAAAATAATGTTACATTTGGCAGTGAGGTTATTGTAATATTAGGGAATGCCTCTTACCATTTCTGTCAATATGTCTTTAAGTCTGCCCCCTTCCCCTCCAAGACACACACACAAGAATAATTTTTTTATCGTGCTGCTTTTATAAGCAACAGTATAGGTTTCACCCTGGAGTTGTCCAGCCTATGATATTTCTGGCATCTGTGCTTAGCAGCTACCCTTGGGTCTGACACACTCAGCAGCACAACTGAGAGCCAGGAAGGAGCACTGTTAGCAGAAGAGATGTTCTGCCATCTATTGATACTCAGGCAGTGAGAGGGAAGAGAAGGAGGAATGCCTGATTCAGAAATAGAGGGGGACAAACGGGACTGCAAGGTTTAAAAGAAGCACTGTGATACACAAACAAAAAGATCCATCACTGCTCATGGGAAAATTTAGCGTGATGGAGAACGACATCAATTTTCTTCTTTGTCTCTCGTGATGTTTCTGTGCCACATAATGTTTATCTGGCTACTGAAGCCAGAATCTTCATAGGCAGATCTTGAGTCTTAAATTTTCTCAATGCTGTTGATGACATCAGAAAGCAGGTTTGCAGAATCCCTCAGCACATGCAAATTGATAAGAAGGTAGCTAGAGCCTTCCATCAAAAACACAAAGTGCAAAAGAAAAAGAAGTTTTTCTGAAAAACCCAGAACAAAATTTCATAAACTCTATATTTGGAATTGGTGGTAGGTGACAATGTTTTTGTTTTTTGGATGTCTGTACCTTGGTCTTGCATGTGCGAGCTTTGGATGGGTAGATTGTTATTGCTTCACTCCCCCAAAACTAACAAAATCCACAGAATTTTTTTCATTGCAAGCAACAGGTAACTGCTAATCTGGATTTTAAATGTTGCTCTGAAACAGTTGAGCTGAGAAATGTGCGGTTTGAATTTTAAGAAAAATTATAGTCATTTAAATGGATATTTTATTTATTTTACTTTTTCCCATCAGCTGCTCCTCCTCAGATTACTCAGTTCCCAGAAGACAGAAAAGTCCGTGCAGGTGAAGCAGTGGAATTGTTTGCCAAGGTAGTAGGAACAGCACCCATAACTTGCACCTGGATGAAATTCCGTAAGCAGGTAAATTGTTTTCTGGTCTCTTTTAACAATCATTGAAAAAGTAGAGCTGGAAAGGAACACCAATGACTATTTCCCATTTGTCCATGGGAACTGGCAAAGTCCTTGTTGTTCCTGCAGATGTTTTCCTCACCTCTGCTGAAAACATTTCACTGATAAATATTTCACAACCTCCATTAGCGAATTACCGTGGTGCTTATATAGCCATAGTGTTAGAATTTTTTTCCTAATGCTAAACCCAAATCTTTCTTGCTCCAGTTTAAACCCTTTGCTGCCTGTCCCCTCCTGTAACAAATGACCACTTCTTTGTGAAAAGTCTTAGGCCATGAATTAAAGGATACAGGTATCTGAACAGTATCGGTAACAGGAGACGTTTCTCTCTTTTGAAAATGACCTCTGCTTTACTGATGCTGGATCTAAAGTTATGCCAGAGGGGTAAAATACCAAATAAAACCCTTGAGTGAATTGTCTTGCTACACAAATGTCACCATACAGGGCACAACAGCAATCCATGCCCTCACTCCATAGGCTTAAAGTTCCTTCTACCTGAATTAATATCTTTAAACTATATCACGTGTCCATAAGGGCACTTTCTAAAGAGAGTTGCTTTAACAAAGCTACTTAAAATCAAACCAATTTAAATCAAATAATCCAATATGCAAGTTCAGACTGGAAGATGAAATGTCACCTTAGGACAGAGCAAATATAAATATCTACTGTAGTTGCTGTTCTGTTTATTTTGTGCTGAACTTGTTATGCACTCTATAGAACATAAATAAAAACATCTCCTCCTACAAGGAAGTTTAGACTATAAATCCAGATGTGTCAGCATTTAATTGAAAGAATTCAAAACAGTTTGTTAGTGCAAAGGGGATTCCAGAGTCCATGCTTGCTAACTCCAAATAACCTTTTACTTTAGGGGAAAGGGTGGGTTTATTTCTGAACTCCCATATTTTCTTAAATTTCTTTAGCTTCAAGACTGGAGTTAACCTCTCCTTTCCACAAAAAATGACATTCAGTGACATTCAGTGTTTGATTTTGCTAAGCTCTGTCTTAACATTTAGGTAAAATTTACCACTCAAAAGTGAGTTTCTGGTTTGTGTAGAATTCTGAGTTCAGTGTTGAATACAACAATCCTATTTACATAGATTTTAAGGCCTTTTTTATACACAAGACCTATGTGATAACAGGGACTAGCAGCTCCTGATGCCCATATCAGATCCACAACCTGTGATTCAACATATTTTTTCCTTTGTAAAATGCTATTTTTACTATCTATATACTTTCTTCTTTAGTTATCCACTATGAGACAAAGTGAAGTATTGCCAAATCATAAATTAAAATGACAAAAATTTTTTAAGTCATTCATTATGGTGAATGAGATAGAAAAGAAAAAAAAACTTCAGGAAGGTTACCAAACACTGTAGGAGGACAAGTGAGGGCAGCAGTCTCTCGTTTATTCATTTAAAAGGGGAGCCACTTACTGTGTCCTGTGCTGCACCATAATTTTGCTTTATTTTTCACTTACACTTCACCACATATTGTTTTACACTTAGATGTCTTCCTTTTCTAGAAATGTGGTTGATTTCAACTCTGTTCCATTCCCAGTCCTAAAAGTGAAAACCAGCCCAGTGTTTTGACAGTTTACTGGGAGTTATTTGCAGCCGTTATTTGAGCAGATCCAGCAAGCGGTGAGCTGAGATTTCAGCCCTGCCGCTGTTTGCTGCAGCGTCCTCTCCATGTTTCTTCCTCACATTCCCTCAGGTGCAGGAGAGCCACAGTGGCCTCTCTCAGGTACATTCCAAAAGAGTATCTTTTGCTTGAAGAAGGGGAATGTCATGAATCTGTGACCCATACTGTTGTATGCCATGGCAGTGTAGTGGAGGGGCGCTGGAACTGAGCTCAGCTAAAGAGGAGAAAGCCTCTGAAAGCCTCTTCATTAGCTGAGGAACAAAGTCCATCCCTGAACACTGCCAGCTATTGAAGCTTCTTAACTACAACCAGGGACTTTCTTTAAGGATCCCAGGGATCCAACCCCATGTTCCCCACAACCACTGCAAGCCACTGAGCATGCTTTCAGGCCTGTGTCTGCATCCTTTCAGGGCCTTCTCTGAATAATGCAGATCTAGTTCTACTATCACCCCTTGACTAATTTTAATGAAGCAAAACATAAAAGTTCAGAATCTCAGAAGTATGTGGGCAGGGTGGAACAATTTCAGTGTAATTTAACCCTACATAATCCCATTTGCTAACTTTTTATTTGAGTTATTGTCAGAGAATCTTTCTAAGGTTACTTTTGGGCAGATAGCAGTGCATGTGTTTTGTCTCAGTTCAAGAATGAGCAGGGAAAGTCCTGTTCTTAAACTTTTGATTTCTTCTTCTCTGAATATATGAGACAAGATAAGGCAAACTAAATAGCCTTCATTTTTAATTAAATTCTGAGAATGGCTTGGAAGAGTCACTTATCTAAGAAGGAAGTGGTGGGAGGAAGAAGGGCATTGACATTATGTTGTCTGTTTCATAAGAACAGAGCGTGCAGCTTCTATAATTGCAGTGTAGCATTATGAGGTTTTTAAAGAACTGTCATGTCACAAGCTAATAATGATTAAAATCTAAGTCACCTTGGCCATTTATGTTATGATAGCTCTGTTTCAATTCAAAACTAGTTCATAATATGCCTATGGTATTCGGCAGAGATTTTTATTTTTGCTTCTCCAGAAAATAAAAATGCTATGGGAAAGCTCAGTCTGCTCTTTGAATGTCTCTCTGTACAGCTGTAGCATTTTATCTACATTTCATGCAACATCATCTTCAATTGGTCAAACCCAATAAGCTGTTACCCTGGTTTGTGTGGAAGTACAGAACAAGCCTGGTTAAAACAAGAGGGCAAAAGCCGCAGCTATGGATGGTTTGCACGCTGGGTCTCTGAAGGGGAATGGAAAATGAACTAAGGCTAAACCCTGGTTCCATTGTGGTTTCTCTAAGATATGTGAGACCAAACTTTGTTCTTTTGACAATTACACAGTTTGCACTTTCAGCCTGTCAAAGAGAAGTTCAAAAGTGAAACTCCCGTTCCTTAGTGGGGTTCCAGCAACACCAGTGCTCCCTGTTGGCTTGGCAGGACTGGAGCCATTTTAATGTTCCACTGCATTTCTAGATGATTTGTGCTGATCACACAGTTTACCAGCTGCACATATTCACTTCTGTAATGGAGTTATCTGCAGATAACACTCAATATGCTAACATTGTATTGTTCTTTGAGCTCTTTCAAATACAAAGAAATCTATCACATAATTTTTTTTCTAAATTTGGCAGATTCAAGAAAATGAATATATTAAAATTGAGAATGCTGAAAACAGCAGCAAGCTAACAATATCATCAACAAAGCAGGAGCACTGTGGATGTTACACCCTAGTTGTAGAGAACAAACTTGGCAGCAGACAAGCACAAGTCAACCTTACAGTTGTTGGTAAGTCCATAATAATATTTTATGTATATATACTTATTCTTCAGGCATCAGTATACATTTGCATTTTATATAATGATATGCAACAGGCTAAATAAAATAATCAGGTAAGAAGATTGAAATAAAAAGCTAGTACTTCAAAAAATGGACAGTGACATTGTAATAAGGACTATAAGCAAGATTGGTAGTCTATACTGTGTTTATTTGGAAAAATTACTAATTCCATGATGATGAAGGTATAAAATACATAAAATAGCTCATGCTTAAAAAAAAAAATCCCCCTATGAGATAAAAACAGCTCATGTCTCCATTTAAAATTCCTACCATGGTCTACTGTTTCACGGTGACAGAAAGCAGTGAATAAAGACAGTCTGTTTTGAATATGGAGCCCTACATATTTGGTTTTTTACACAGGTATCTTAAAGCTTCAAACAGCCTTGTCAGGTGATGCTCCCAGGCCATCAGGTTTGTTGTAGGCAGGCTGTGGACAGCTGCACAGAGATGCAGACTGGTAGACAGTTGCAGGATATTTGCAGATAAAACTGCAGCCTAGTGAGGATCAGCCAAAATCTAGAGCTGTGACATCTAGCTCTGAAAGGGTTAATTGAATGCACCTCGGTGTGGATGCACAGCAAAGAGTTTCCAGGGAAATCCAGGGAAGTTCTACAAGCTAAGATGTGATTTGGCTAAAACTTTAGTCTGTGGGATGGGTCTGTTTCTGGGCTCTGCTCCTGTGGCCTGCAGAGGGGTTATCCCCAAAGGTGGTGCCCTGACAGCCACAAGGGTGTGAGCAAGGCGAGAAACGTGGGTATAAGGCCAAAGATGAATATCTGACTCCAATGAAATCAGTGGCAAAATACCTTTAACCCAAGTTGGACTGGAGACTCACCCCAGCAATCCAGGGAATACCTTACGAAGTTTAATGAGTAGAATCACACTTTCAGGTACAATATCCACTGAAACAGACTGAATGTGCCTCAATTGCATGTTTCTCTACATGTTGTCAACAGAGGCTTCCTGATTATTTAAATGAATTCCTTTCATCCAGTCTGTGGCTTCCATTGCCGTTAAAAGATAACTGAATGGATGAGTAAAAATACCAAGTCGATTCCAGCAATGTGCCAGAGAATTCAAGAACAGAAGAAAATAGAATCAGTATTTTTCCCATGATGCATAGATAAATTGTACTACCCATTCCAACAGTGGGTTGTACAGGTCAGAAGTATAGCTAGGTTAAAAATGAACACCATTGGTCCTTGAATAATCATATACATTGGTCTGGGTAAAGGTTTTGGCTGCAAAACCCCAACACAGCTGATTAGCAGCTAGAAGAATGGCAGTAGATTACTTGCTCTTTACATTTCCCTCCTTTTCACTCTTTCCTAGGCAACTGCTGCAGGCAGCTAATTGTAGCAGGTTATTGGGCAAGATGGATTTTTTTTAGCTGCACAAGGCCGACAATTCCTATTATCTTGTTACTGTGTGAGCCTTGACTCATTATTATATAAGTCACTGGTTTATATCCTTTGGAGTTAATTGGTTTGAAAGTCTTTGAATTCTATAACCTTATAAAGCTACATCTCAGCCTCCTGCTTTGCTCTTCCCTCAAGAAATGTGCCAGAGAACCGTGGGATTCCTAGAGATGCTTTTGGGAGAGTTGGGTGAAGAATCCTTACAATGTGCAGGAGTTTGCCATGTGTTTTGGCTGATGACAAGCTCTCTGTTTCCAGCTAAAAAGAATAAATTCCATCTTGTAAAATTGCCAAGCTCTTCAGTGAGACATCTCGCTGATGTCAGCACTGCCGAAGGCACGACAAGGCCTCATGACTCCTAGTTTGCAACACATGCATTTTAAAGCCAGATTCTTCCATCTGGGCACTCAAAAATGTAGGAAAAGGGAGCAAAAATGTCTTCCTTCTAGGAAGGGGGTTAGAGTCTCACTAGTGAGATAAAATCCTTCACACTGTTTGCACCTTTAAAGGTGTCAAATGCTCACTGAAGTTGGAAGGTAATTTTCTCTAAGGCCTGTCAGTCAAAATAGGGAAGCCATGGTTCCCTAAATATGCAAAACCTAAGACTTCTGAGTCTACCAAAGCTCATCCTTAGCCCTAAATTCCTGCCTGTCCATTCTCTCTGCTCCATCCCAAGTACTGGGAAGAAACTTGCCCTCCCTGCCCTGACCCTGCTTTCATAAGAAGCATTTGTGGAGAAAGTCGTGGTGCGAGAGATCAGCTCTGTTTGCCTCAGCTCTTTATAGTAAGGCTTCTAAACTCTGTGTGCGCTGCCTCCCTGTAAGTTTACCAAGAAAAGGCACATCCATGTCTATGTTGTATGCTCAAAACGCTGCTGCCTGATCACGCTCCACAGCTGAGCCTTGAATGTGTTGAAACTACATGGAAACTACAAATACAGACCACTTGCTTTCTGGAGGAGTGTGCCTGAGCAGACCCAGAGCTGTGTTTCTCAAAGGGCTGACTAACAGGCTTGGCTGTTATGAATTTCAGCAAATCAAAGACATTTGTTAAAATATAAAATGAAATAAATATGGAAATAAAGATGTAGTTATTTTATTATTACCTCTTACAATCATGTAGGTTGCAAAGTCTTCATGCTGATGGGCAAGTTTCTGATGTGAAAGACTCCAATAAACATTTCTCAGATTAAATTTGGACTGTAACACATGTCAAGGAGCAGGTTGCCCAGAAAAGTTGTGCAGTCTCCATCCCTGGAGGTATTCAAGTTCAGACTGGATAAGCATCTGAACAATCTGGTCTGACCTTATAGCTGATCCTGCTTTGAACAGAAGGTCTAAAGACCTTCCTGAGGATATTTAAGACCATCCTGGATCTTGGTTTTATACTTGCAGTTGTCAAAGACCTTTCTTCACAAAAAAAATAACATTATTGCCTTAACCTCCAATCAGAGGACAAAGGATTGAGCTTATGTGCCAGGATTCAAATCAGAAATGATCCTGCTATGATTTAAACACTGAATCCTAGATTGTAAACTCTATCTGGGTACAATTTGTAGAAATTATTTTTAATAATGACATTTAGGGAAACAAAGATACCCTGCATTCCTTTGAATTTAGCTCCTTAAGTCTTGAATTTGACTCTCAGACTCAGGCTTCAACTACAATCTTAATTGAACTGTGCAAAGGGTCTGACACTTAAAGCATTTGAATAGTTTATGATTTGATGCAGTTTGGGCCATGGGAAAGGATGCTCTTGAAAGAAGCAGGTCCAACTTTATTCTAAGGGGTTTTTTTTTCCTTTAATGAATATCAATGAAGAAAATGTCCATTACACTCAGCTTCCAGTGTGAGCTGTGTGCAGTCCATGCAGCAGATGCACTGATAAGTAAACAAGTTAGAGGAGACTTTTTGAATAATGGTGCAGTGTTGAGCACACAGCACTCAGCCACAAGGACTGAGCCTTGTGATGCATTATGTAACTTTGTACGAGCACTAATAAAACTGGAAGACCTGCAAGTCTGTGAGACATCCAAGTTAAGCAGTACCTTCTTTGAAAGGGTCGACTGGTCCCAAAATGTCCATGTTGAGCTCTTCTCTATTCTTATGATCAGCTCTCTTAAACAAGCAATTTCCTTAGCTGACTGATCTCTCTAGGGAGGTCTCGTAACATGTTTCTGCTCCAAAACTGAAACAGCCTGATGTGAGATTGAGCTAATGATTTATAGCAGACAGTGTGTCAGACTGAAGTGGACTTGTGCTGCCAAAGCTGTTAAATGAGCCAACGACGAGCTTAGTGTAAGATATGACTGATTTAGGCAAAGTAGAGCCCTCACTTTACAGTGATAGCAAGGAATATTCATTCCTTTCATGCCATTTATCGGATGTATATTGATATATTTATCAAATTTATGATTCTGAACATTTTAGCTGTGTGATAGACCCAGGTCTGTAACCACCTTTGAAAAAGGAACTTGGTCTTCATACTGGCTCATGACTTGGTTTTCATATTGGATACTATGACAAAGAGTCAGAAGAATAACACAGTATTCAACAAGGGTATCTGGCACTAGAGAAATAATCCATTCTGCCACATGCCACAAGCTTGCTTCATGCTTTTGGGCGTATTGCTTCATGTTTCCATGCCTACTATGCAGGGGCTTTCTGATGATCGGTGTTTGGTGAATAATTTGGATATTAGCTCTGTCTTTTACTGTTTTAAAGATGGAAGTAGAAACTCATGTACTACCTACGTGGGGGCTGATTTTGATGAACCTTGTTTGTCTTTTATAACTCCTTTGGGATTTGTATTGTTCCTGGAGTGGTATTTTGTGCGTATATATGTATATCTATATATGTATTATACACACACACATATGTAAGTATCATGGTGATTAGTAAGCTCTACGGTCGATATATGCAAAAGAATGAGAGCAATGTCATTAGACCCTGAGAGGCCTGAAGTTAAAAGTTATGGTGTTTTTATTACTCTAAGCATTGGTGTGTGTACTGTGTTTTGCAGCCATCCCCACTGTTGGAAAATGATAAACCAAGTATTCAAGGACCGACACACACACACACACATATATATATGTATGCATGTTGCACACAGGCATGCAAGTAATATAACATGAATTCACTAATACCTGCTCCTCTGCTCCATTCCATGCTTGACTGGGGATGGGGAAGTTACTTTCTGTGAGGAAGGTGTTACTTCCACGCCTTTAGCAGAATCTCTGTGTGCACAGTCTTTCCAAGCACAAACGAGAAAATACAAGTTTAGCTGAGAACAAGGTCTGATCATCACTAACTCCAATAGTCATTGAATGTAAAGGTAGGATTATTAATTGCTGCTACAAAAGGCTTGGTTCTGGTTCCATAGGCCACATATATGCAAACTATATTAGCATTTGCTTTTTGCCCCGAAACTCTGTTACAAGGAAAAGTGGTAGCAAAAGCAGCAGCACACAGTGACCCTTTCAAAAAGTAAGTGCAGACATCTGGGAAGCAGACAGTGAAGCATAGACATTTTGACACAGAATGTCCATAGACATTTTGACACAGAATATTGCAGCTCAGAAGTGCAAATATGAGTGATTCTGAAGTTCTTCTTTTGAGAAGGTTCAGATTATATCTTGCAGTATCCATGTGATTCCCTGTTTACAGTCAGGTCAAGAATGCAGTGAATTTCCTAAGAATATGTGGGTGGACTCGCTCTGTAACCTTTAACCTTTCAAATTCCTCTGGATTGCTGGACTATTTTTGTCACTGGTTTTATGGTTAAAGGGCAGCTACACTGGTGGTTAAGGAAGAGATGTCTTACGTTGCTGCTGTTGTAGTTCAAGAGTGTGGTAACCTCCACTGTCAGCCTCCCACTAATGCACAGTGGCAAAACTCTGCAGCTGTACCAAAACTAAATTTTCACAGAAAGATAAAAATGTGTAGAGGAAAACCAGCTTATGCTGCTCTATGCATCAGTGCTGGTACACTAATCCAGGTTTATCCCTTGAGTGGCCATCTAGTTTCAATGTTATTTCTGTTAGGAGAAATTTCAGTAGAACTCCGTGCATAGTTGTGTTTTTCTGACACATACGTTCAGCTTTTTTTTGAGGGAGAAAATAAATATCTTGACAATCACAACAAAATTCCTGTATTTTACCTGCTGTTAAATCCTAGGGATATCTTAGTTATTCAAACACGATTAATCACAACTCCTGCACGCAAACATGCGGTTCCTAGGACCCAAACTCACTCCAGTGGAGACTAATCCACTGATAGTCCTACTAGGGAAGCTCCTAAAATTTATTCTGCCTTTCAGTGGGCAGGTTTGGGAGCTCTAATTCAACCAGTTATTAAAGCAGATACCTGAGGTGTAGCACATGAGTAATCCAAACAGCTTGTTGATTCAGACTCAGGAGCAGATGGTTTAGAAAAAGGCTCCTGAGAATGCATTATATATTTGTTTGTTCCATTAGCCCTGTGGCAGAAGGAGATGTTCTTATGCTGAGGGCATTCGCGTGGGAGTGGTGAGCTCTGGTTTCGTTCCCAGCTCCATTCTCCTGTGTGTCCTTGGGCAAGGTCATTTTACACTTTCATGCCTCAGTTACCCCAACAGCACAGAGCGATGCTCTGGGCCATCAGTACTTGTGAGCTACTTTATCCACGGGTCTCAAAAGGGCAGTTTTTAAATAACTTAGTTTTATGTCAGAGTTGTCAGGAGAGCAATGTGGTGAGAGTATTCTGCACTGTATTTTACAGGGGAAGTGTAAATTTCAAACTCTGGGGTAACAAATCTTTACCATGGGGTCCTTGCCTCTGCTGGGGAGGCTGTTTCATTAGGAGAAAGCTCATATTCATTTCAGTTCCTCTTGAGTTGTTTTGTAGGAGAACGCAGGCATTTTCTAGTTTAACTTTATCCTAAACTTGTAATACACTAACATACAGATTGTACATTTGTTACAGGGTTTTAAGGGGTAATAATATCTCTACTTGTAGCACTCCTCTCCCCTGGAAAAAGAGCTGCAGGGCGTAGTTTTCCAGGCAAAGCAGCGAGGTCTGCCATGACCCCGAGCCCTGTCAGCGATAGTGCCGAGTTCAGTTATGACCTTTTATGGTTTCGCTTTTCTCCTGCTGATGAATTTCAAATGAAAGCTTTGCCAGTGCTGTCGGCATGGACAGTGTTCAACTGGCTTTTGCAGCATATTAAATACCTTCCCTGGCTAAACAGCTTGTGGAATGGAATTAAATTGTTTCTTTCTGTCTGTTCTTTATCTGGCAGACAAATATCACAATAGCTAATAATAGCATTATACAGTAATATGATAACTGGATTTAGAAAGAAAACAAACCAATTTTGAGAACAGATAAAGAAAACTACTTCAGAGACATTGCTTCAGTGCTGTCTCTGTCCACAAAAGAAAGGGAAAAAAACTGTTCAGAGGCTGTGGCTGTACTGTGCTCAGTTTTCAGAGGCTTTCTGCTGGAACAACATCTCTGCATAAGAGCCAGGGCCGTGCGAGCTCTTAATGCGCAGCAAACCCTATCGCCTGGCATTGGCTCAGCCTGACCCGCACAGCAAGTAGCAGAACAATTTCCATTTCCCTGTACTCAGTTAGATAAGGAGATTGTTGCCTTTTTTGGTCTCCTGGAATGGTTCTTGTGTTCTGAGGGCTCTGTAAACTGAGCCACATGGAGAAGACAGTGAGGTCTAGAGAGCACAGTTTCATGTTATGTGGGTGTCCTGGACGAGCTGCGGGTTTGCCTCCTATGCAGAAAGAGAGAAAGTCCCTTTCCTCATGTGAAGGAATTTTCACAGAATCACAGAATATTCTGAGTTGGAAGGGACCCCAAGGATCATCGAGTCCAACTCTTAAGTGAATGGCCTGTACAGGGGTTGAACCCACAACCGTGGAGTTATTAGCACCATGCTCTAACCAATGCACCACTGAAAAAAAAGGCAATGACATCAAGTCAAATTTGTCTGATAAATAACAATGATTTAAAGGCTGAGCATGCTTATGTTTTATGTTTCTCAGAATGCACAAATACAAATTAATTAAAGTTTAGTTCAGGCTGTATATCAAAACCTGTTTACCAAAATATTTCTGAGAATTTATCTGAGGAAGGAGTGCAGCTGAATTCAGTTTGAGAGTAAACAACAAGTGTGTGTTTCAGTGTTGGTATGGTGTTTAAGGTGCTTACATGTTTCATGTAAGGCCAGCTCATGACATTATCATTTGCCCTAAGGAACACATGCCACAAAGAATAATCTGGAATCTGACCTCCTTGTTCTTGGGGTAGTGGTAATTTACACCCCCCTTTGTTGAGAAGCAGGGGGTTTTAACCTCTGCCTGGTTTCCTGGAGCACAAAGGGCTACAAAGCAGTAGAGCCCTCCTTCACATCACCTCCAGTCCCTCTTACTCCTCTCTGCTTGGTTTATGTCTTGCAGCACACAGGAGTCGCTCCTGCGTATTCCTCTGCGCTGCTGGTGTCAGTGACTTAATGCAGTCTCCGTGCTGCTATGCAAACAGTCCCTGAGACAGGTTTGAGGCCAAATCAGCTGCTTATCCTGCTCCTTTGCCTGCCACAAGGCTTTGGAAGCCATCTTGAGGCAACCCTACTGATATTCCCAGAGAGATTTATGTGCAAAGGCATTGGAGTTTGTAGGATTCTGACCAGGTTCAACAGGACTGTGTGGGTACAGCCAGTCTGACCATGACAATCTAGAATATCACAAGTCCTGATTTAGGGGTTATGTACGTGCTGTAAGTTAGCCAAGGCTGGAGTCCCCCTAGTTTCATGTAGTGAAGATACCTTATGGTGGCTTTCTTTTGTTGCGTGCAACAGTGAAATTGAAGTTAGAGCTCAATATTTTAAATTAGTTCCTTCTCCTATAGAAACATGCACAAGAGCACTTTTGGATGCTCTCCCTTCCTTCTAGTTGACATATTGGATTGTAGCTATGGCTTGGTCCAGAACAGGAAGAACAAAATTGTGGTCCAATAAGGCCAATGAAAAACCCTCATAATGTAAGCCTAAGTATGAAATGTGACTGTGCGTGTCAAAGACTGCACATGACATGCACTGGAACATTGGAGACAGGCAGCCCAGGGACATTAATAGTGTAGCAAACACTAAAACTGAAGGACGAAATAGAGAACTGTGCTTGTCTTCCACACCCCTCCTCAACCCTTGGGATGCTTTTATTGGAAGCAGTTAATTGTGCTGATAGAGATTTCATATTCCAGAAGGGAATGTAGCTTGGCAAAATATTCTCGCTTTCAATACAGACAGATGAATACAGGGTAACCTTTAAAATCCCCATAGAATAAACTGTTGAGAAACAAAACAGACACATGGAGACACCATCTGCAGATTCTCTGAATGTGCAGAGCTGTAGAGTACCATCCAGTCTGATATCGAATCATTTTTAAGCATGGTAAAATGGTACATATACATCTGTCATCTTAAAAAAGAGCAAAGATTAGGCTTTCGTTCCTGTTTATGATCTCCCATAGCAGCTACTACAGTATTTATACACTGAACAGATCTGCAAGCAGCAGCACATGATAGACTTCAAACAGAAACGTGCATCTTTCTGGCTCAATAGAGTCCAGCCAAGGTTGCAGGTTTTCATCTCTGCCTATTGGGGAAAATGCGTTAGGAATGTAGAAATATTCCCAAGTGGCAATGGAAATGCTGCATGGCTTTAGACCAGCAGACACTAGTCTAAAGCCAGGTAGCATTTCCTTTGCCACTGATGTCCCCTTGGCCATGAATGTTTTCCCTGCAGTCCTCACATACCTGAGCCTTGCTTCTGTAAACCATGCTGGCCAAAGGGGTTGCAGTTGTCTACGTGAGTCATGGAAAGAGAGCTCCCTGAGGAAACTGAGGCCTAGGCAACTGATAAATCATGCCCAGAGTTTCATTTGGAAAGAGAAGTGTGTTGAAAGTCAGCAATGAGAGAGTGTATTTTCATGTCCTGCACAGGAAGCAGGCTACCGTGCTCTGCAAATACTGAAACATAGGCACATTTTCTTCATAGAAATTCAGTGCACAGCAGTAAAGCAACTTAACACTTTATTTTTAAAGCAACACATCCACCCAGGTTTGGCTCTGTGCACAGCAGATGTCAGAGAATCTGCACTGCTTTGACAAACCTCAACAGATGCCGCTGTAAGGTGATGGACTACCGGCTTGGCTTTTTCTTCAAAGTATTTTCCTCCTGCTATCAGCAACTGTTCTGTTCTGTTTGGATTTAGGATAAATCGGCTGTTACTTATCCAAGTTCTGCTATCTGCATTTTGAGATGATGCAGTGATGGTTACATAGGAGGAAAACAAGTCACAGACCTGAATATTCTTCTTCTGTAAAGATTTTGAAAAGGACAGAAAATCATTCCCAGCAAGGTCTGCATGGATAATAAGTTGTAGTGAAAAGAAGATGCTGTTGCCACTGCCTGACTAAAATCATACAATCCGTGTGTGCCATGCCAGCAGCTCTCTGGTGGGTGCTGTGGGTATGGTACAAAGGTGCTGATACTCTAAATGGAGTGAGCACTGAATCCTCACTTCTTGCAGCTTCAGGGAGGCTGGGACAGGATCAGTACAGGGAAGAGGGGTGCTGCTGTTTGGGCACCAGGAGATCAAGATTCAGTTCTCATCTTTGCTGTAATCTCTCTTTCTAATCTTAGATAAATCATGTAACTCCTCTGTGATTCATTTCATTATATACCTACTCTATAAATCCATGCTTGCTAATAGCCCCCTCCATTCTGCCAGAAAATGAGGTGAGTAAAATGTAACCACTAAGCAGGACAATATAAGCTATTCCAGAGGTTAAGGACATCTGGCCTCCGACATGTGTTTAACAAGAGATGTACTGTATAATGATGACTCCTAGTGGAATGGTGTTTTAAGTGTTGCCAAAATGAGTAAAGATAATCTTGATTCTGGCAGTCACTTTTTCTTCCACCTGGGCGTTCCACTGAATGCGGTGGCAAACTCGCTGTCCACCTCCCTGCCTCTCAGTCTTTTCCCTCATACTTGAACGTTTCTATTTATATATCTTTTAATATGTTTAAGTTGTGGAGGGAGATGTATTTTTCATCACAACTGAACTAAAAATTTTTTTCAGGGAAGTCACTGGGCAATGAAACTTGTACTCTTCCCAATGGTGAACTGATACTTAACTATCTTGATCAGATTAGACTGTCCTAATTTTCCTCTCTGTGAGTTAAACCACAGCAGTCAGAGGAGAGGTTCCTCTGTCCAAGAACCAAAGGCATGTTTTTGACAAATTGTGGCTATTTCTGTCAGCTCAGTAATTTTCCTAGGAATGATAATTTGAGTCTAGAGGGATATAGTCTGTCACAGTAAGGCTTTGATCAAAGTCTACAACAGCTTTCCCCAGCATTTGGATGTTTTTATTGCTGAGAAAGTGGCGGTATTTTTTGCCTGCTTTGTCAGCTCTGCTTTTCCTACAGATAAAAAGTGACACTGTCCATTTGCAGTTTGAACAAGCAAAATGGAACAGGATTTTATCAGTCCACGTCCAGTATAACTGTACCGTTTGTAGCATCTCACACTTTCTGTCATTTTTCTTTTCATCTTCTCTCATTTATCCCGTCCTTTGATTTCTCTTTCAACCTTTGGCCACTAGTTCATCCAGATCAACATCATCATTATTTTGTAGGTTTTGCTAGATTTCTTCTGAGAGGATTATTTCCAGAGAAGCTATTTGTTCCCTTAAAAGTCTTTTGAAGTGCTTAACTTCCACAGTTATTTTCTAGCAATTTCTTTTAAAAGTCATAATTTTTCTGTCTTAGAAGAACATTAATTTTGATAATTAATCATTAGACTAAATCTTGAAAAAGTCGTATAACTGCAAGGCTTTTGTATTTTCTCAGGTGCTTGCATAGTTGGCTGCACATCTGCACACCAGGTTCTGCCGATATTGGATCTACTCATGTAAATAAGGACTTCAGTAGCAATCCTCTAACTGAGGAAATACAGAAGTTTCTATCTTCCACTTCCTCAACAATTTCCAAAATGCATATGAGATTTTTAAAATCTCACTATTTAAATTATATATTCTAAGTTGAACTCCTTCTTACTGAAAAGTGCACTAGACTTGCAAAAACTGCAAATAGATGAATTTGGCAGATAAACTTGTCACCCTTCAAGGCCTTGTTTCCACGGCAACAAACTGGTTTTAGTATTTCTACTACCCAGGTGTATTTGGATGAGTGGCACTTTCTGAGGCCGTGAAAGGTGAGCAGTGGCCCTGAAGTGTGGAAGCAGATGAAGGGAGCTGAAGAAAGTGCATCACAGTGATGGGACTGTTACAGGGGTATTCCTCTAAGGAAGATCACCAGGGAGTGGTTTGCGCTGTCGTGGGAGATTGCAGGCATGGCTGGGACTGGTTTTAGTCTCCACAGTTTCTGTAAGGAGAGCTGTGAAGCAGAGAAATGAAATGGAAAGAGAAGCTAGGGCCAGGAACACCCTGATGGAAGTTCTGTCTCTTATCCTCACGGTGTGCTTTGCGTGTGTTTTTGCAGATAAACCAGACCCACCTGCCGGAACTCCTTGTGCGTCAGACATACGGAGCTCCTCCCTCACCCTCTCATGGTATGGCTCCTCTTATGATGGTGGCAGTGCTGTGCAGTCCTACACCGTGGAGATCTGGAACTCCGTGGATAACAAATGGACAGACCTCACCACCTGCCGCAGCACCTCGTTCAACGTGCAGGACCTGCAGGCTGACCGCGAGTACAAATTCCGCGTGCGAGCTGCTAACGTGTACGGCATCAGCGAGCCCAGCCAAGAGTCTGAGCTGGTAAAAGTTGGAGAGAAACAAGAAGGTTAGTTCTTAAGGGGGGAAAAAAAATCTAAATTCAATTGAACTCTACCTTAAGAGTTCCTTAGTGAGGCCAGACCGCTGCACGCCCTCCCTCCCACGTGTCTCTGTGCGGTGAATGCCTGTGCTGGGCTGTAACTGTGCTCAGGTCCTTCACAGACTTCATTTGGGGCTCTGAGCACATCAGTTTTGCATACATCCAGTGTGGAAACTTGGCTTCAGGGATCCCAAATCCCTGCCTTGTGAAAGCAAGCAATAATTCTCGTTCTGGCTTGCTGGGTGAGTGCTGGCTGACAGAATTCTGCAGTTCAGTGCACAGGTAATGTGAGATGAAACCTTTCACACATGTTACACATTCAGTCCATGCCCAGTTGGAAAAAGATGATTGGTGGCTTACCTGAAATACACCAATGGATTCATTAAGTTTATACTGGACGCACCATGGAAAAACAAGCCATAAACACTATCCCAAATTTGCTTTTGGAAATAATGAATGTGCTTGATGCTAGCCAATATGAAGCAGAAAATGAATTGGCACCTTGTAGTTAGCTGTAGTTCCCATGATTTCAATCCCAGCACGATAGTGCACCTCAGTGCTGTGTTCCTGAGTACACTCAGCCTGTGAATTCAAGGCTATCCTACTTAGCATGTTGGTTTTCCAGCATTACGGATGCCAAAATATTTTTTAGGGTTTTTGATTACAGTTGCATGTACTTTTAAAAATATTTTTCAGTGTCTTTTACTTCTTAATTTTAATTTAAGATCTTCTCACAGGGCTAATAGGGACAGTTGGATCATTGCAGAAATTATTCAGAAACGGGTACTAAAACTTGAAACACACAAATGTTAGCATTATTTTTCAAAACCAGAAAGTGACCACATATTTTTGTGCACACCTCCATCTACCTACTGTGCAAGCATGACTTTGATAGTCACCTCACCAGAAAGCCCAGACCAGGAATAATGAATTTTACCATTTTTCCTGTCTTTGAGGAGTGGACTGTGTGTTGTATCTTTCCCTCCTTACTTACATGTGCAGGCCTTTGGAGCTTTAGGTGTTCCACATAACCCTTGTGAAGTTATCTTTTACTGCTAAAGCAAGACAAAATGACAGCAAAGTGATGCAGCATCACACAACTGTGCAAGCCTCTCGACAGATGTTTCTAAACAAATCATATTTCTCTTCAAGTGCTAAATGGGATGCATACTGAGAAATTACTTTCCTCTATTTGCAAGATTTAAAACCAATCTAAATCAAGATGCACTTTCTCTTCAAAGCGGGGAAAATAACATTAGGAGTATCAATAAAATTGAAAGGAAGTTTGGTGGTATTGGCTCTTCATAATAAAATTCCCTGTGTTTGAATGCTCTCTTTCTTTAGCTGCAGGACAAACACCTTCTAGGGTTGGAGACCTGACTCTTCTCTATGTTTTTCTAGAGCAAGCACTACCTGTACCGGACCAAAGCAAACAAGCTATCATTCTTTTTCAGACTGAGCATTTTCTTACGCAGATTTAATACAAAAGGCTAGAAAATGTATGAGTTATTGTGATACACATTTAAAAAAGCAACAAAAAAGTTGTTTTGAGCAAAAAGAAAATGTGTTCTGTTTGCAGGAGGAGTGGGTTGTCTTTGTGCTCTCAATTCCAGGGCTTATTGATTTCAATTCTTTGTACTGCAGATAGCGTGGAGAAAGAGCAAGTCATCTAAAGAGTGATTTTTTCAAGCGTGTGGTTACATCTGGTGCTTTAATTAAAGGCAGTGGAAAATGCATGTGTTCAGCACCTGTCAAAGTCAGGACTTTAAGCTGTCATCTATGTAAACACTTTAGCTGAGTAACTTGGGATTTTCTAGGCTGCCAGGAAGTCTGATCACTGATTTTCATACTGAGGTGGCCAGCACGTATTAGCAATGTCAGTATGATCGTAGTGAAGAAAGGCATGGCTAAATTTTCACTGTGCATTTAAAGAAAACAGCTACTAAAATAAGCTTGTAAGTCACAACAGATTAAAGCACGCATTGCCATGTTTGAGGAAAATTTGGTACTGTTGACTCACTTCCAAGAAAGGTTTTAGCACAGCTACTCAGCACTTACCAAGCTCAGATATGTTCCACTTATATAGTTTGGGCTTCCACTGGTGGACCAAAATGTTTCTATTCCATGGCTTTTAATGCAATGTCGCTGCAGAACCGGGCCCTGACTTCTTGCCTGAGCAGTATTTGGCAGACATTACCTACTGACAGCCTGGCTTGAAGCAGCTCCCTTACACAGCCCTTAAAAGGGGAGGAAAATGTGATGTGCTCCTTGCAGGAGTGGTTTGTAGCTGAGGAAGGTCTGAGGACAGCTACCCCGGGTCTCCCTTCCCTCTCTGCTCTTCTGGCAGATCTCTGCAAACCAGCCCGTCTGTGCAGGAATATGCAAGGGTTGCAACTCCAGAAAATAAAAAAAAAAAAGAGGAAAGCTTTAGCAACAGATTTTATCCACTCAATTGGCTTTGCCACCAGCACACAGATGCAGCATTTTGTGTAGGATGTGAAAGGGTGATGCCTCAGACCAGCTCTCTGCTCACCCTCCACCCTTTATTTCTATTGTTTTCTTCTCATCCTCTGCATCTAACTCTGTGCTCTAAAGCACCTAACAGCACCCAGAGTACTGTGTTAATGTTTCATAACACAAATCTCTTGACACAGTGGGGGATAAATCCCTTGGTTAGGCTTGCACTCCACGATGGCAAAGTGCAGCTTCAGCAGCTACAGGGAGAATTGAACAGGTCACTGTGCAACAAACAGCCTTTGCAGTTTCTCAAATTACTGGTCACAGCCACAGGTCTTAGGAGCAAGCCCAAGTAAGTAATGTATAACAGCATTCCAGCCATAGCCCCTTTTCCCTCATACCCACAGGCAAAAAGCAGTGCTACTGGCAGTTCATGTATATGAAAATTAGAAATGAAAATCAGGACAGCTTTTACTCTGACTTAGGTCACAGGGTTCACCTGTCTTTGAGTCTGCCTGCAGAACTGAGGCTCCTTTTGGACCTCACTGATTACAGAATTCAGCCATGCTCAGGGAAATGCATGCTGTTTGAATTTTCTCAATATCTTGGGTCTGAAAAGTTCATCTGGATGCTTTGCAGGGAATATTTTCATGTACAAACTTGCTTAACTTTTGGCTTCACAATCCAAAAAAGGCACATCAAAGCCAAGGAAAAATTGTCATCGAACAAAAATTCGATGTTATTGATTTTAATATTTTTAATTTATTTGCTTATTCCCTGAGGCATTCCTAAAAGTATTTCTTAGATAACTTTGAACTGATGCAGTATGCTGATGTTTCTAGTAGGCAGGTATAATTGACAAGTACTGCAAACCACAGGAACTTGATTTGTTCAGAAATGGTGACTAGATTGTGACTGGATAGTCAACAGTGATGAAGAAGAGGTGAAGAGATTTTAATTATGAAGGTAATGCACAAACCCTGACTGCTTTTTGCTGCTTTGGCATAGGGTCTATCTGTTGTCCACGTCACCGTGAATAATTTGACTATCTTCTGGAAGTCCCATACCCCATATAAAAATTTATTCATGTCTTTTTATTTTCATCACAGAACCTAAAGAGGATGAAGCGGAGCTATCTGACGATGGTAAGAAGTGCATGTTTTAAACAGGAAAAATGCAAATCTGTGTTCTTCATTCACATTTTCTGGAGTTTTTTAATCATGGTCCTTAACATTTATTTGTAGAGGGGAAAGAAACAGAGGTCGAATATCGGACAGTTACAATCAACACTGAACAGAAGGTGTCAGATGTCTATAACATCGAAGAAAGACTGGGATCGTAAGTACTGGACTGTGCTTTTGAAGACACACAGTTTTCAAGGCTACCAGCCAGTTATAAAGATCATGTGCATTTATTCTTTGACTGTCTTGCACTTTCAACATCCCAGTTGGGCTCCTTTGTTGCGGTAAAAATAGATTTTAACATACGTTGGCCTGCACTCCATAAAGATCCTTTGCTCCTATTAGCTGATAATTTTAAATAGGCATTACGTGTATTTCTGGCAAGGATAACGGAGCCCACAGATGAACAAAGCTAGAGGATTCATTCGTTTTTCAGTGTCCTAAAAGCTATCTGAAAAAAAAGGTACACATTGTGTACTTGCATTTCCATTATATCCATTAGTGGTAATAAGATTATCCTGCCCACGGGCTGGAATCTCTGTTGACAGCAGCCATAATCCCAAGAGCATTAATACCATTGCTGAGAGAAGGTCAGTGATTAGTCTGGCTGTGTTTGTCAGGGCCCCAACTCGTGGTGGTGTGAACTGCAGGCCATGATAATCTTTCAGTGATCGGTGCTGAAGGCCAGGGGATCCTGTGTGCTGTCAGTAACAAATCCTGAGAAGCGTAGCAGAGAGGTAGAATTGTACATTACAGCAATGGGAAACAATAGTACTGAAGCCCTGAGCATTCAGATTCTGATTTCAACTACATCCTGTACCTGAGATGTCCCATCTGCTGGCCCTTCAGAGGTATAGGACCTACAGAAAACCGTGTGCAGAAAGACCTGAATTAAAGCCTGGTAGGAGTCCCAATTTTTGAACCCTCCTATATAAGACTTGTTAACTGGAAAGGCAGAGTATCTGTAAACATGGTATTCATTCAAAAGTCCTCGCAGATTGCTCTGCACAAAATCAGTACAGAATAGAATAATACTTGATATTAAGATATTTTTATTTCAGAATGGAATGGTTGTGCTGGAATATTTAGTAGATTGTTGTGCTGGAATATTTAGTAAATCACTGTTATTTGTGGTGGCCCATATATTGCAAAAACATTTTATGGAGATAGTTATATATTTTCAGGGGAAAATTTGGACAAGTCTTCAGGCTTGTTGAAAAGAAGACTGGAAAAGTTTGGGCGGGAAAATTTTTCAAAGCATATTCTGCTAAGGAAAAAGAAAACATAAGGGATGAAATCAGCATCATGAACTGCCTACATCATCCAAAACTCGTCCAGTGTGTAGATGCCTTTGAAGAAAAAGCCAACATCGTTATGGTTTTGGAAATGTAAGTACAAAGCAGAGCACACTAACAAAGTTAATAATGTTGAAAATAATTGTGTGTACAAAAGTAGCAACTTACAGACACGGGACTGTCAAACGCTTCAGGATTTGCAGGGCCTGGTAGAGATTCAGATCTTGCAAGTTTTTCCAATTATTTATCCAACTTGTTTAAACTGTGTAAGTGAATCTGTGTTAATCTTTTAAAAATCAGTCAAAATATGCTACAGTTTTTATTGTCTTGTTTGCTTGTTTCTTAAAGTACATGTGGTGGGGTTTTGCAGCTTACTCTTATTGCCCACTTGGGAGAGGTGAGAACAAAGTTAGCTGCATTTTGGACTTTCATTTAGAACCAAAAATGTGTTTAAGGAGGAGACCTTTTTTTACTTAAGGCAGTTCTAAACATGTGCTGAACAGGCTTCACAAACAATAAAGGCCAATATGACCAATGTCTGCATCATCCACAATGCACCTGCTTAGTGTGAATCTCATACTTGTGGCGATACCAGGTGGAAAGTAAATTAAATCCTGATCTGTGCTGATGCTTTTCCCAAAAACTTACTTTAGTTACAGTTCTGCTGCCACATCAACTTCATGTGCTCTCCGATGCAAGGAGAAGCAGTTTTCTTGCTGGCTGGAAGTTCTAAGTAAGATAGAAATTGTTCGAGGCAAAAGAGGCTATATGTCTATTTTGCTTGCTTGGCACTTGCTTAGATCATGTGCAAACTACTACTGCACTGGCATATTTCAGAGATTGGATTTTACAACCCTGGAACTTATGTGCAGGAAGGTGTTTTTATTTTTAAATGGAGCAGTTGAACAAACTGATGATGGTAAGGGAAGGGAACCCTGCTTAGCTTGGAACTGAGAGCTGGCAGACCTAATGGAAAACAGGGAGATGTATAAAGAGTCTGGAATAGCATATGGCTTTACACTCCGTTAGCTCCCCCCTGGCAGCAAAGGGGTTTTACTCTCTAAAAATACAGAAAACTGCAATCAAATTTAAAGTAGTTTTGTTACCCAGTCTCACTAGGGTGTGGATTTAGTTTGGGGTGGCCACCTTTTCTGGTTTTTGAGCCCCCCCCAACATTTCCATTGTGTCAAGCAGCAGCAGAGCAGGTCTGGGCAGTGAGGTGCTCGTGTGACACCTGTGTCAGGTGACTTGGTAGCCTCTCTACTGTCCTGTCATCCAGCTGACACAGTCCCAGCCCAGCAACTGCACCTGTATTGATAAAGAGCCTCCAAGGGATCACCTCTGCTGTAACAGAATATTTCTTTGCATTCAAAGAAGCTGTGGGAAATACCTTTCAAATTCTTATTATCCAAGCTTCTTGTTTTATTTCCATCAGAGTTTAAATGCATGGATTTCAAATAAATCAAGCTCACCTGCTATCAGTCTCCTTTAAATCAGATTTTAGCAGTGACCGGAATTTAGGAGCTCCCCTTCCACTCAAATTGATGAGAAGCACCCTTAGATTTTTCTTCCTGATATTTATTGTAAATTGTTAATTTTAATTTTATTCCCATACCTTTCCTTGAACCTTTTAAACTTCATACTCTCTGCTTTTAATATTTCTCATTACACTATTTTATATGGTTTGATTTCATATTCAAAATAAAATCTGATTTTTTTATTATTACTTTTAAATTAAACACTATAATGATGTGCTCTTGCCTGGAAACCTTTCCATCTAACATTTACTGGAAGTCAGAGGCAAATCTCAGGCATTTCCTTTTCAAATATAGGAACATATTGGTTCCACCGTAAGCATCTAAGTGGAAAAAGTAAATCTGAAAATAGTGGCATGTTGTCAATGTAATTCAGCACTGGGGGATAAGTGCCTAAAAGCTTTATATACTTCAGATAGTCAGTTTATTTTTACATAGATCAGAAGGAGATTATTGTACTGCAAATTAAGATTATTGGAGCAAAATCTCAGCACTAAATTCTATCATTTGATGTGGTTTAAGCTGCTACAAGTTACTTGGGTTTTCTCTTTTTTTCTAAGGTAGATTTTTAAAAATGCAGTTGAATATTTGCCTGGGCAACTCTAAGGTATATTCTTCTCACTGTTCCTACTGGACCAAAACCTTAGATGTGTATTCTGTGATTCCATAGACAGGAATGTTTTCCTATATGACTCGTGTAGACAAGACTGAAAAGAGGAGAATCCAGAAAAAATAGAGATTTAGATTCTGAACTAGTTGGACTGTGAACAAAGCCAACTTCTCCTCCTGTGTATGTGTAGGACCTCATCCACACTGGTTTTTTCCAGCTTCCTAACTGGCAAAAATTAAATTGGATTTGTCTCCTGATATAAATGCAACAATATTCATCCCATAAATGCATTGCAGTTTAATCTACCCTTGCTACCAGAGTGTTGAGAGCGCCCGTGGTAAGAACAGCAGGCAGATGTATTAACAGTAGTTCATTTACAAAAACATGCCAAAGAGTGGTGCTTGAGACAATGGTACCATTTCTGAAAAGTTTTCCCTTTAGGGATCTGAAAAGGATGGCACTTTTATAGTACCAGTAAGTCGTCACTATCTGCGTTAAACAGTCAAAAACAACTGGTATATTTTAGTATGAGGATAATTATCATTTGGATTGCAGAGTACTCCAGATATAAACATTTTTCCCGCAGATGTTTTCATAAACACTCATATTGGTTAATGTCTTAGCAAAGCAGCAGCAAACTAGATCCCCTGAATGTTTATTCAACAGGTCTGGCAATACTATTGCTTTATGTTACAAATGTGCTCTAATCCAACATAACCTCTCAGTTTGTCAAGCATATGCTCTTCTTACTATTTTCATATTCATAGGAAACTGCAATAGCATTTCTAATGACATATTTTCTGAAATCTTATAGCCAAAGCAAGAAATGCATCCAGACCTTCAGATGTTTCAAATTCAGTTTGGTACATGAGGGATATAATCATGTATCTGGCAACCTGCAAACATGGCAAGGCCACTTTTCAGTTGTGTGTTTCCTTTCTGTAACTGAAATGTGCAATTGCATTTGGCAATGAGCATGAACGCTGCAAAATATTAAACCATATAAAGACCGTGGTGTGTTTAATCTCTAAAAGCAAAGCCGCTCTTCACTACGCGCTCCTTTCTTTACGGTCATTCACCCACAGCATAAGAAAAAAGTATTTCCCATCTTTGGATGCAAGCAGATAAACCAGTTGAGTGATTACTCAGAATTTGAAAAAACAGCAGCAAAAACCCAAAACACGAAAAACACGAACACAAAAAAACCCCAAAAAACCCCAACAAAACCAACAAGTCACAACTTAAATTATGCTTAAAAATGTCCCACTTCAGTTGCATGAACAGTTCAATCCAGGAGAGATGTTACCCTGGAAAGACCAACTATTTCTCATCTTAAATTAGCATAAAAATGGAATTGACCTACAAGGAGTGTGATGAGGGCTCAGCTAAAAATACCAACACTGAAAGTGTTGTGGGTTATATCCTCCTCCTGTCACAGCTAAGGAGGAAATTCCCTCTGAGCTCACTTGGGTCAGTAATTTACCCTCTGAGCTTTGCATTCCAATTAACCATATCATCAGAATTCTTCCTTCCTCAGCCTTTGTCACTCTCAATCTCTCTTTTTCCTGAATTTTTTGCTCATCTGCTTGAAGTTTTGTCCTCTTTCCCTGGGACTCATTCCACGTATTTTAGTTTTCTTTATTTCTAAATTATGTTACCTACGTTTGTGCACTGAGGGATGGTAGGAGGGCAGGAAGAAGTGGGAAATGTGTGCTCGGAGTCGGGAGCAGTGTTACGAACACGTGTCAGCAGGGTGGCAATCACAGAGCACACACTTCACTGTCAGCTGCAGGTGACCCAGTCCTAGAGGCAGGATGTAAATCCCTCCTGCCTGGAATAACAACATCGGTGTTTCACAGTTCTCACCTGCAACAGAGATTCAGAATGGAAAACATTTATTGATTTATACTGCACACAAGAGGCGATTCTTCCCATATTTTCCCTCTGTCTATGGAAAATGCAATTACAGAACACAGATTGCATCCTGAAGTGACTGCTGCAAGCTTGAACTCTCTGTACAGCTGTAAAATAAAAAAAGTCTGATTACTCCCCAAATGAATATGTTACAGAAGTCTCTTTTTATTCTGTCTTTCATAGGGTTTCTGGAGGAGAACTCTTTGAACGAATCATTGATGAAGACTTTGAACTGACAGAGAGAGAGTGCATTAAATACATGAAGCAGATTTCAGAAGGAGTTCAATACATTCATAAGCAGGGTATTGTCCACTTGGATTTGAAGCCAGAAAATATTATGTGTGTCAACAAGACTGGTACAAGTATCAAACTCATTGACTTTGGACTCGCAAGAAGATTAGGTAATGAATTCTCTGCTTATTTCAGTATCACAGGGGGAAAGGGCAGGACAAACAGTAACTCATGATACCTATTATATTCTTTCACATATAGAGACTAAATAGACTGTGTTTCCCATAAATATTTCTGGTTTTAGGAAAAAATAGTAAAGGGAAAAAAGAAGACATTCAAGAGTGAGAGTAGAGCATGTCATCTTCAAGAGAAGTTTGCAGTGAGGTGTACACAACCTACCTGTTTCTACAGCAGGGTATCCCTATAGGTTCCACCTGAAATACACAGTAATAGTAATGTTAAAAAATATTTACATTTGGTACCGTAAAGCACTAGCTGTCCAACTAAATGCTTCATGAATACTACAAATCCTTGAAACTTTTTTAACAGCAGGAATTAAGGTGATGCTCTAGAAGCCTTTCAGATAATTACAGTCGATCTACATTTTCTCCTTATCATTTCTTATCTTAAACTGGAGGATGTTGCCATACATGTTAAACATCACAGGAATTCTATAAAGAGCTGCATAATAGCACTACTTAAAAATAATGCAATAGGGGGAAATTCCATTTGACAAGCCCTTCCTCTTCCTAAGCTGCTTTTTAGCCGCTTTCTATCATTCATTTTGGTCTAAGCTTCCAACATGCTCTGCAACTTGAAAGCCAAAGACCCTAAAAGGTTCTTGTCTTCATATTGTTCAGCTCTAAAAAGCAGCCCTTCAGTTGTGTTTTCATTGTTAAACAATACCAATATCCCACACAGATCTTTTTTCATCTCGTATTTTCACAAAAGAAATAAAAATCATTCCAGGAATTAAAAGAAAAAAAAAATAGTTTATGAACCTGTTACACTGGGAGAGCTGAGATTTGTGGCTCTCCTGACAATACTTGATTGGGACAACTTATATGAATTCCTGCTCTCTATATGAAGGGGCCCACAGCTGGATTCTTACTTGAAATCTTTTGCCTTCCCTCTTGGAAAGAGTATTAATTTAAAAAATTTTACTACTTATTAAAAAGTAGAACAATGATTTTTGGGAGAGTACAGGT
Source organism: Mohoua ochrocephala (assembly GCA_013398855.1). Lineage (NCBI taxonomy): Eukaryota > Metazoa > Chordata > Aves > Passeriformes > Acanthizidae > Mohoua > Mohoua ochrocephala. The sequence continues at coordinate 129,133 of VZTA01007577.1, forward strand.
GAATTACTACCACCTACCTTTTGTTATCTGCCTAAATGCTGCTCATGCTACTTTTGACACTTAAGTAACAGACTACTGCATTCCCAAGAATATAATTTTACTAAAACAAACCCAGCATGGTTTGTTGAATGAATAGGGGAAAAGAAGTCTGCTTTGAAGAATTGTAGATGATGTTCTGCTCCAAAAAGTGTATTAAATGAATCTTGGTCACATGGACACCGTTTACTCAGAGATAAGATGTCTATTTTATTTATTAAAAAAAGAGATATTTGCCACTTCTGTTCCTTCACCAGTAGAGTTCGGGGAACATGAACTGATTTTGTTCTTGTTCAGGAAATAGATGAACTGTTAACTAAGTTGCAGTGCTGGTGTTTTTGAGAGGTGTGGGAAAGATTTCAGCCCATGATGTTCCAGCTGTCAGCCTGAAAACTGTACATTTACTGCTGCACTGAGTGGATTTCATCAACAAGAGATATAATGTAAACACAGAAGGGCCTTTTTATAGAAACTCCTTCAGCTACCTTTTTAACTTCAGACCACAGTTAAACCCACATTTAGCAAACGGAAGATCCTATTTTCAGTAGCCTGTTCACGTCCATCAGCTTTCCCACTTTTCTGTTAATCTCGTGGCATCACAGTGCATTGCATGGCTGACAGCAGCTTGTCAGTAACTCCAGTCATGCCATAGGTAGGAAACCTCTAAACTCCAGATAACTTCTCTTGATGTAGAAGGATGAGAGATGTGGATGTTGATGCTGATTCTGGTTTTACAATACTGTACATTCGTTTGGCTTAATATGCTGCTAATTCTTGCCAGGTTCCATTGTAGGTATTTGCTATTCATCAGCCTGCCATTCTGGATAACTCCATCGTGGGTGGCATTCCCTAGGAAGAGAAAGGGCCCTTCCATTCCATGCCCAGCAAGCACAAGCACTGTTTTAATTGCAAAGACAACTGTAACATTTCAGTTGAGATGATTTCCAAAAGTAGAAAACAACTTTTGCTGTTTCATTTACTTACAAAAATTGCTAAAACCACTTTTCACTAACGCCTGCTTCTTGCCAGTTGTCTTATGTGGTGCACTGAGGGCATGTTCCTCCTCTTGTGTTCCTTCAAGGTTTGTGATTTTGAAATTCAAATTCACTTGTCAAATTCACTTTGGCATTGATAGATGTGGGATTGGAGCCCTCATCCTACAGACCTGACCCTGACTGAGCAGAAACTGCTCAGCCGAGGGATTGCTGAGGGGAGCAGTGGCTGATTCCGCACTTCAACTTCTGAGATTTAACTTTTTGTAACTACTGCAAACTAGTGCCTCTAAATATTCAGTGTTTTGATCAGTTTTAAAGATATTAGGATCAGCTCCTTCTGCAGTCATCTTCTGCAGCTAATTAGTTCTCTTGCACTGTCAGGAAATACCAAAGCTGCAGTGGGATATTTTCCTGACCTTTTTTGGTGTGCTGAGGAACACATGTAGAAAATTGTTTAAGATAAACTTCTTGAGGAGTAAAGAGAATGGTTTTTGAGTACTGTAAAGATTTTTTTTTTAATCAGTTGATTATACACAGTGTCAGCAACAGTTTCCAGCTAGCTTGTCAGCTTTCTATCTGAACTAAGGGATATCCAAACACAGATCCTACTTGTGTACTAAGCTTGTAAACAACTGGGTAAAGACTTGACATATTACTGCATAGAATGGATCTTACTCTTTTCCTTTCTTTTTTCTTTTATACACAGAAAATGCTGTGTCAGTTGTTTCACGCTGTACGCTTGCACTCAAATGCCGTGTTTTCAAAAATCCCCCACATTTCTCTGACCTGTGGGCAGCACATTTCATACACCAGCCTTTTGCATACACAGTTGCTCACGGTAGTTTACACAGTGCACAGAGAAGCCTCCAAACTTGGATGTGAAAATCTGAGCCCGAGACTTGGATGATCATGATGAAGCTTTTAGAAAATAGGTTCATTGTGATAAATATCAGCAATTTCTTGTAAGGACAGTTTGAAAAAAAAAATGTAAGCGTTGACTTGAAAATGAAGGCGGATGGGAAAATGGGATCTTGGGCTTCTCGTTTGCACTTGGAAAAGGAAGGTGATCTCTCACTCCTCATTGTCACTGTGGAGGACACATTGCCCTTCTTTTAGGCTAAGTCATTTTAGATTGCATGTTAGAAAAAGTATCATATATATATACTGGAGTAAGAAAACCCTGGTTATGTGACTGTAGGGATGTTGTGGAACAGTTTTTGAATGTGCTTTTTAAAGGATAGTCAGAGAGCAGGAGGGTCTTGATGTTGGTGAACTTGCATGGGAGGATCTGGGTAATTTCCTGCAGCTGCTCCCAGGCATTCTTCTCTCTGTTTCTGTCTTTAAAAATGGTGGGAGCAGGGAAAACATGTGAAAATGAGGTTTCTGCAATTAATTTACTATAACCATACCTGAACAGAGCAAAAAAAGGGTTTCACAGCATTTAAAATGGGAAACTGGCACAACTGCAAGTGAATTGTTGTGATTGTGCTCAAAAGTTGCCTCAACACATTCGGTAAGTTGGGGATTTGTGTACCTCAAAAGAGCACTAGCTCAGGTGTTTGATTACATTTGATGAAGTGCCTTAAGAGCTTTCAATGGAGCTAAGTTTGGGAGTGGAGTCTCTACTGGGATCAGCATTTATGTTGCAAAACTTGGCAAATTAAATTCTGGTAAATAAAATATTCTATTCAGATTCAGTGTTGTGGACAGGTCACTTCTTTTGAAGACTCCTCAAAACTTTGCTGCTGTTTGAGGGTTTTTTAAGCTGTTCTCTTGATTATAGAGCTGCAAATCCCTGTACTCATGGTAACCTTAACAGGAGCAGGACTGGAATGTGTTACATCTGTTTGCCTTCCCATCCATATCTGTCTTGTTTAAATGGTAATCTCCTTGGGTTCCTCACTAGGACATTCTCCTGTGCCTAATCTGGCTGCTGCTCTTGCACAAAAGATAAACATAATGCAGTGAATCTCACTTAAGGCATACGCTGATTGCTCAGGCACATGGGCACACTGGCCATGAGTTTCTCAACCTAAATCCAAGCCTGTTTCAAGTCAGAAACAATTTGTTTTCTGACATTTTTATATTTTTACAATACAATTCTGTTACTGGGATGTGGGTTTTTTCCCCCAGTCTCTAATCTATCCCTTAGTTTTCTTCCTTTCTAACCTTGCTTATTCTTTTCTTCTTCCCATTAGATTTAGAATGAGCATTGATGAAAATGAGCCCACTGAGATTTGCCTAAGAGTTTCTAACTTAATGACTTGCACTGTGTCTCACACTATACTAGAAGGTAGACGTATCACTCACTTGCACACTGGCAGCATAATCACTGGCAGCATAAAAACCTGTTATGAACAGGTTTTTCTCTTCCCTTCATCACTGTATTTTCCAGTAGGGCAATACTGGTGGGTCAGCACAAGAAGAATGTCAAGCCAGTTACCCGTCTCATGACCTCATTCTTTCAGTTCCTATTGGTAGCAGCAGCTTCACTGTAGATCATTTTAAAAGCACCCACAGTGTGTTTAAGCAGAGCAAATGTAGCATACCTGTGCTACAGGCCAGCTGAATAAAAGTTTGGAGCAGCTGGTGACTGACAGCTGGTGATTCGTGCTTCCCCTTCCCCACAGGTGTGCTTGTGGGCAGCCTGGTTTTGAGAGCATGCCCAAGTCCAGTTTTACCTGGGAGGTAATGATCTGACTGGTGCATATCATCTGCTTCTTCTCTTGTTTCACTGCTGGCCTGTGCCACTTCAAATTTAAGAGACGTGCAACCCACGTGATTTTCTTTCCTGTCTACACTAGAAGAAAATGTGTTGGGTTGAAATAGTTCTTTCCTATTATTATAATTTTAGCACTACTGGTTCTTTTTACCACAACATGCAGAGCCCCAAGCTTTGATAAATGTTCAATAATTTGTGAAAACTGTAACTTCTTTCTGACACTGGAGTCCTGCAGTTCTCTTGTGCAACTGCTAAAGGGATGGAGGCTCAAACACTTTGGTACTTCAGGACATAAAAATCTGAATTCAACACTGATGGCTCTCCTTTTTCATAGACTTGGCCTTGTGGAAGTTCCTTGCAATAGGAACCTTCTTATGTGCCTTATACAGTACCGTGTGCTTGAGGATGCTTAATAAATAATTCTTGATTGCTATACATGTATCAGCTAAGAAAACAGCAATTCAGGCATCATTTATTTCTTCTGATAAGGATCTTCAACAAAATCACAAATATGAGGGCAAAACTGGTTTTCCTGTTATTAGAGAATAACTGTTTTTAAAAATCTCCATGCAGCAGTTAATGGTTTTCTCTTTCATTCTTCACAGAAAATGCAGGCTCTCTGAAAGTTCTCTTTGGGACACCTGAGTTTGTGGCTCCAGAAGTTATCAACTATGAACCTATTGGATATGAAACAGATATGTGGAGTATAGGAGTTATCTGCTACATTTTGTGAGTACTTTGCCATTCTTAACACAAATCCTGACAGTTGCTGAACATACAAAATTTTCATCAACTTCTGAAGTTTTCTGAAGTTTTCAGGCCTTTTGTGTCGTACTTAGCAGCTCCAGCATGTTTAATAAAACTTCTCTGTTCACCGAAGGGTGCAATTAGTAAACTGCAGAACTGGCAGTTCTGGAAATTCAGCTATTTAATGTTGTACATCTTACATCATAAACCAGCAACGCTTCATCTCATTTAAAAAGACAATGTGACTATTTTATTATTAACTTCAAACTATTTTTCCTTTCCAGATGTTAAAGAGAAATGTTTGGGCACTAACAACCAATCATTTCCATTCTTTTATTCCACGAGAGAAAATTTTTGTGAAACTTTGGCATCTCGTGGGACACACTGAAGTATCCCAGCATTAATATATCTGCTCACAGTGCATTTTAATTTATTACCGAGCACAAGCCACTGGATAAATACATTTTATAGGCAGCATGGATCGAGCTCGTGGAAACATTTTAGAGGATGGTTAGCTGCAGCTCTTGGTTACACATTTCAGTATTAGATTGATTTTTGTATATGATTTGATACAGCATGCTTATAAACATCAATGAGTCTAGAGGAATGTATATGGAAATAGCATCTCCATGCCTAGAACAGCAAGTGGGTTTCTTCCAGCTGTGACTTTACACATTTGATGCCATATAAACAGGTGAAAAGAGAAGCTTAGTTTAGAGCACGGTTCCTTCTCCCTTGTTCCAGCTTCAGTAGTAAGTCAGTGGCAGATCTGCTTTGCACTGGTTCTTTTAAAAGACTCCTCTCAATGCCTTTCTTCCTTTATTAAAGAGTCCCCTCTGCCCTGGCTATCCTGCTCCTTGACACCTGGCAATGCACAGTTGTTTGCCTCAGTTTTACTCAGTCGTTCTGTGCTCCTGCTTTTCTCACGAGCCTGCACTTGTTCATGCTCTTCTCATTTCCAAACTAAGCAACATAACTTCCTTACTTGGCCTATGCAGAAGCCACTACATCAACTCCCTCCTACTCCCAGCAAAGAGTCGGAATATTTCTGTTATCTTCAGTTTCAGATGCAAAGTGTGCTCCACGCTTCAAGGTCACTTCGCTCTGCCAGTTTATTTACAGGACTTCTATTTTCCATTCACTCCCAAGCACTTCTTCCTAGATCTCGAAAGCTCCTTTGGATCGTTCCGTAGCTCCAGCCGTGCAGCCCACCCAGGCAGCAGCGCGCTGACAAATCCCCGCGCTCCCGGGGCGGGACGGCGGTGCCGGGCACCGGGAGCGGGAATCCCTCGGTGCTGCAGCGCCGCCTGCAGCCCGCCCGCGCCCGGCACCGAGCGCGCCCACGCCCGCGCCACGGTTTGGGGAGCTTCTCGTCTTTCGGGACCGTTTGTTGTTATCTACGCCCATAGCGAGTTTCCGCGTGCTCCCAGTGTGAGCAGCGAGGCACAGGTCGGTGCTGGCACCGAGTGTTGCCGGGGAATGCAGCCAGGGCATCGGCTGAGACAAAGCGAAGGGAGCAGGTGGAACAGGTGGGGAAAAGGCGACAAGTCTTGCCAAAGACCAGTCTGCCTCTTCCCAGTTTCTCTGTGCCAAACAGGATATTTGGATGCTGTACCATTCAGCTGATGGGGCTGGGGCGGTGTTACACTCATTCAGCTGATCTGATATGCCTTGTGAAACATATTGTGAAATTACATGTTTGCTAAGGTGTATTTAAGCTCATTTAACCCATCACAAGGGGAAAACTACATTACCCAAACCAAATGAAAAAAAAATTTTGATGCATTGCTATTGGCACAATAATGATTAGCAGTGATAATCAGCTTTTGTCTTTCTTGCCATAAGAATAAAGTAATAGGAGTTAGGGAAGACCCGTGAGTCATTGCTTGGACTTTCCCTCTCCACCCCAGAGTGACAGAGGTTCCCAATTTGTCTTAACTTTCTTAGAGCCCAGCTGTTTTTACAGACTCACAACTAAGAGCCATTATCCAAAATGAACTATCACATCATCATTACAGAATGCAAATAAAAGTCATTGAGAACTGCATCTCTCTTTAGTTGCAGCTCTGCTTTCCCGTTTTGACTGTAAGCTCAGAATTGCCAAATCTCATGCCTGAAGTGCAAGGCTCACTCACTTGGTGTCCGTCTCACACACCATCCCTGTGCTTGTACCTGGGCATTTGCATCCCCTCTGCCCTGCTATGGGAGTGGGGCCCTGCAGGCAGAGGCGAGCATTGGACTTAAGGGCAGCTCTGCCACAGGCAGCTGATGGCCCAAAGCTGCTGTGTCCATCATTTGTCCCAAGGGAAACAGCAGGGAACATGCTACAGCATCACTTGACACAACACCTGCCTAGAAAGGGACTGGGTTTCCATGATGTGCTGCACAACAACAAATACAAACCGAGTTTCGCAGAGAGCTGCCAAAGTGATCTCTGTGACTGAAGGGTCTTCCCTGCAAAAGAATAAATGGCTGGGATGTAATCTCAAGTAGGAAGCAGGGTGACAGCACTCCTCCAAAACCCTGCAGCAAAACCTCTCCCCAGCCCTCTGCTATGCAGATGTAAGTACAGATATTGCACTCCCTGCTGGGATACTGCCTCTGTCTTTCTTATGGCACGACTGATTTAATTCCATCCTACAGTTCATGGGTTCCCTTTCCACATTTCTAAGCTCCATATTAAATCCTTTTAATCTCCCTGGATAACGTATTCAGTCCTGTCTCTTCATCTGTCTTTGTTCTTCCTTAAATTTCCGTTCGTATTCTCCACTTCATGTTTTTTATCTTCCACTTTTATCTTGTTCTCGGTCCTGTTCTGCATCACAGTACTGTTCCACATACTTAAGTTGATCTAGTGCCTTTGAAATAACAGGCCACAAATACATAGCTTGTGTATATCACCTCCATTTATGTCTGTTTCAGTGTTCCTTTCTGCATTTACAATAATCTTTATCTAATGAAGGTTAAACCCCCTGAATTCTTTCCAGCTCTTTCTGTTCCATTTATTCTTCTGGGCATTGCTGAATTTGTGTGGTTTTTTTCTATCTCTAGTTCTTTTCTGATGATCAATTTGGATTGTTTTGAATATTTAGTCATCTGAAACAATTCTAATTTTTATTTCAAACCAATTTTCAGTCTAAGGTTTCAGCACTGCATGGCCACATTGAATGTGGATTGCCCTTTTCCTTCTGGCACCATAGGATCTGAGCAGTTTCAGGGAGGAATTGTTTGTGGTTGATTCAAACCCCTGCTTGCAATCCAATAGTTCTCCTTGCTTTATCAGTGCCAGGCAGTGCTTATCTTTTCAGCGTAGTTGATCTCTGTCAATTCATATTTTTTAATAGACTTTATCTGAGGCTGTGTTTTAATATCACATTTGATCTTGCTGTATACTCTTTTCCTTCAGCACCTTCCTAACAGCACACGCCCTGATTCTTCAAACATTCCCTTTCCTTTTTATCCATTGTGTTTTTCATCACTGCTGTTCCTCCTCCCTTGTTTGGCAGTTTGGGTTGGTTGAAAGATCTTTCGGCATCGTTCATCTTTCGGGTGTGCTGGCTTGGAACCTCGATAAAGCAAGGCACCGCTGGGTTACACTTGGCTCCGTGTCATGTTAGAAATTTATACCTCTTTATATTAAAGATGTGAGAGCACTCCTTGTTCTTTCCTTGAACCAAGTTAGGAAGGCTTTAATGTCAGACCGTACTGCTCAAAAGAAAATGTATTATTTGTTCAGTGGCACTGGCAAACTGTGGTTCCTCATTAATCCACTGGGCATGTGAAACCAGGACGAGAACAGCAGTAACACCCTTGCTTCAGCAATGAGCTGTCCTCCTTTACGTGGACTCAGTGGTCTGCTTCTTCCAGAGAGGAGCAGTGTGGGAGCAGCTAAGCGTCCCATGGATGTGTGTCCCTGACAAAGTATCCTCCGACTATTTATTTGCTTTAGTTCACTTGAAAAAGAATTAATTCACTACATGATCTCTAGGTGCTGGTGTCATCATCATGTGCTTATCTGACCTGCCCTGCACAGGTTCATCAGAAGCAGATACCGAGATCTGTTCATACTGAGATCTGTTAGCTTGCCCTGCCAATGCAAGGCAAAGCCTGTAAGGAGGAGCTGAGTGCCAGCAGTCCCAGTCAGCTGGTGCTGCGAGTATGCTCCCAGTCTGACTCTTTGAGACAAGCAGCAAAGCCATCTTCCCTGGATTAGTGGGAGTCTTAATGCAAAGATTTCCAGTTGAAATGCCATGGTGTTTGTTACATAGGCAACAAGATTTGCATCCACACTGGACCCTTTTCATCTCAACATTTCTAAGTCTGCACTCAGAGCTTTGTTAGAATAGACCAATAAATGTTAAGGAACTCCTAGAGGATAAAATATATTTCTTCTTTATTTAGAAGTGGAAACCGTGAAAGATTTTCTAAACAAATGGTTCTTAACATGCCAGGAAGATGCCTGGTAAAGTAGCTGGAAAAATGTTTTCAGTAAACAGCCTGCTACTCGTCTAAGAGTAACTTCACAGTGTAAGCTCTGTGTTAATTTTCTGGAGCAGTAGCTCATCTTTATCACTTCAGCATTCCAAAAAGAAATTGTTTCCATTATCTGTCAAAAGAGTTGCTGTACCATTATTACTTTAAATGGCTATTAAGAATGGAACAACCAAGACTTCGGTCAGTGAAATCCGTGCTAGAGATAAAAATTTATGGCTACATAATTTCTAATCTACACAAGTTGCTGGATTTTGTTTTCTGACTATAGACAGGGATCTAGTTCTCCTTAGAAGTATTTCCACAACAAGGCAACTGATTCACAGTGTACAACTGTAGTAGAGAGAGAAAATTATTTTAGCTTTATAAATCTGCAACAGCACATTCAGGAATACAAAAATAGGTTCATTGAAATATTTGAATGGGCACTCTTACACTGGTGTTTGTAGATGACAAAAGGAGTGCAGGCTTAACTGAGACCCACCTGGTAATTTACCAAATGCATGGGATCGAGCAATCCTACCACAGCATTTAAAATTTTATCTGGTAATTCTGTCCTACAATTATAAAATTTAAAAAAACCCAAATACACGCACACACACCAAAAAAACCAAAAACAAACAAACAAACAAACAAAAACCCAAAACCAACGACAACTGCAGAATTCTTTTCCTTCTCTAACTTCTCATTCTTTAACCCTTCAAAAGCTGTGTGGGACATGCAGTATAAGCACTGCCTCTTACGGCACCGTGGAGCAGTGATGTTTCCACATGAAGCAATGTCTCTGTACCTATAGCAGGTTTTATAGTATGCATACGATTTCTCAATACTGCAGCTTTAATCTCTGGAAATAGGCCAAAATCTTGTCTAATGTAGTGCAAAAGCTGCACAACGCTATTTGTGGTAATACTGTGCAGAGGTCACCTCTGACATACTTCAACCAAGTATTGAAGGGAAATGGGATTGGTATTGCTCCGGCTGCGCTAGTGTGTCCTCTGGAAGCTGAAATGGATGAAGAGAAAATGTGCATCTCCTCTTCTGACAATGAGCTAAAGGAATACTTCACAGACCTGTCATTGCATAAGCTGCTGGCTTGGCAGAGACTGGTGTTCTTACTACAAGGTAAAAACGAGACAGCCCGGCAATCAGTATGTGGAAGCCAAAATCAGAACTGCAGTCTGCACGAGATTTTTTCACTTTCTAAAACATTATGGAGAACACTGACATTGTCATAACTAAGCAAATGCTCAGATGTCAGAGAGGAGGTGGGTTTAAGGCCCTGCAGGAACGCTTTGTGGATTCCAGGACAGAGATTCCCGTGCCTCCTGGATGTCCCTGGCCGTGAGGGCTGGAGGGCGTGCGGGCAGAGCAGAGCTTCGCGCTGCCCGCAGCTGTGCCAGCTCTGCAGTGCTGTCAGTGTCAGGCACAAACCTTCTCTCCTCCAGTAAAGCAAGTGTCAAACACAGGGAGCAGTCGTGGTAAAGTTGCTTTATGGGAGCATTTTTAGCACGTTGATCTTGCAGCTTTTGGTAACTTGTGCCTGTTCTATCTTCATAAATGGGTTTATGCCACCTTACACATTTACGGAGTTGGGATTCACTGTTGCATTCGAGTGCACCACATATAATGGAAAGTAAGACAGCAAATGCATTCTGTTCTGATTTACCTTGTTCTGCCTGAGAATAAACAAACCTTTTATCTTCAGCTCATGTATTATTACTAAGAAGTTTCTGAAGTATACACGTAAGATTCTAGACTCTGCTGTACTGCACACAACTTCCAGAAATGGTAAAAGATTTAGTGTCTGCTCTGTGTGAGACTTCAAAGAGTGTGTGTTTCTGCTTTGCTTATAAAATGAAATGCTTAGGAACAAATTCCAAATCAGATTTTGAATGTAATTAGATACAAAAAAAGAAACAAAATAACTTTGAAGGAGAAGATAATTCTAATATTATTAATCTAATAGCTCACTTTATTTGACCGCAACCTTTTTTTTAACCACTCTGTTCTGTGATATTCAGTGGCATCATGATATCCCTATAGTATTACATCCATGTAGTGTTTTCAGAACCCTAGTAAGTTGCAGTTATTTTTCTATATTTAAAAGAAAGGAGTAGTACTGTGAAATGTAACTGGTTAACACAATTGTACTGAGAAATCAAACAAAGTCTGTAAAAATGCATAAAGAATAGGTTATTCTGTAAATTGCATGCCAGGAGGACCTGGAAAAGTGAATAACTTGTAGTTCTAAGAAATAAGCAACCTGTCACCTCTAAATTTTTGCTGAAAGGGTGATATACACAGGCATCAAAAGTATCCAGATGCACAGTGTAATAAAGGATAATGCTCAACTGGAGAAAGAGACTGCAAAAATGACACCATGATGTTCTGTAATTGCCTTTCACTGGCAATTTATCAGTTATATTGTATAAAAAGCCTTGGAAGCTCAACTTAGGTTATAGGAGAGCATTATTTCCATTTCATGCATCATCGTGACTGATGGAGAACATAAAGAGCAAATGACTTGCGGATGCATCTGCATAACTCCACAGCCTGCAGTGATGCAGCATTGTTTTATCTGTCCGTGTAACTCAGGGTGGGTTTGTTTACAAAATGGCCCTGTGGATTTCATTATTTCATTATGCATCTTTCTTCTGGGGCTCTCTCTGCAGGAGTAAGTGGAATAAAATGTACAAAAAACCCCTTGGTTTGACAGTAAAGGCAGCAAAATCACCCCAAGAGTTGATGATCTTCAGAGGTCCCTTCCAACCCTAACAATTCTGTGATTCTAAGGAAGTGCCAGGGAAAAAAAAATATTCCACTGAATTGAATTTGATGTGAAAAACCCAGCATCAGTTATGCAGAACTAGACAAGTCATTTAACAAACTACTTTGCTCCAATTTCACCTAATTCTAATTCTCCTCAAAAATGTCTCGGGAAAAGAGAAAGAAACTAGTGAAATGTGCCTGTCACTTTTGCTGGCAAAATTCTAGTTTCCTCCCCATAAGGCTATCTGTAGTTAGTTTTGAGTCCTTTTTTATTTAATTTAGTTTTTAAAGTGAGCCTTTACTGATAAAGAACTGCAGAGCACGGGAGGTGTCACACACGATTTTAAGTTGCTCCTCCGGTAATTTGCAAACTGACGTGCTTTGTTCTGTGTCTGTCTGCTCCGTGCCCAGGGTCAGCGGACTTTCTCCTTTCATGGGAGACAACGACAACGAAACCCTTGCCAATGTCACCTCAGCAACGTGGGACTTCGACGATGAGGCTTTCGATGAAATCTCTGACGATGCCAAGGACTTTATCAGCAATCTACTAAAGAAAGACATGAAGTAAAGCTGCCGGACTTGCTGCACTTTCTGTGTTTGCATTTAGCTGAAGTTGCCATTCGTGTTTCCCCCCTGTGAATCTCCGCAAGGCCACCTCTGGCCATACTTTATAAGGAGCTTTGCGTGCCCGCCAGGCTCTGCGTGTGCAGCGCTCTCTATTCCACTCGCAGGGTGCAGGGGCTGCTTGGAGCGTTTGCTGCAATCGCCGGCTCTTTGTGCTCTTCCCTCCCCTCGGGCGAGGGGCACTCGGGGCTTTTGTGCGGCCACTCTGATCCCCAGTGTTGCGTGACACACATTCCTGCATGACACGTTCTGTCTTGCTCTGAATGGGTTGCAATTTTGCCGTGTGTCGCTTTAAGTGTGGTACCTCTGAGTAGGCAGCTTCCCTGTAAATGTAGTAATTGGGCAAGGAAAAAAAAATCAGGGTTGGAAGCCCTGTTTGCAGAAGTGTCTGAACAAACCAAGGAAAGGAAACTTAATTCTTCCAGTGAGTTTGCAATTGGATGGAGGGAGAACAGAGGGTTTATCTGTGCAGCCTGAGCAAAGTGAAGAATGGGTGTGGCAAGCGATTTGGACGTTTCTGTTTCAGTAGATGTTCAGGAGGTTATTAAGTGGTGGGACGGGGAATCTCTGTAAGTAAAGGAAAGGAGATCTGGGACGGGGCTCTGCCAGCATGAAGCAGCTGAATCATTGCCATTGTGGCTCTGCTGTATGTGTTCCATGCCTAAAACATATGGCTTTTCCTGCTTTGTTTTATAATGTTTTATTAACACTCAAAAATACACAGTTTTCTCTCAAAAAGATCTACAGAAATTGTGAAAGTGAGTTTAAGTTACAATGGCTGGGAAAGCAGAGCCATGTGATCTTTGTTGCTAAATTTAGGAAACAGAAAAATCAGCTCCCAGCAAAGAGAGCACAAAATACTGTTACAGCAGGTAGGTTCCTCTTTTATTATTGGCAACACTGACTGGTCTTTTTATACAAAAACAGGAGTCGCTTAAATTGTACTCAATGTCTTCAGCATCCCTGGCTGCAAAAAGACACCAAAAACATGGAAGCCAAAAAACTTTCCAAAGATAGGATGAAGAAATATATGGCCAGAAGAAAATGGCAGGTAATGAAGATGCCATGGAATTGGGCTGGATATCCTAATAAGTCTCTTTATTTTTAATGTTTAAGGTTCTGGGGAACACATCACACCAGGGGGTTTCCGCTGCTGGGGAAAGCTCTGGCGTGGCCAGGGTGGGAATTGTTTACAAAATGGCACAGCTCTGGTGTGGCCGGGGTGGGAATGCAGCACAGCTCTGGCGTGGCCAGGGTGGGAATGCAGGACAGCAGGTCTGGTTCCTGCAGCTGGGCAGGAGGAGGGTGCACAGCTGCACGTGGATTACACAGGATGATCCCATTTCAGGTTACTAAAAGGCATATGAGCTCAAGTATAGTTTTTCCTACTCTTCTGGGGCTATGCCTCTCTCTCCTTCCCTGCCCTCTCCATGCCACTGAGGGCTGGGGGATTGTGTAATTCTTAACAAACCTGAACAGTTCAGGTAAAACTTACCTGCCTGGCCTCCCTAAAGGTACCTTATTTTGTGGCAGTTTCATTCTACTAAGCCAAGAGTTCTGTCCTGTTGGAACCCCAAGCTTCCCATGGATTCAATCAGATTGGTTTAATAATTTCCTTTAACATATTCAGTCTCCATATCTTCTTTTTTCCTAATGCTGGAACTGGAGTAGCAGGTCCATCTGTGCCACGCTGATAGCTACAGGAGTTGCTGTGTGAAATCCTGGATCCTTTTGAGTAGCCTACAAAATACTAATTTATGTAAATCTATCTTATATTCCCTCCTATGTTCTGCTGTACGTGTTTCTTGAAGCTCCTGCAATACAAGTGTCCGTACTACAGCCCTCACAGTATGAGCATATTTTAGTAGCCTGGTGGTTGATCCTCGATCCTGTCAGAGGTCTGCTCCCATCATGCAGATGGTGCTTTCTCATTCATTTCATATCAGCTCGTTATTCATGTTGGATGAAATTCAGCCCAGCCCAGAAGGCTGTGGAGAGAGGCGTCCCCCACCAGAGTTCAGTTCCAGTTACACAGGACAGGGCTTCTCTGCTGGCCCTCCTCTCGCACAGTGCTTTTTATCCGCAGCTAACAGAGACATTCATTTAGGTATGAGTTCATCAGGGGAAGTTTATATCTACAACTAAATTTGGTAATTCAGTCCAGCCTGCTCTGTCTCTCCTAGAACAACAGAGCTATATATAAGCAGTTTGTCCACCAATTCCAGTGAGGTTTGCAGAGATCCCAGATAATTTGTCCGAGGCACGATTGTTGCAGAAAATCACATGCCTGTTGGATTGGATTGATCAGAAGCCTTTTCTGTTATGTCTTAGAAAACAGGCCATGCTGTCCGAGCAATAGGAAGGCTGTCGTCCATGGCAATGATTTCTGGTATGAGTGGGAGGAAGGCCTCTGGGAGCTCGCCTACCAGCCCTATAAATGCAGACAAAGCAGAGAATGAAGGTAAGGAATTTTTCTGCACCGTATTTTTACCTGTCTCTGAATCAATCCTACTAAAACTTGTAGCAAATTGCTAGAGACCAATCATTGAGTTGGAGATTCCTGCTCTCTCTCTCTCGATCTCTCTCTCTCTCTCCCTGTTTTTATCTTCCTATTTTTTAAAAAAATCTATCAAAAATTCACTGTTCTTATATTGTCCTGCTACTCAAAATGCCACAGTATAAGCACAGGCAGTAAACTCTTTTCTTTTTAAAGCCAAAGAATTAAGGCAGATTTGTCAGCTGCACTTTCTCTGAGTTTGGGAATGCATGTTTATACAAAGATGACAGTGATGTATTGCCTTCTCATGCCAGCAAGCAAGGAATAAAGTATTAACACTTGCTGTAACCATGGCACACACCCTGCATTTACCATGCTCCTCAGACAGGGCATTTAAGGAAATGTCTGCGTTATTCCCCTATGTCCCCGGATGAAATGTGGATTTGTGGTGTGCAACAGTTAGAAGTGCAAATATTTGACATTGCTGAAAATCAAGCAAGTAATTTTGACAAATCCAGATAGACTGTGGGCCTGATACAAGTGGAGCTGGTTTGTCCCTGTGACTAGCAAAAGTCCGAGTTCGGTTAGAAACAAATTCAAGGGGAAAATACAGAGGATTCTTAGGGTGGTGGCCCTGCACGTCCATTTCTTTCTATTTATGGCCTGAATCCTTGTCCAGCTGCAAAAGACTGGCACAAAGCTAAGCAGCCAACGTCCTTGCTGTCCTGTTAGTCTGACAGAATTAAGTGAAATAAAAGATGCTTTCCTTACCATCTGGTAATTAAAACCTAAAATACATCTTTTGAGAAAATGCCCTGTAAAATTGTTCACTACCTCTTTGCTCTCCTCCAGATGCTTTCCTCGAAGAAGTGGCTGAAGAAAAGCCCCACGTAAAGCCATATTTTACTAAAAAAATCCTTGACATGGAAGTTGTGGAAGGAAGTGCTGCTAGATTTGACTGCAAAATTGAAGGTACTTTGAAAAGCATGTCTGTTTCTTTCTTTCCCTCTTGGTCAGCTTTCTGCACTGGGCAGTTGTTTCACTTTTTCAATTTTTTTCTTCTGTATTACTGTTGAGTTGGTGCCATTTTGCTTTACCAATATCTGCATGTCACAGCATGAACATGTTGCAATTACAGAAATTATTTGGAGCTTGTTCTGTGCTTGCCATAGAACAGAAGTCTCCAGGAGTCCACGTGTGAATCACTAATTTAGAATAGCAAGTGGGAACTGTCATATGATTTTTGAGGGCAGAAACAGTAAAAGCAAGATGCAAAACAGAACCATAAATTCCAAGAGTATGCTCTTAGAGAGTGCTAACCAGAGACCAAGAATTGGTAGGAGGTCAGTTGTTTGAAATGACAGACCAGTTTCAGGTCACCTCAAGATAACTTTAAGCCATACATACATTTTATTAAAGGCAAACAAGTCCCTAACTGTACATGCGTGAGAAGTAAAGATAATAGTCTTGCGCTGGTCACATAAGTCACATCTAGAAAATACTTGTTTTGGGTTTTTGAACTTATGAGTTCAGGAAAGAAAACTCAGACTGGAATATGCAAAGTGTAAGTTTATGAGAACATACTTGAGGACCATGGGTTTGGTCAGCCCAAAAGTCTGAAGGCCAAGACCACTGGCACTTCTACTGCAATGGGATTGAACCTTGTGTATCTTAGCTGTGAATGAAAACTAGAAATTCAGAAAGAGGAGCTGTGAAAACAAAATGGGTAGGGTCAGTACCATCCTGCATGTGTACAAGTTAATTTATAATCTTAAAATGAGGTTGAGAAACTGCCTCATGGACCTTCTGCTTGCTTGTTTCTGTGCTCCCAATCTTTCCCTGCCTGTGTTTCCTACCTCACAGTGGAGCTGTGAGGATGGATTATTCTTGCTGATGGATGCTCAGCGTGAGGGGTACGTGCACAAGTACTGCACGGAATAAAACAGATGGATGTACCACGGCTGATGCTCCAAACTTTGCAGTGTATTGCTGTAATGTTTGCTGGGTATTAGGGATTCCTGCACTTTATTTCTGCTCAGTGGGAAGTTATCCTCCCGTCACAGTCCAGAACTTGGCTGAGACCACAAACCTTCAATTTGTTACAGCAGCCAAGAGTACTGTATAAGGGATTGTTCTGCAGCAGGCATTGCACAGCGCTGCTCTGGAGGCTGAGCAGAGCCGTTTGCTTCACAAAAGGCTTGAAACTCCTGTTGAGATGCACAATCAAAATGCTTTTCTTAGATCTCTTCACTTACCCTAACAAACAGAAAACGGGACTGCAATGTACAGGACAGGCTGGCTTGTAAGGAGCAGATTAAGAAGAGGAAGATTCAGAATAACCACATTAAAGCAACCTGAGAGAGACATTAAATTGTAGTCACAGCCCAAACCAGTTTACCCTTTAAAGTCTAAATCTCGGTGTTGGGAGCTGTTGTCTCCAGAGAAGCTGCAGTGTAACGTGAGCCTCAGACGCACTGTCAGGAGTCCCCCGCTGGCTGATGGCTACAGCACACAAAAAGCTGTCTGCAGGCGCTGCTGAAGGGCTGGAAGGAGGAATCCAGCGAGTACCGCAGTGCTCACTTGCAGTTTTTGCTGTGCATAAAAAATTGTTTCAGGTAAATGTGAAGTAAAAAAGCCTGACATCATACACATTTATTTTCCATAGAACTCAATGAAGTATTTGTCTATCAACACATTGACACGTCCACACACAGGAATTAGAGCGTAAGGTAATTAGCGCTGAGTTAATGCTCGTTTATTGCAGTCGCTGTTCTCTCTCCGCTCTTCCAGGCTATCCCGACCCCGAGGTGATGTGGTTCAAGGATGATCAGCCTGTCAAGGAGTCCCGTCACTTCCAGATAGATTATGATGAGGAAGGGAACTGTTCTTTGACTATTTCTGAAGTATGTGGGGACGATGATGCCAAATACACCTGCAAAGCTGTTAACAGCCTTGGGGAAGCCACGTGCACCGCAGAGCTCCTTGTGGAAACAATGGGAAAAGAAGGAGAGGGAGAAGGAGAAGAAGAAGATGAAGAGGAGGAAGAATGAAACAAGGCTAAAAAAAAAAAAAAAGAAAAAAATATATTTAAAGACTCTCCTTATAAGGCTCAGAAAACCAAGTTATCAAAAGCACCTTGTGTGAAACGTAGGTCTTTGGGGGGTTGTTATTTCAGCATGATCAGTTGATACCTGTTAGCTTTATGTATGGGCATTACTTCAAACCAGCAGGCATTTTTAAGTTGCTAGCATGATTGGATTGACTTTAAGCAAGCCATCAACTAAGTTGCCCAGACTACTTATAAAATCAAATATATGGAAACCAAGTTATATTCTGAACATCCTAAAGAAAAATAGTCTATTTACTGAGCTCATTGCTCTTTACCATCACTTTTCTCAGCCAAAATCGCAGCTAAGCTGGCTCCCCGAGATCTACTTTAAAGGAATCGTTGGCCAGACATGCAGTGAATCTCTCCAGTCCTAAGGAATAGGCTACTCCCTGAGCTGTATCTTCTGTAAGGGAAGGTTTGACACAGCCAGCGCTGCAATTTGTATGTTGGCATGGTTCATTTCTCATTTGCTTTAAGCAGAGTCTCTCAGTCCAAACTTCAGACACGTTTACTGCCTCTGTCAGTGAGCTGTTAGTGCCCTTGTATTACTGGCTAACATTAAACATCCAGGTGGTTTCCCAAGATACTCCTGATCTCGCTTTTAGCCAGCTGATCCCACTTTGTCATCGTTCCCTTATGGAGCCTGTCACTTCAGTGCAGTTGCAGCTGCCTACTTAAGAAACAGACTGAAAACACAAAGACTGAGAATATTTTCTGTGTTTCTGGTCAGTCTAATAAAGACTTATGATTCATATATATGCTGCTGTGAAAAAACAGGTTATTGCACAATCAGTGATTTCTCTGTGCATGTGTGTGAATGGAATCCCGGGTTAGTTAAAGTTTTACTTGCATTTATTTGGCAATTGCAAAACAGATTTCAACTGATGATAAGCTGGAAACTCCCACAGATTTTTCGAGTAGCCAAAAAGATAGTAGCCTGGATTACAAACTCCTCTATTCTTAGCAATTTCCAAAGAATCTTAACCTATATAGGACCTATTTCTACCTTATGAGCTTGACTGTCTTGTTTTTGTCTTGAACCTGCACCAGTAAGGCTGCTGCGTTTTTTAAAAACGCAGAAAAACAAAGCAAAAAAAAAAAACCCAAACCCCATTTTTTTTCTCAGAAATGGTTAATGCACTCAGACTTAGTAATTTTGCTTTCCTTTCACAGTATTGGCACTTTTTAATTTTTTTTTTGTCGTTTTTCAAAGGTAATATCAGAGGCTGCAAGGTGATTATGCATAATCCAAAACCAGTGTGTCTTATATCTATGTATCATTCCAAAAGTGATTCTTTTTCTTTTCCACTTTTTGTGTGTAAAGTGCAACCATTTGCATTTCAAAGGTTACCTCTTTTCAAAAAGGACATTACCTTAAATCCTCACCATTAAGTAGTCAGTGTACTTTAATACAGGTGTGTACATTATCAACCTTAGGTTGTTTGATATTACCTAGTTGTGTATGTGTTTCATATGATTTGCTCTTCTACATTCAAAGTTCAACTAATGTGGATGACACGGTGGTTTGTAACTGCTTTACTCTTTGTTGCTAAGTTCAGATTGCCAGCATGTCTTTTCTTTTCGATTCATGAAAACCTCTTGTTATACTAAACACAGTATTGCCACAATTCCTTATACAGAAAGGTTTTGAATCTGATTTAGAGCATACAGAGCTTTCCTCACTTTTTTTTTTTTTAAATGTTTTAGGCAACAACGGGGTGTATTTTGTACCTTAATAAAAATATGCTAACGTTCTCCCTGTTTGTTAAACCATCAGAATTGCAAAGATGAGACCGCTACGGCTGTAGTTACTCACGGTTCCTAAATAAATACTACCACAAAGCACACTCCTCGTATGCTCTATTGCAGCGTCACCGCGTTCACCCTGGCCGGGCCTCTCCTCCTGGCCCTGAGAGCTGCTGGGCACACAAACCCATGAGGTGGCACCAGCGAAGCCCCCCGGATGTCTGTGGTGCTGCTGCCCTTCTCCTGCCCCGGCAGCAGCCTCGTGATGTGCGGGGGCTGCTCTGCCCCAGCGCTACCGGCTACCGTGCCTGGGGCTGCCACTCGTGGCCTCGTGCTCTGCCACGTCTCCAGCATCATCACAGGCCTCAGTGGGAATGTGGATGGGGCACCGGGGTGGCTCTGGGCTTGTTCTACAGTTGGGAATTCCCTTATGGTGGGGAAACGTAGAGTTGTGAAAGACTGTAGGAGGAACAGAGAAAAAAATCAGGGAAGCCTCAAGGTAGATATGGACTTACAGCAATGTTTCTAAAAACTGTAAAGACAGAGACAAAGACAAATCTGCGTGTGCCGCCTTTATGCAGACTTCTCCTAATATGCAGCCCAAGTCACCACGGACCACACGGGACCACACAGAAACTCCTTAAAGCAAAGATTGTGCAAACAGCCTGCTTGTAGCAACGTGTTCCTTGAGCAAATCTTCAGCCCTTCAAACAGTCATCTCTGCAAGGTGTGTCCCACTGTCTTGTGAATGTTCCCGGCTTTGTTCAGTGACTGCTGGTTTCCATCCAGGCAGGCACATGCATGAAACAGGAAAAGGTCTGGCTCTGCAGGGCTGCTCTGCGGGCACACCAAGGTCTGTGGGTGCACGTACCGGGTATCAAAACCCCCAGACTCAGTGCTGGTGCTCCTGCACAGATCTTCCTTTCCCTCTCCTCCTTTACTAGTCCTTTTGTGTTCCACAGGCTATAAACTGCCTATTTTTCTTCTGGCCCAAGGATATTCCAAGGAGTTTACCATCTCCTTGTAGCTTCCTATTAACATCCATTCTAGTCTGCAGGAAACAATGACCTCTACTTCCAAAATTATGTGACATGCATCTAATTCAGCTCTGAGCAATTGACTCCAAGCTGTATTTGACCTTGAATTTTTTGTTTTGTTTGAAGAACAGATTTCTATTTCCACTGAAGAAAGACATTTTACGTACTTGAAACCCTGTCTCATTTTACCAGCCACGGTCTTATACAAGGCATTACTTCTTTCTATGAACCTTGTCTTGCTTGTATAATGCTTGCAGAAATCCACTCTTGGGGTGTCATAGGGCTGAAACCCCAATGTCAGAGGTTATGCAAGACACTGGTACTGCCCAAGGTGGACCTCTTAATTCTCCTCGTATTTCTTTTGTACGACATTCAGTCTTCTCAAGAGACATGGAGAATTTGGGACTGGCTGCTGTTTTTCACTACTCATGTTTCTGGATTTCCAGAAACTTAATTTACTTAATGACTGTCCTGTCCAACCTCCCAAGCATCCTGTGCACATTTCTGTTCGATGAGGAGACCTTTGCTAATTGCATGCATGGCATGCAGACAGCTGGGTCCCTGCTTCCCTTTGCTGACAAGGAAGACAGCACTGGACTGCGCAGCCCTCTCCTCTGCAGTGACTGTCACGCTTTGAAAACAGAGACCTTTTTTTTTTTAACTTGCATACATGAATAATGAATGATTTGTTTTTCTAAAATTTCTTGGTATATTTATTGAAACACTGCACTAAAACGTAGCTGTTTGAAAATGGAATTCTCATAAATCATCTTTGCATTTTGAGCCCTATTGTCTGCAAGAGATGTGCACATGAATTAAATAGGCCACAAAAATACTCGTGTGGAAGCAGAACTTTGAGATGGGGAGTGAGGCTTATGCTGTTGTTCCGCACTGCTCATAAAGGGACTGCACCATGACATGCACGGGAAATAAACCGAGAGATGTTTATGGGAGTGGAGAAGTAACTCCACGACGTGTTTACAATTTCTGTAGGGGAGAAAAAACAAAAATTCTTCCATCGTGGCTGTTCAGAAAGGCAGTTCTGTCTGCCCTGATGAGGATGCTTCAACGTTTGTCGCTGGGAAAGTAATGCCTTCCAGGCTTTGGCTCTTGTAGAGAGCTTCAGTGGGAACTGAGTTACAACTCCTTATTCACACGGGATCACAGAACTGTTAGGGTGGGAAGGGACCTCTGCAGATCATCCCGTCCAACCCCCTGTCAAGGCAGGGTCACTTGAGCGGGTGACACAGGAACACGTCCAGGTAGGTTTGGGATGTCTCGAGAGGGAAACTCCACGACCCCCCGGGCAGCCTGTCCCAATGCTCTGCCACCCTCAATGTAAAGAAGTTCTTCCTCGTGTTGAGGTGAAACTTCTTGTGTTTTAGTTTTATGGCCATTGCCCCTCGCCCTGTCACTGAGCCCCACCGAAAAGTCTGGCACCATCCTCTTGACACCCGCCTTCGAGATACTTATGTGCATTAATGGAGATCGCCTCTCAGTCTTCTCTCCTCTGAACTATATTATAAAAGTGATGAAAACCTACGAGATATTCCAAAAATAACCTTACCAACTAACGCTATTAACGTCCCTAGGGACACAGCAGACCTATTTCTCCCTGCAGAGGGGCGTTTGGAACCAGCCTAAAAAGCGAGCTAACAGGTTGCTGATCGCCGGCCGGGAACCCCTCCCTGACTCCCGGGAACGCCGCCGCACCCGGAACCCC
>VZTA01007577.1:151932-179899 GCA_013398855.1 Mohoua ochrocephala
GGGCGGGGAGCAGCCGCCTCTCCATCCGCCGTGCCCGCGCTCCCGTCCGTCCCGAGCCCGTGCGGCTGCACCGCCCGGGTGCCGGGTCCGGGCGCTCGGCTGTGCCCCGTGCCCCCCGTGCTGTGGTGGCCCTGCCTTGCACTTTGGGTAACGCTGGAACGCACAGCCGGCCCCTCGCTCGCTGCTCCTCGTTCTGGAGGGGGGCTCCTGCACGTACACGCACAGCTGTCTTCCCGCTGTCCCCGCTCTCCACCGTGCTTTTTTACCGTAATCCAGGCTGGGTGCCCGGGGGTCCCCCGGAGCCTGTCCCTGTGCGGCCCCTGCCCAGCCTGTGCCAGGCCTCAGCAGCTCCTGGCCCGGTGTGACCCCTCAGCCCTGCCCGACCCCCTCCGCAGCTTGGCCTCTTTCGTGTGCCCCTTCCAGATCGAGTTCTGCACGGCAGCACAAGTGCGTGTTCCCTGGGAGCTGCCGTGTTTTATAATTGACACCTTAATTTGCTCTGCAGCAACTGTCACATCCAGGTGGCTGTAGATTCCTTGCATCACCTTGTCTGGTGTAGATTCCAGCAGTTTTCAGTAGAGAGGTGACCCTAAATGCGGGGAATTTATCCACAGCAGTGGTTAAAGGCAGAGGTCTTGAGCCCTGCAAGCTTTCTCCATAAATCCTTCAGCTGCTCTGTAGTTTGAGGTTGAAAGCTGCTGTTGGGACATGTGAGCTCCTGGACCAGCTTGGTGCTCTGCCCTTGCCCTCCGTGGCAGAATGCATACTGGGGCCAACTGGGGCTTGCTCAGGTGTGTTCTTAGGCATAAAAATAAAAATAGCAACATCTGGGGACTTTCAAGAGAAAGTAGACTTTTTTCCTTTTTTTTTCTTTCTTTTTTTTAATGTGGCTGCGGTGTTCTCATTGGAATCCAGATAAAAATAAAACCATATTTTGAAAGATTGAGGATATTTGGGTGGGAGGAAAAAAGAGCCTTTAAAATGGATCCCAAATGAGCATGTTTTCTGCTAGATAAACCCTGGCGGGTGAGGAGTTGAGCAAAGGGAGTAGTGTCATGTTTGAGGGGAAGGGTAGTGTAGAATTAATATAGATACGATTTGCTTCAATAAGGCAGTTGGACATGAGGATTCTTGCTGGTGACGGTGCTATTTCAGCTCACAAGATATTTACACTTGTGTGGAACGAAGGTGGGGGAGCAGGGAGAGCTCAGTTCTTGGGAGGTGCTTGGTACACCCGTTGCCCAACAGTTGTGTTACTGTGACTTGTTACTAAGCAGGTTTATGGCTCCATAGGATCTTTGCAGGGTATTTCACTCAGAGGGCAGTGATAATTACCCAGCAGTTTGATTTAAGTAATCTATTGTTTCAGAAATAATTACGTGAGTAATACAACACATTGCAGGCTGTCAGGAGGGCTTTTCAGTTTTGTTGTGGCGTCCCCGCACTGTGTTAACAAGTTCACCTCTCCGAGTTCTTCAAAGAAATAAAAACATTTCCCTGCTTATTTTGCCCCTCATATGCAATTCACTTGTGTTTATAAAAGATTTCAAAAAGCTGAGAGAGAACCTGTGGTATAAATGGAAACTTTTCTTCGTGATCGTGAACTTTTTGTCATGGCAGGCAAGCTCCTGAGCATGGGAAATCTCTGTTTCTTCAGAAGACCAAATTTAAAAAAATTCAAGTGCTAGAAACTCAGAAATAAATACCATAAACCTCTGTTTAGCTTTCTGTTGTCATATAAATCTTGATCATGATGTTACCCGTTTTCTTGATTTACACCAAGCCTCCTAGAAAATTCCACTCTTGGGTGGGATGTGATTTATGGTGCTCTAATATGAGCTGCTTTTTTCTGGATGTGTTTGTGATCAGATGTTTTCTGCAATTTGGGGAGTTGCCTTAGGAGTTCTGTGGTCATGGTGATATCTCTGTGTTGTCTCTCACTTTTCTTTTGGGGTAGGTCACCGAGGCTCTGGCTGGTAATTTGTCTTCAAATGAACGCGAGGAGTTTGCGCTTCCCCTGGACACTGCTGAAATTCCACAGTATGCAAGGTTGAGCTTAGGGAAAAAGCTCAATTTGTTTCTTATTATTATGAAGCCTTTTAAAAAGGTAGTTTTTCTGGAGTTGGCTGACAGAAGCTCAGTTGTTCAGATGAAAAGATCAAAAGATTGATACACAGCTGGTGGTGGTGATTATTTACTGACCCCATGTCAATCGGAGTGCTCAGACTTAGTTTCTGCACTGCCTTGGAAAGGGAATTCTGAAAAGAAAAAACAAAAAAATTCAAGGTGCCCAGATGATGAAGTGATGCTGTAAAAGCACGTGGGATTTTTTTTTAAGTGGTTGGTTTGGTTTGGTTTACAAAAGGCTTATAAACTGAAGCACACAACAACATTCTTGTTCAGTAAATAGGTACTAAAGTATATGTTTTAAAACCATAGTTGCCTTAACTATTAACTTTATTTAAAATGGATCAAGTAACAGTTGAAAAATCTCAGCATAGCTACTGTATTTACTTTGCATTTATCTTGACTTAGCTAAAGAAAACACAACTGATTCCAAAAATAATAGATCTTATTTCTAGTTTTATGCTGCAGTGCATGTAGTATGTGGATTCCTAGGAATACAGTGGTTTTTACAAGAGCAAAACAGTAGAAAAAGCGTGTGTACCTGTGGATCCCTGACTGGAGCTGCATGCACTTACCATTTGGTTCATGTTTTGGGTGTTTTCTTTCAGGAATGGGAGCAATGTGGCCCAACAGGGAATAACCAGTGCTGCAGCGGGTTCTCAGCTGTACTTGCTCAGGTTTTATTGCCCGTGGTTCAGAGCATTAAGCTGCAGAAAGCGCTGCATCTTGCTTCTCTTGTGTTCAGTCAGGCTCTTTTCCCATCACAGTGTGAAGCTGTGTAGTCATGCCTGACCTGCCGTGGGAAGCTCATTCTGGAGGCATAGATGCAGCATAGAAATTATTTTTTCTAAAAACTGTTTCACCAAAATCACTGAATGGGGCTGGGTGGGGAGAGAGGGCATGCTGTTAGAGCTGAGTGTTTGATAAGCTGCTTTAAAAGGTGATTATGTTTCTTATTTTTAGTCAAGTGCTGTAACTGACTAGTACTTCAGGGTATAAGTAACTGCTGGTGGTATAAACAATGAATTTAAAAAGGATTTCACTCATTGAGATCAATGGTAATGTAATAGCTTTGGAATTTGCAAGAGTTTGTGTTAATCAGTGTCAGCAAAGAGTGTTCTGGGTTATGAGTTTCATTGTCCATGTCTTCGCTGAGTGGTTGTTGAGAGTCAAAGTACACTTCTCCCTTTCAGGTGCACTCACTGCATAGCTCTGCTCTATTCTGCTGCTTCAATGTTGCAGAACCTCGGTAAACTTTGCATAAGAAAATGCCTTTTTGTGACCTGTGAGAGAGTCAAGGGAGTTAACCTAAGGACCCGAGCGCGAAGCTTGTCTGTCAAGTCTGACCGACTGAAAGGGAGAAAGCTCTGTGTGTGCAGTATTGATTTTTCTTATTCTGGATTAATCAAGGAATGTAATAGTCCAGTTTGGAGGTTACAGACAGCGCAGCAGTAATGTAATGAAATGTAACTCCAGCTGGGCTATCAGGTAGAGTTCAGTGTGTAGGTCAGAGAAAGCTTAGCTTTCATGAGACAGTGGTGCCTTTTGCTGCCCTTTTAAACTTCTTGCCAAGTTCCATTTTCAGCTGATATTCCTTGGTTTCACCTTCTCCTGTTCCATTTTCTCTAGTCTTAGAGGGTGAAGAGCTATTTAAGAATCACAGAAGCAGGACAGAGGTACTAAAAGCTTCAGCACAAACTAGGCTCAGCTTTTCATTTTGTGTGGACTAGTGCTCTGATCTGTATCAAATGCTTTTTGAAGGATAGTAAATGGAATGGAAAGTACATTCTTGCTGGAGTCGGTGATCTGGCACGAGGGTGGAGGTGAGCAAAAGGCTGGAGTTCCTCTGGGAGCCATGGGATTTACCAGTCTCAGTTCAGGTGAGAATAGCTGGCAGGCACAACCAAGAACTGGCATCTTGTGCAACTGGAGAAATTGCTCAATTCAGCAGAGTTTCTCAACAAACATGGAAGATCAGGAAAAACAGAGAAACTTGACAGATAAGAACAGGACAGTGTCAACCTGCTCCGATTTCCTGTTCCAAAGAAGAAGCAGTCGGTGTTGCAGGGGAGAATCACTGATACTATAGTGCTCACTGGTTTATTCTACACTGAAGTCCAAATACAAAAGGGATCTGATTAATTCTTTGTAAACAGCAATTACTTGGCAAATGTTTGTCCTTTGGTTTCTCAAGACAGCTTTAACCGAAATAACTTGTCACTCTGGAAAAAAAGGGAGGGCTCGTTTCTGTTTCCCATTTATCTTCCCCACTCCCCCTGCTTTTCTTTGGTGCTTGTCTTCAAGAAGTTGAGGCAGAAATTAATTAGCTTTCTTTCAGTTCTGCTAACAGATTTTGTTGCAAACATGAACTTGGATGCCAGAGTTATTTATTGTTGAAAAATCTGAACTTCATTGTATTTCAAACAATTACTGCATTTGGGATAATATGTGCACATACTTTGCAATACCCAAGCTAATGTGGTACTTTTAAGACTCTAATATGCTGTAAATGAAGGGAATTTCTTCATCATCCCTGTTACAAAATCACAGCTACACACTTTTTTCCAAAGGGTAAAAACTATTGCAAGTCAGTGGGCTTGCTACATGCCTACACACTGGGGTGAATTGTTAGCAGAGACACTTGGTGATTTACACAAGGGGTTTGGAGGGAGATGGAGGTAAAGCAGGGTGGCATTAAGAGTAGCTGAGAGTAAGACAGCCCAGGATGAGCCTGTCAGTGAAAAGTTTGGGAGCCCTGTTAAGGATTCTTCTTGACCAACCAACCCCTTCTCCCCATGTTTGCCAAAAGCAATTGGAAACTAAAGTTAACTATAGATGCTACTTTCAAATGAAAGAGTGTTTGACCAGGATTGATAACTCACCTTGAGCTTGTGGCTTGTCATAGACTTGACTGAAGGATTTCTGATGTGGGCGAGCACCAGCTCTGGACAGCTGTGGTAATGAAAGCTTCATCAGCCAGGATGAAAAATTTTTAGGTTTGTTTAATTTACCTGAGTGGAAAATCAGCAGGGTTAACAGGTCACATTGATCACCTACGGTTGCAGTTATATGGGCACCACTTACACAGGCTTAGATGTATTTGTTGGTTAAAAAAGGAAAACTGGGATGGGAATGGCCATGATGCATGCAAGGCTTTAGCAGGCTCAGTTTCCCTGCAGTTATTTATGGATAACTATTTCTCATATGATTTGTGCTACCAACTAAGCTGAATGACCTCTCATAAAGTCTAGGGGTTTACTTTGAACTGAAATGTTAAAATCAATGCCTTCTGAATCTTGTTCATGTCATGCTGCTGTAAGCTGGTAAGAGATCTCTGGCTGGCTGTCCGGGGTTTTCTGCCTAAACTAAACAAAATGTGATGCCAATCTGCCATGAATACATTCCATAACTAAATTACATAGAGCTCACTGAAAAATAAACTGAGACATTAAAGATATTGGGACCAAGTTGGTGCTGAAAAATGCTTTAAAAATGCATCATCTTTCACTTGGATAAATTAGTAGAAGATGCAGGTATTTAGCATTTCCAGTGTTGCAGAGTTAGTGTATTTCAGGACAGTTCTGCCTGTTGCTTTCTCAGGAATCGAAAGAGGGATTAAAGATTTCTTTGTATTTATGCTTTGCTTAATGTCTCCTTTTTTCTCTTTCAGGTGGCTCGTTATTGCAGTTGGTCTCGTTCGGGCATACCTGGCTAAAGGCAGCTACCACAGCCTTTACTATTCAATAGAAAAGCCCCTGAAATTCTTCCAAACTGGAGCTTTGCTTGAGGTGTGTGTAGTCCTATCCCTGGCTTTACTAATATCTGCATGAATATGTTGTTTCTTACATTTACTTTAATGCTACTGAACATCTCACACAAAAGCAGAATTTTCCTCTTAGCAAGTGGTGAGGGAGTTTTACTGTCTGCTATTTAGCTTGGGCAGCAGAGCTAAATATTAATCTTAATCATTGAAATGCAAATACTGAATCTTAAGCTCTTGTAACAGAACTAAATGTGTGTCTGAATTGCTTGATTTGAAATGTTAGTGATTTGAATTTTTCTTTTTGTTCTAGATTCTGCACTGTGCACTTGGTAAGCTTGCAAATTTTCAGTTTATTATTTTTATAGAAGACTGCACTTTTAGCAATATATTAGCAAGAAAAATGTTACATTTTGTGAATTGCCAAATTTAATTCTTGCATAACTTACTAATTTTTGTTTGAAATACATTCCAGTTTTTTACTCCTTAATTTGAGAAGTCACATAACAATTAAACAGTGCTTCAGCTCCTGTCTGAATGTTCACTAGCCGCTATTTAAAGGGTAAGATGGCACTGAGGTTCCTAAAGCTGCAACTACACACTTGCTGGTTTTCATCATCATCCAGACAGTCCCCGTAACGGAGGGGGCATTGGATTGTAGGTTCATAATGAATTCCTGTGGGGTGTTTCAATAACCAAGTGAGGTTGTGGGGAGAACTCAAACTCGTGCACAGGAATGTGTCAGCAGAGGGCAGTCTGGTTCTGTCGTTGATGAAGTAGTTCTGCCCCTCCCGAATCATCCAGTGGCTCCGAAAATGCCTTGAACAGGCAGTTCATAAACTGTGCACAGACCATCCCAAGAAATGAATGATCATACACACCTCAAATTAATGTAAAGGCTTCTCAGAGAAAACTGTGTCTATCATCTATTTGCCAGTGTTGCCAAGGCAGTTCTTCCAATGCTGTTTAATTTTACTAAATCTCAATTACTGTTTTTTTACCAGAATAAACCATACTTCTAAAAAAAATTGTCAAAAATTAATATTAAAACGTGCCAATTTTGAGGTCTTATTTAACAAGTGGCAAGAAGGAAAAATTAAATCTCGGAACACTGGGCAGAAAACCTTGCAGATAAAATGCTGGTTTTACCATCCTAAATCCATAATGCTCTGCTATTTTCTTAACCTAAACTGGTGTGTGCACACACCAATGTTTACTGGTACTAAATCTAAGTACGTAAAAAGTGTAATTGGATTATCATTTCCTCACATTTGGGTGTCTTTGCCCATACAAATCAGTGAGTAGCAGGAGAGAGTCCTGTGTTTCACCTTCCAGGCTGGTGCAAATAAGATCAGCAAATAAGATGATTATACAGCCTGCCTGTGTGCAAAACTAATAATTCTGGCTCAGTTGATTTGATGTGTGGATCCATTTAGCCCATGTTATCCTTAAGAGCACAATTTAATATTAGTGAAAAGAGCCCATTAGGGGAATGTGGCAACATTTTATACCATTATTATTCTATCATTGCTTTCCCTAACAAAGCTCTTTTGCAAAAGAGTTATTTTCTTATAACTGGCCGTGGATTTTTTTTTTTTTCTGTTAATGGAAGTGTTTGTCAGCTAAATAAAATGAGGGGGTTTTGCACAGCTGGATGCACTGCTGCTGTCTGCTGTAGTCCTACTGACTCTAGCAAAAGTTTCTATGCAAGGAGAAACAGGAAATGTGCAGATTCCTTTGCCCCTGCTGAACTAATTGCTCTAACTAGAGCTGTAATTCTCTGTCAATAGAAGAGCTTATCTGTGACAGATGGCTGTGTGTATCAGCATAACTTTTCTTTCCACATCTTTTCAGTGGAATCTGAAATGTTAGCATCTGTGAGGCAAGTCCTTCAAAACATGAAGATTGATAGGGAAGTGTCTCTGTGAAGCATGGTTGAGAGCAGGACTTTGACATATGGCAAAGGTTTAAAAAGTGCAGAGCTCTACCTGGAAAGGAGGTAACACGTAGCCCAGAGACCAGGACAACGTGATAAAACTGAAGAGAATCCTATGTCTGTAGGATTTTCCTTTTTACTCTCAAAGAAGCCAAACATATAAGTGAAAATAATTCAAATGAAACTTGCTTTTGACTTTTCTTTCTTTCTATTTCATTTTCCTCTTTGGTTCTCTACATCTTTCTGAGGCTGTTGTGTTTCTTGGGATTTGCATTAGCTTTAGAAAAACTTTTTACTGTATTTTAGGAGCTAGACCTGCTCTTGCATTTGTCTTTATCATTTAGCTGTTGGAAGAAAATAAAACTTTTTGTGATGCGAAGTTTAGAAATTTTGTGTAATCTTGCAGTCTAAAACTATTCCTGCTCTGTCAGACCTGGGTGTGTTGGGTCCTTTTACTGGCAGTTTAATTGGCACCTCAGAACTTGCTGGAAGAACCAGGGATATCTGCTTCCTTGAGAGGATCTTCAAGTTGTTTCTGTACCTACCACTGCATCAGCTATTCCTTGGGGTTTGTTTGTTGTGGGGTTGGTTTTTTTGTTGGTTGGTTTGGTATTTTTTGAGTTGTAGTTCCAGGAAGGAATATGGGCTAGATTAGTGTTTATG
The DNA here is from genome assembly GCA_013398855.1 of Mohoua ochrocephala. Classification (NCBI taxonomy): domain Eukaryota; kingdom Metazoa; phylum Chordata; class Aves; order Passeriformes; family Acanthizidae; genus Mohoua; species Mohoua ochrocephala. The sequence continues at coordinate 160,419 of VZTA01007577.1, forward strand.
AAAAATAATTTTTGCTGGCTGGTTTTTGGGGATATACAGTGCAAAACATATTTATTGTTTTTACTTTTTAAATCACAGTAATGAAGAGTAACTTGGATATTTTAATCAAACAGGGTTTATTTGAAAGTCTGTATCCCAAAAGCTGTTTGACTGAAATTATCTCATTGAGCTGTTGTGTGTATTGAGGAATGTGCTGTGATTACACCAAGACCAATTACTTTTGTTTGCTTTTTGATGCAGAAAGTCTTGTCAGGGGATTGCACTGCATTAGGCTGTATAAACACACAAAAAGGCTGACTCCATATTTTCAAATTAAAAAAAAATTAAATGCTTTCCTTCCAGAAATTTCAAATAACTGGACTTTGGTTTAGCCGTGTTTTATTTCCCCACCCCTATCTCCCCCTCTGGTGGTCAGGAATATTTACTAATTGCAAAATATCTTCCAGGCATTGTTCCCTCTTCTGTTGTTCTGACTGCTTTCCAAGTGATGTCAAGGGTTTTCCTGACGTGGGCAGTAACACATAGTGTAAAAGAGGTAAGTCAAGCTACAAATTGAGAGAAAAACTATTGATCCATGCTGAAAAGCAAGTGTTGATTGCTGTCTTATTGACCTTAAAATGTCTTCTATTTGTATCCCAACATGGGAAATTGTTCATAGGAATTTCTGAGGATCAAAAGAAATAAAAATAGATCTGATGTCATCTTTTGCTGACAGTCAAACGGAGCAAGGTCTGATTCTCTCACTGTGAGACATCTAGCTCCTGGATAGATTCTGCAGTCCTTACTGACAGTTAAAGAGGTTCCAGTGTGTAATACAGAACCCTGAATTTGGTACAGCCTTCTAGTGTTCATCTCATTAGTGCCATCATTAAAAGGGAAATCTCGCTGCCCTCCTGCATACACAATTCACTTTTTGTGGCATCTGAAACTCACCCTCAATTGTTCGTGCACAACAGTGCCTCCGTGCTCTCCCCTGCCTCTCTCCAGGATAATCTCTCCTCTGTCCTTCATTCAATTTTTTTACATTCAAACATAGGTGATTTTTGGGGGCTGTGTGTTTTTTCTCACTGCTCACCACACCAAATAGTGCTGTGCTTCATGCAGATCTCTTTAGAATCTTTTGGAAGCCGAGTTTTGAAAATTATTCCTGACAGCTGTTTTAAAATCTAGACATGCTTTGATTGGTACAGGTTATGCTGACTGACTCATGTCATCTGAATCCTTGTAGTAGCCCAAATTTGCTGCATCTCTGCTGTTACTTTAGCCAACTAATCTTGCTGGTTTTCTTCTCGTTAAAGAAAGAAATTAGTCTCGATGCCAGTGTCAGCATGGGTGCCTGAAATAAGTGACAGTCATTTTATGCATAAGATTATTTGTGATTTGCCATGGAGAATGTCTTAAGGAACTTGTCTTATCACAAAGTCTTGAGGGAAGCTGCTTTCTCTTCCTTCCTCCAAACCTGTTATCAGAGCATCCATGCACATGTGGAGTAACGTAGGTCACTGTAGTTCACAGTAATTGACAGCCCTTTCTGGCATTGTGGTGCTGTTCACATGAAGCTTGAGTTTCATGCTACTTAAAGTGGAGGAATGTTATTTTTCTCAATAAACATAAAATCTTGAAAATGTTTTCCAACAGATTTCCCTGTTGGTGCAAATTAATGTACTCTGGTCTCTGTTAATTCACCAGAAATCAGTACTAGATTTTGAACAAAAAAAAAAAAAGCCGTAATCTCAACACATTAGATTTTATATATATGTATAAAATACTTTAAATACTCTTGGAGTTTGGCTTGTTATCTATATGATGTTGGGATACCTGGTGCTTCATAAAGAACAGTGATAATCTGTTTCTATGAATTGTCTCCTGGTTTTGAAGTAACCCACATATTAAAGGTTAGATTGAATGGATTAAAATTATTCCATGTGTTGTCTGTTAGACATCAAAGAAAAACCTGTAATATGATTGTGGGTTAGGTTTTTTTGAAGCTTATGCCCACATTCTCACCAGAGAAAACCAACAAAATGGGAAAAAAATGGGAGCAATGAGTTTAGCCAAACATTTGACTTTTAACAAGGATTCTTTCAGCAATATTCCATGCAGATTTTTTTTCCCGACGCTTGTGTGGTCTTCTGGTTAAAGTCTTTGCAAGAGACTGTATTATGTGTTACTTTTTTAATGCCTTAGAAAGTGGGCATAAGAATGGCGAGGATGAGGAATCCTGTGATGAGTTTCTGATCTGTGACTTAGAGCAAACAAATCAAACAAGAGGCTGTGTTATGACCCCTCCCCTTCCCCCAACCAGAGAGCCTGCAGGCTCACCTGGGGATGCGTACTGCGAGTGTCACAAGTGTTCTACTTTCTCTAAAGGGCTGTCTGCACAAGTGAGCTCCATGGTGAAGGCCAGGATTAAATTCTCACACAGCTTTATGGAACTTGTAAGCGATGCAGTTGCATGATGAGGTTCTTGTAAAATAAAACGCAGTTTTCCTCTTTAACTTTTTGAGTGAGACTTGTTCAGTATCTTGCTTTTCCAGACTGCTTTCATATATAATATAGCTAAAAGAAGAAATGTGTATTGCATCCCTCCTGTCAGGATACACTTCTAGAAATGTGATGTGATTTGAAGCATGCTTCTTGCCACTAACACGTTTGTGCTTTTTGTTGACTTCAGTGCTGATGTGTTGTTAAACTCAATATGAAGTTATTCACAATAAATGTTGAAGCATGGCAAATGTTAAAGCACTGCACACTTCTTTGGGTAGCAATGATGTTCTCCTTACCTGCACTGTTTGAGCAGGTGTTGTTATTGTGGAGGAGGGCCTGGCATGTAACCACTGCTGGCCACTACATCAGAAAGGAATCCGTTCAGTGAATTTTACTGTTTCCCCTGCAAAGGAGGGAGGAGAATCAGCTGGCGTGAAGGGCTGGGAGGATGTAGGCACAGGAGAACAGAAAGTGCCCTTCAGTTCAAAAGATGTCTTTTTGAATTTGTGTGAGCGCTGAGATCATCTGGTGACATCATGGCAGGCCTTTGTGGAGTTCCATTCTGATAGAGAATTCTGCACTCAGTTCTGATGGGTAATTTTAAAATGGTGTCAGCAGGCATTTGCTGCTTGTCCCGTTGGGTTCAGTTACAGATGAGTTGCAAATAAGTGTAATTTATATTTAGAGGAACCTTTGTAGAACACACAGTCAAGAGATGCTGTGAAAACAACATCTCTAGCATGTAGAGCTGGTAATTGGGACTCCAGTATCTGCCGTTGTGAATTGATATCTTCAATCAGTAGTAAAGCATACTTACCTAAAAGAAGGAAGAACATCTTAATTTATGATATTTAAGACTAAGTTGTAGTAAAAAGTCTGTGCTGGAAGGGTCAGAATTCTGAATAGCTGAGTACAGTTGAAAAGCCTGACTCATCACTGCTTTACATCTACGTAAAATTTGAGCAATACCATACAACACAATAGTCTGTCAGGCCCTTTGTGCCTACTGTGAAGCTTCCTTTTTTTTTTTTTCCTTAATTTTATGTGTTATTTTTTAATTACTGTACCAGAGAAGCAGCTCTTTGGAGAGAGACATGCTGTTCCAACATTTTCCATCATTACACTTGCACAGTGCTGCTGGTTTTGCTCTCCTGCATTGGATTGCTTAATTATGTGTTTAGCTGAAATTTTCTGCAAATTTGTCAAACTGTTACTCCTAACGTAGAGAAATTTCCCTTTCCATTCTTAAGGAGAACATTAAAAACCTCTCAGGCTTTATTTTGTCAACTCCCAGTTCTCATCTTTCATCTTAAAAGACAGTGGTTTCTTTTATATTTTAACAAATATTGTCTGCTATTCACAGTACCGAAGAAAAGCTAAAATATATTCAGGACCCTCTTTGATGATATGTTGGCTTGTAACACATGCCAAAAAAATATGTCTATTGTATGATTGACCCCTATTAAGTTGGACAAGTAAGGTGTAAATAAAGTGTAAAATGCGTTCTGACTTGTGTCTAAGACTTCCTTGAAAGACTGGCATGAAAAAAAGTAGTGGAAGAAGAATTGAATTCTTAGGGCGGCATTGACTGACCTTAGTGGTTTATTAAAGGTCTGCTGTGTATTTGCCTTCAACCTGGAGGAGGATGGATGCAGATGCAGCATTAGCAGTAGCTAAAAGAATAAGTGAGACTCTTGAGAAATTGTTTTGTAAATCAGTTCCCAGGGGGTTTATAATTTACATCTCAGTCATCTTTCTCTGAAGTACTGAAAAACTGTCAGTGCTCAGAGAGGAGTTCTGATGGTGACAGACTGGTGACAGCTGTGTGAGTGTGCAAGAAACTTTATAATGATAACCACCAGTTTCCAGTCTTCTTTCTTCCTTAAATAGGGACACGAGCTGTGAAGGCCCAATCAGCGATTCTTTAAGTGACCTAACAGGGTTGTGTGTTTCATAATGGTGTGAACTATTATTTTAATACTGTTTTAATAACTTTTAATACAAAGGAGAGGGGGGAGGCTAGACCTTGAAGGCAGTGCTACAGAAGTCATGTGATAGAACTGGACTGTGACTGCTGTAATTTTCTACCTCCATGTGTATGATTCACTGTTAGCGTCCCAGTTTCTTGTCCTTGCTCATATCCTTGGATGCTACTTCAAGATACAAACTTTTGGGTTTTGACTTTACTGATTTCCATAGCTGGGGAAAGAAGTGGGATTTAAAGTACAGGTTTAGGGGAACTCATCACTAAGCTGCTACTCCCGATTTGACCAGAAGATGCAGCTCTGGAGTGCTTGTCAAGCACATTCCTCCCTTTGGAACAGCAGCATCTGGGAAGTGCCGTGAACTTCTCCATGTTGAGAACTAAGTCTTGCTTATAAAGCAGACCTCAAACAGGATTAGGATCCTGCAGCAATGTGTAAAAATAGATTTGGTCTCTTCTCTGAAAATCTTCAAATAATTTTTGGATTGTGCTCTTTTATGGTGATGTAAGGGAGATTAATCTATAAACAAATTATCAGAATGTGGAAAAAAGAATAAGGTGCTTTTGCTGCAAAATGTTGTGAAAGTGACCTGAAATGTTGCCCACAGCAGAACATAGATTTACAGCACAATGCAGATTACCAGCAGCTCTACATTCCAGGATGGCTCAAGATTTCTGTATAAATTTTTCTGGGTTTTGCAGTCTGTAACAAAGCTTTTTCTGGGTAATTCCCATGTGCGTTTTTACCCAAAAGTATATGATCAGTTCCTTCCTATTAAAAAGTTTCTGATTGAATATATATATGTATATTCTTGTTCCTTTTTTTTTCCTCTTGGTTTGTACTTTGTCCAAGATGAATAGAGTGTACCACCCACATCTCCTGACTTCCTTTTCTCTTTCTTCAAGAGTTGGAGGAAAAGAGAAAATGTAGGCCCCTGTGGCTGAGCTCTTTTCATTCCCATGGTCCCCTGAATTTGGGCTCAAGGTGCTCATACAGCTGGGAATTCTGTTGAAGAGGGGAGGGAAGGAGGGAGAAGGCTGTGTAAAAATCATGTCTGCGCTTTCAAGAGTTTGTACAGTGGGTACGTGACCCCACATATATACTTGATCCATCTGGAACTTGGACCTCATAATGATCCTCCATAATCGAATAAATATAACTCTTCATTTTAAAAGACATGCTTTTGAAGATTAACCTTCTAAATATCACAGATAAAGGCAGTTTATCACAGAATATGTTGAGCTGGAAGGGACCCAGAAGGATCATTGAGTCCAGCTCCTAAATGAATGGCCCATACAGGGATGAAACCCACAACCTTGGCATTATTAGCATCATGCTCAGACCAGCTGAGCTGATCTCAGGGTTAAAATATGGAGGCAGTTACAGCTGGTTCAGTGATGTGTGACTGACATAAAAGCTCCAAGAGGTGTAAAGCAGTGAAATGTGATACTCCTTGAGTGTAACATTAGAGGAACTAATGTTACAATAAGCAGAAAATGGAGCAAGGAACAGTGAATCGGGTACCCATCAAGCTTACCTGAGGTGAGACAATCTGAGCATCATTCTCCTCCCAGCCTGAGATCTGGTGTTAGCTGTTTTGCAGCTGCTCAAAAGTAGGACCCAGTTTCTCACCAGAGAAAGGAAAACAGTGCTTCTACTCAGAAGTACCATGAAGTAGTATCAGAATATTAAGTGTAAACCAGGTATCGAGTGTTAGACCATTCTTTCTGCACTAGGAGACAATCGTAGGACTGAAATAGAAACTGGTACTCTATAGGGATGGGAAGAGTTAAGAATTATAACTCAGCATTTCAGAGATTTCTTGTACCAATTTACCTTGCACAGAATATGAGAGCTTAAGTTACCTGATCATGAAGCAGAGCTATTCTTAAACAGCTGCAAAAATACATGATAAGAAGGGTTTTTTACTGTTGTTACTAATGTTGCTTTTAAGCTCATTCTTGGAGTCTGTTCTCTAAAATGATGCAGTAAAGCAACCCACAGGAATTGCTTTCTGTGAGGTTTTCTTGGGTCTGGTGAGTAACTGGTAATGCTCGAGCTCATACTAAGCCTTTTTTCCTTTCTCACAGGTACAAACTGAAGACAGTGTCCTCTTGTTTGTAGTAGCCTGGACAATCACCGAGATAATCCGTTACTCTTTTTACACGTTTAGCTTGTTAAACCATCTCCCTTATCTCATCAAATGGGCCAGGTTGGTAGCATAATAAAAATCACAGCCTTAAAGCACTGCTCTGACAGGGATGTTTATCTTCTAAAGTAGTCGCAGTGCAAAAAATTAGATTCTGCCTTCAGGTAATTGCCCTGTTTGTGAACGTGACTGCCCAGCTTCTTTCCAGCAGATTCCTGGGTTACAAAAATCTACTGCATTGCAAGCTGAAAGAGTAGTTGGTCTGAACTCAGTTCCATTTACAAAATGATTGTTTGTCAGAAACTGATATTTAACAGTAAGTAAACTGACGTTTAGCAGTAATTCTTGAATCCAGCGGTTGTACTTGAAATAATCTTTAGGCTCATTGATTAGCATCAACTATATTTGGCCCCATTTTAAGTAGTAAAATGACCTCTACCAAAGAGTTCAGGAATCAAAATAATAAAGTGTGTATGTGTGTGTGTGTGTGTGTGTGTAGAATAGTTTTAAAGATAGTTTTTAGATTCTCAGATAAAATTTCCAAACGATTGCTGATTTGAATACTTACCTTGTAATAAAGTTAATACCTTGCCAAATAAGAGCCGAGAAAAATAAATACTGAGTGGAGAATTCAAAATTTGAATAGCCATAATATCATTTAACAAATATTTTGTCAGAGTTTACCATAACTTTTAATTCTTTCTGTGTATGTTTCATTCTAGGTACACTTTGTTTATAGTATTGTATCCAATGGGAGTCTCAGGCGAATTACTCACAATATATGCTGCATTACCCTTCGTCAGGCAGTCTGGCTTGTATTCCATTAGTTTACCTAACAAGTACAATTTTTCATTTGACTACTATACATTCCTGATCCTGGTCATGATCTCTTACATTCCAAGTAAGTATGCGTTTGTTAGGTTTTTTAGTATTAACAGCTGTACCGGGAAAAGCAAACGATCGTGGGATTAACATACATAGAAGTAACCAATTTAGCCTGCTGGTGACCTTGTTTCATTTTTGCATGGTTCACAAAGGTTTATTATCTCTTGGAAATTTCAGCTTTTGCTGTTTCTGAATGTATGTTTTCCATCCCCTACTTTGTTGTTCTGCAAACATACTTTGTGTAACATAATCTTAGAAATAAGAGGAGAAAAAGCTCTGGATAGGGAGAGATGAAGGAGGCACCAGTGTGTATAAAAAGTTCTGAAAAAGTGACTCTAGAATTACAAAAAATCAAACAAATCTGGAAATTTCTCCTGGAAGGACTTTTTCCTCCCTGCAGTGTGTTCTCTTTGTTTTGTATGCATGCAGTTAAGGCAGCTTTTGTCATCTGCTTGTACATGCAGAGTTAAATAAGGCATTTTGTATTTAAAAATGTGATTGCTCTAGCAAAAAAATAAATAGTGCCTGAAGCCTAAGAACAACATCAGTTCATCTCTTTAAAGTGTAAAAGGCAATAGGTAACTTAGTCAAAAAGTGGATAAGCACATCCTCTGATGGAGAATTGGTGACCTTGACCATGTGACTGTGCATCTTGCAGGCCTCGCTTCACACTTTATTGACTTGAGTCTGTTTTCTCCTCAGTCTTCCCTCAGCTGTATTTCCATATGCTGCATCAGAGGCGAAAGGTACTCTCCCACACTGAAGAACATAAGAAGTCGGAGTAATTCCAACTCCTTTTCAGAACTTTTCAAACATCAAAATGCTGCAGTTTTTCAATACCCAGCACATTTGTAAAGAATATACCAAGATAAGTCAGAGGTAAAAGACCAATAATTTAGCGAGAATAACCAATAAATCTGATTTCACTGAAATTCCAGGATGTCAAACTTTGAAATAATTTTCAGCTTGCAGTGCTTCAGAAAACTTAAACTTTATATGGCTTGGCAGTTAACCTTTTCCTTAAATGATGTGCTAAATGGTTTTCATTTATTACTAAATGCCTGAAGGTTGCAGTATGAGTGATGAAGTTGTACCCACTAAATGCCTGAATTGGGATTATATTACTGATACCTCTTTTTTTTAAGTGCTTGACTGCATGCCAGAAACTGTATGTATTGCTGTGAAAGCAAACAATATGCTCTGGAATACTTCAGGATAATGTCAGAGACTTCAGTGGAGAATGTAATCTGGGCAAAGTGTTTGAATTTAGAAAGGTAGGTTGTGTATTTAAAAGATGATGAGAACAAGAACAAGGAACCAATTACGGAAAATGAGGGGAATGTGGTTCTTTAGGAATTTAAACAGTACGGTGTCTGACCAGAGTGTGTTCTCTGAAGATCTTGTTTAAGCTGATCACTCAAATGCTAATGTTAATTCAGAGGCTGTAATTCTTATCTGAAACATTAAAATTAAAAATTCAGCATCCCCGAATACTTTTTTATGTATTAAAAAAAAAGAAATTAATACTAACTGTAATACTTCTAGTGGTATCAGTAATGAATCTAAACAATATAAGGAGGTAGGTCACCCAGAAACAGGTGCAGTTCTCCCTTTTTTGCTTTAAATTGTCATCTCTAATCACTGTCTGTGATACTCATCTTTCAGTGCTGAGGACTGCTTGGTCTGCTGTGGTCTGCTGTGTTTGGGGGCCTTGTTCCTCAGCCTAAATTTTCTCGAGTGACTGAGGTCATCACTGGCACATCCAAGCAGGCAGTTCCAGGCACTCAGCTTCTGAGGTGTTTCAAAGTCATAAGATGCTCCTTGCGAAGCAGATTCTCTCACGTGTTACATGCTGCTTTTGCAGACTGGAGAAGCCACCCTCATCTGTTCTTTGGAAAGAGTGGAAGACCACAGAAAGTTATATTCTCCTAGGTGCTTTCTCTGGGTTCTCAGGCTTAACCTTCCCTTGGGAAGGTAAAAGGAAAATGAAAGAGCTGAAAAAGCCTTGCGGTGAGGCAGAAAGCACTAATGCTGTGTGAGCTGCGCCCCAAGTCTAGAAGAAACTTTTGATTGGGAGTAAAAAGGTGGGGAATGGAAGGAACAAAGGGAGAAGGGAAATGAATGGATATCCAAGCAGAGACAAAAGGAAATGTAGGTTGTGGCTTTGCTCTGTTAGGAATTGATGTCCAAATAGTCCTGTCTGCACTCAGTCAGAGTCACTAGACAAGACCACGTGGGCTTCTCTGGCTTCCGTCTCGTTACATGATTTAGTGCATAAATGGGGTGTGACCACTCCCCTGCTACCTGCAATGCTGCCTCGTGCTGTGCCTGCCAGCACCTCCCCTGGACATGGCCCAGTTGTGTTTGACACATCCCAGCTCTTCCTAAACACAGCCAGGAAGTGCTGAGGACACAGGCTCTCTGTTCTAGCACTTGGGAAGAGCTGGATTTACAATTATTTAGGTTGATGATTGTCAGAGCTGTATTTAAAAAAAAACTTGGCATTTTTCAGTAATTTTCTTTGGCTCCATCAAAAGGACTGAATTTTCCTAACTCTCACAGTATAGAGCCTTTCTGTTCAACACAAACATGACTATTATAAGCAGAGAGAGGGTAAGAGACAATAATAACCTTTGCTTGTATTTTCAACATTTTGGAGCCAATTACTGACTGGATTAAAAAACACGGAAGTTGTAGCAAGTTGGGTGTTGGTCTTTTTTCCCAAGTTACAAGCAATAGGACTAGAGGATACTGCCTCATGCTGTGCCAAGGAAGGTCTAGATGGAATATTAGGAAAAATTTCTTCATGGAAAGGCTTGTCAAGCATTGGAACAAGCTGCCCAGGGAAGTGGTAGAGTCACCATCCCTGAAGGTATTTAAAAGAACTGTAGAGGTAGTGCTTAGGGACATGGTTTAGTGGGATTTTGCAGTGTTAGGACAATGGTTGGACTCAATCTTAGAGGTCTTTTCCAACCCAAACAATTCTGTGATTCTATTACTGTGACCATATACAACCTCAAAATGGTTTTGGATTCAAAGATGCAACAATTCAATTCATTTCTGTATTAGCTTATGTGCTCTGTTGTAGTGATCTGAGAAATGTTATATTATTCTGAACTCATTGTTTGAAAGTGTAAACAAAACATCTCCTTTTGCTTATACTTGCTATTAAAGAAGTTAATGTCAATATTTCTGAAGGATGTCATCTAAAAGATCTGATTTCCTGATGTACTTAGGTTACTGGATTTTGTCAATGCTCAGCTCCTGAACTTTTCTTAATTCGATTTCTGTGCCCAAATAAAAGATTTGGTTTCAAATTTGTTGGTCCAATTTGGAGGAAAAAAATGGCTGTGTAATACTCCAACATGAAACAGACTCCTGGCTCTGTTGATGAGAAAGATACTGTACAGATCTACAGTAGATAGCACTGGCATCATGGAAAAGCAGAGCAAGCTGCCAGCAGGGAGAAAGCTTGTACAGCCAACACCTTTACTGAATAGGCTTTATTATGGAATGTTTACTTTAATTGAAAATACTAATTTATCACACAAATGCAAATAAACTACAGCCTTTTAAAAGAAAATGGAGTTACTTTTCCTTTCAAAAGAAAAAGAAATGGCTTTCACAATAAGAATTCTTACCAGAAAAGTTGATTCATAAATTATATTCTGAAATGTGAACTCGCAGTTACTGTGTGCAAAAATTCAGTGCTTCATCTTGCAGTGCTTTTTCAAGTTTACCTTCTGTGGAAGTCACTGGAAGGTGATCTTGGGAGAAAACTGTGTGATACCTTAGTACTGTTCGGGTTGTTCCTTAATACTGACTTTGGTGACACGTGTGGGGTTTCTCCTCCTCATAAAAGAAGAAGTTTCCCCTCATCTGTCACTGAAATTGTAAAGTGGTTTCCATGAATTCTATAACAGAAGCTTTGATTGGTACTGTCCCAAATGCAGAGGGTTTTCTTTTCCCCCCAGACTGTTTACTTGGCTTGCATGTTCTGTATCAGCATATCCCAACCAGCAGGCCCTCCCTGCTTTGGTACTCTCTGTTGTGTGCACTGGTTCAGTTGACAGCACTTTATGTTCTACCATGCCAGCTCTGAGTTAGTCACTACCCTCCAAAAGACCAAGGTTTTCACCAGTGTGCAGTTTACAACTGGAATTGTAGAAATGTTCATATTGTAAATTACAGTAAGATGCAGGTTACGGTGCAGGTAAATTGTAATTTTTCACAATGTGATGTTTTTATCAGAGGGTTTTTTTCTTATCATTATGAAGGTTGGCATTTGTGTGGACCAATCTGCAGTGTCATTTTAAAACCTATCTTTCAGCTTAAAATTTTCATGAGTATACATCAAATCATATATTTTGATGTATATGTCAGTGAAACTTGGGTGAAAACTATACAGTCATTTTTGTATTTTTTTCTATGTTGTGAAGAATAAAATTGTAATTTTATAAGTCTGATTCACTAAGATTATTATAAGTTAAATGTATTTTTTGTATATTTAGGAATCTGGTATTACCTGGAGCTCTGAAAGACTAAGCATAGATTTTTTATGCATGGTTGAAAGATATTTCAACTTGATAATGCAGTGAAATGGTTTGTATGCTAAAATACTAGTCCGTGTTGTTGCCTTGTGAAATTGATTCTGTGCTCTCTGCCTGGATTTGGCCTACTGATCAGTGATACTAATTGCTATAATCCAAATAAAATAATTCTGAACACAATATGTTGTATTGTTACTGTTTAAGGAACAAAAGCAGATACATTACAAGTGTGAGTTAGGTCTGTATTTTTATTCATTTGTATACGATGTGTACCTTTTAATTTACAAGTTCTTTTAGCATATGTGACTCTGGAGCTCAGACAAAAGAACAAAGAAACTTCATAGTGTTGTTAATGCTCTGCTTTCCACATTTGAAAGAAGTGCTCATAGCAACACCTTAACTGACTATGTCAACACTCACAACTTCCTGAAGGATCCTCAATTGAGTGTGAGCTCTTTGTTCTCCTGCTGTTATCTGCACTCTGGATGCTGATGGTTTCCTTCAAAAACAAAATTGAGTATTATAAATTTAGTGGAATGCTTAACTAATGCAACAGAATACTTCAGAGTTCATTTACTAAATATAATATGTCTGCTACCACGGCAACGTTTTTAGCATTTTTAACACTTCCTGAGAGAGATTTAAAAAACTGTCTAGATGGCATTAATGCTCATAAATAACAAGTTATAATCCTCTAATAGGAACTGAGTGGTAGCTGCAGAGGGAGTGCTATTATTCTAGGCATATGCTTGTCATAAGATTGCACAACTACAGTGATTTTTTTGTTGACTGAAGACGGGATGAAATGGTGTTGTCATGCCCAGCATCAGCACATGTCCCACGCGTGACGGCCGTGACTTAGCACCGCTGTGTAATTAAAATCTCGGAAATGCGGCGCCGTGGAGAGGTGCTGAGCTCTGTTTGTGCCTTACAGTGACTGCCACTGGCTATTTGTGTTTCCTCTCTGCATTTTGGAAACGGTATGTGTGCAAACAACTTTAGTTCCCTAGGGTAACATTAAAAAGTCTGAAAAGCTAAGGATTCTGTGGTTGTCAGCAAGTTAATGTCACAAAAGTGTGTGAGGCTCGTCTTAGAGCATTGGCAGTTCTTGACATAAGAGTAGAGGAGGGATCTGTGCTGGGGTGCTGAATATAAAAAAAAAAAAAAGGTGTGAATATCCGTGTGATTCAGTTTCATGTGATGGGAACTGAGCATTTCTACAGTTGGGAGTGATTGATTCAAGCCGCCCAACTGCCTGGAACTTCCATTCAATATCAAATAGCTTTAAAATTCTGCTTCCTGTCTCTTAAACAAGTACTCTTCCACAGTTGTCAGAAGACTTACAGTAGTAAGATAATTAATAAAGCTTCTTTGGTGGTTTCTGAAGGCTGCCTTTGAAGTAGTTGCAATTTCAAATGTGGATGAAAAATCTGTAACTTCTTTAATACTGTTGATCACTAATTTCCAGAATAATACTTTCCTTTGCAGATGTGAAAGACCCTAAAGCCCTCACAAGTTAGCCTGGGCATTAGTGTTGTCAGAGGTTTGTTTTTCTCTTTGATGTGCTGGCATTGATAATGTGCTAATATTAAGGAAAGAGATGTTACTGTCAGTATTATATCTTAATTTTTCAAATGGTTTAAGTAGATGCATATTATTTCAATCTTCCACTATGAAATCACAATTCACAATATTTAGAAACATTTCCATGTCTAGTTAGACTTGCACAAGCTGTGTCACAGCTGCCTCTCTCTAGGTTTAATTTATTCTGTGCTGTTTGTACATAGAAATTTTACATTATCTTGTACTACACGAGGATGTTATTATTGGGAAATCCTTTGGTGGAAGTTTTTGCAGAGGCTTATTCAACCGAATTGTGAACACTGAATTGCATTTTGTCTTGTGTTTTCGACTCCTTCTCCAGACAGTCTGCACAGTCTTCTGTAAACTGTTACCACTTGCAACAAGCGTACATAAAAAACTTCAGCACTGACATTTTCTAGTTTGAACACCTGACCTTGCAGAGTCATAGCTGCTGTGTAATTACATTCAGCCTCTTGGGCAGGACAGTGGATGAGTCTCACTCTACAGAGATAATCGGAAGAATACATGTAAAGGGATAGAGGCATTTCAGGTGTCTTATTTAAAATTAGTTTTAAGTCGATGGCAATGTAAAGATCAGCCCTTTGGTTTTTTCTGCATGTAGCATGCCCACACAAAAAACATCAATTGTGGACAGTATATAGGAAGTGGAGGACCTTCCAATCAGCCTGACACTAGATGGCTTTTATGAAATCAGTTTGCCTTTTAAAGGTTTCTTTGGGTAAAATACATCCTCTTCACTTACTGGATAAGAAAAGATATTGAGTGCTGGTCTTCTCTACTTAATGACCATCAATAAAGTGATGAGATGGAAGAGGAGAGGGACTGGAGGTTACAGAGCTCTACCACTGTGTTTCCCAAAGAATATTTGGGCACTGACAAAACATGAAACTTTCTTCCTGTTCCCTTTGGAATCCAGTAGTAGTTGTTGTTGTTGTTCTTTGGGGCGAGGGTGGTGTTTGGTTTTGGGTTTTGGGAGGAATTTTCTGTTTGTTTATTAAGGCAGAACAGCAGCATTTAATAGAGATGCTGCAATGTTTAGTCTAGTGTGCTGATGACATGAAGTTTGTTTTATTTTCCTCCAGGTGTTTATTACAAGATTATAAGGAACTGGATGCACTGGCTTAGGTGCTTTGTTTAAGTCCTCTGTTCCTGTCTATAAACTACTGCTGGGAAAGTTGCTGGTTTGAGAGTATCAAATGAGTTTCCTTACCCAGCTTTTTGGTGCAATTTAAATTAAGTAAACAAAGCATTTTGTTAGCAAACTGGAACAGTGGAAAAAGCTTTCTTGCATCAGGAAGAAAATGGATGTGAAATTGAAAGCCAGGCGTTGCTGGGGAGTTTACTCAGTAAGACAGGATACTGTTACTCAGTAAGTAGTTACTTAGTAAGGCAGATGACACTGTCAGAGCCCTTTACCAGAGGCAAACCGTGCCGTCTGAAAATGCCGAATTATTGTTCAAAAAGTGTTGTCAAGTCAGGCAGTGTGTGGAAACCTGCTCTAGGCTTACAGGTGTGTTCGGACAAGGGGCAGATGTAAGCATTCGTGGGCTACCGTGCTCCAGGTTCCTGGTGATGCATAACTGCAGATGGGGCCTAAGCATACCAGATACTGAAGAAAAAAACTGCTGACAGAAAGATGTAAAACTCCTACTGCTGTGCTCTGAGCTTCATACAGGCTCCAGGAGGCCACTCGGTACAGACATTTCAGTGCTGTTCATTGCTTTGCTGTTATCCAAAGGTGAGCGGGTGAATCTGTGCTGCAGTTAACAAATGAGCTTCTGTGTTCACATTCTGTGTCAAGAACCGGAATCCTTGGCTGCTTTTTTCTTAATGTTTATGTTTTTCACAGGATTATGTGAAATCCCTGGAATGACCACATGAATTATGTGCATTATGGTGAATTTCATGATGCAATCCTCCTGTATCGCAAACATGCAGGTCTGTACCCCAGCTTTGCTTGGACTAAACAGCATGGGCATGCAGATATATTTTTTTTCTACATTTGGGATGAAATGTGGATACTGCTGTGAAAAAGCTGATGAATGTGATTCAATAAACAAATAATCCCAAAACCAAACAACACCACCCTCGCCCCAAAGAACAACAACTACTTGCTGGATTCCAAAGGGACCAGGAAGAAAGTTTCACGTTTTGTCAATGCCTTGTCTTGCTAGGCTTCTGTGTATCCCTAAAAAACCCCAAAAGTCCGTTATGAGTCAGATTGTTTTGGGTTGGACTTTTTGTTTATTTTTTAAGTCACTGTGGTTTTGTGTTTTCGCTATTTTCTCACTTTTGGTTCTGTTCATTTTGAATCATCAGATTATTGGGAGAGGGGTGGTGTGGAGCAAGAGAATTTGTAACAGCAGCTTGTTCAGATTGAGTATTTCATGGCTCCAAGCTGGACTGTGTGATTAGCTCTGGGTTTCAGAGGGCTGCTTTGGATATTTTAAAGTTCTGGATTTCGTGCTTCCATGAATCTTGTAGTGCATGAAGATGAGGAAGAGTGAAATGTGATACAGATGTTCTGAGGTCACTGTCTAGTTGGTATTCCCCATTTTAAGTAAATAATGGAAAGGAAGAATGCTAATGTTTGTCCACTGCACCTGTTGTAATGATAATAAAGTAAAAAATGTTTTTATACAAATTATGAGACTGCATGTGAAACCAGAATTTATGTGAACTCTTTGTATGTTGAAGAAGTTTAAATCTGCCTCAGTAGCTCTCTGTTGATTCCCTCATGGCTTCCTGAAGGTTCTTGAGGAGGTGACATCATTTGAGTGATTTTGTGCAAGCATTCTCTAAGTCTTCCCTGTGTTTTCTTCCATTTAAGTATTATTTTAACCAGATAAATACTTTTTGAAAAAGAGGCATGGTTCAATTTTAATCCAGAATTTTGTTAAAATATGATTGAAGGTACTGAATGGGATTTTTCCCAACTACCCCATCCACCCACAAAGAAAAAAAAAAAAAAAAGAAAAGCTTTTATGATGGGGGAGGTAGAATTTGTGAAGGCTAGGCTTGACTGGAAGGTGGAACATTTGCCTTTCTGGATAAGGAATAGTAAGTTTCTCTGTTTTTCTACACAGTACTGTGATATTTGTGTTTGTTGATCTCTTTGAACAAAGCATGTAAATAGTCTCATTCTCTGGATTAGAATGCAAAGCACACTTGTATTGATTAGGGTCATAATTTTTACATAGCCACGTTGGGACTGAGATACAGAAGCTCCTCACTTTTGCATTCATCCTTCAGAAAATGGCTGGGCTAAGTTGTGAAAGAAAAAGGTAACTCCTATCTATGTATTATTCATTAACAAAGAATAATTGCCTGAATGTTCTTGTAATACATGCTAGGCATTTTTAAATGACTTTACAGCCACCCAGGATATGCAGTGTTTTGGTTTTGTGCATAACTTTTTTGGGTGAGACAAACATATTATGTTACTGCCATTTGTAATCAGGTTCCTGTGCTAGAAACAAGAGCCAGGGCTTGAAGAAACTGCGTGTTAGAAGGAAAGCTGTAGGTAAGCTGTCCATATTATGGTCTGTATCCTTAATATTACAATATCCTGCTCGTTGCCTTTGTTCTGCCACTGTTGTGATTGATCCAGCAACATCATCACCTAGAAGTGGGCATTAGTTTTAGGATTTTTACTATTCATGTGGAATCTTATATCTTCTTTGTCGTAGCCTTATATGTCCTCATGGTGTGAAGTGCCCATTTAGCTGGTGCTACTCTTGGCTTCTAAGACACTTTTTAGCTTCTTAACGTCCTTGTTGTTTTCACAAGTTACAGATTTTCTGCAGAATCTCTTCCAAATGCTCCTTTCCCTCTCTTTAAACTCATCTCCTCATATTTACCTACCTGTTTCTAAAGTTACAGACTTTTGGTTGAAGACTTGTTTTCCCCTGTAGCAAGGACCAAACTTTTTTCCCCTCTGGCTAATCTTTTTTTTTTAAAAACCACCCTAACTTTGGTTAAGCATCAATTCTTATGACATTGCAGAAAAGCAGAACTATTTGTATGTCAAACAAAATGACAGTGAAAAGAAACATGAATGATACTCTAGAATTGAAACTACCTTTTTTTTGGTACCTCTGTATGTAAACTTTCTGGAGAAGGGGTGGACTATAGCTTACTGGGCACTGGAGTCCTGCCTAGGATTCAGGCTTCCAGAGGCTATCATGATCCAGAAGCTAAGCAAGACCTCGCTTAGTCGCAGTGGTGAAACATAAAAACCTTAAAATTCCTTGGTCTGTTACCTGAGCAATGCTTTGTTGATATCCAGAACTAAATGTAGCAAGATGTGGATGTTGAATGTGTTATACATGCCTTCATAGTAACTTTCTGTGAAGCAGAATTAATTTTAGGGTCACCAATTAATTTTGTGGATCGCCTTTTTCCTTTTACTTGTTTTTAGTATGAAAAAGTGAGATCTTTTACTGCTGGCTTTGAGAGGAATACTCCAAAATGGGACTTTGTGTACAAAACAAAAAGACCTGTCCCAGTTTACAGCTCACTGAAGAATTGTTTCACTGTCTTTATCCCTCGGGTTCAGGCACTGTGCAGCCAGAGTAACCAACCACAAAATTCTTGGGTGTTGTTCTACTTGAGTAGAACAAAAGTAGTGTATGGAGAGTGACAGTGTTGTATAATATCACAAAAAATGATAAATTCCATCCGAAGGGCGGTGGTATTTGTGTATAAAAATGTCTCCTCACAGAAATCAAACCGTGAGTCCACTCTTGATCAGCTGCAGTATGTAGCATCTGTCAGGAAAATGCCATGTAAGTGAGCCCCACTGCAATAGTTGTGTGCATTTTTTTAGTGAAAATCTTTAACTGTGAATTCCTGATAAGTAAAAGATGCTCTGTGGAAGAAGCTGCTGAAAATTCAGCATATGGTTTTACAAACCGCTGAAATGAACAAAGGCCTAAATTGCTGTAGTCTGTGGAGTTACTTGCACGTGTAAAGGACACGTGAAGGGCTTCTGTTTGGAAGGTTATCTGCTTTTGGTTTTGTTTTTTTTCCCCAACTGTGTCCAGCAATACTACCTCTCTACAAACGTTGCTTATCTCTGTGCCTTGATAACCACAGCTTCAGCACTACTACTGCTAAGGACTACTTGTGAGCAGGGATTTTCAATGTTTGAACAAACATGTAGACAATTACCAGTTTCAGCAACTTAAGGCAAGCAGTTATCTGATCTGACAGTTTGTTTTTAATAAAACATGATGCAGAACGTCAAGCAATAATATTATTCTTAGTACATATGATGCTTACCTTCAAAACCACTGTAAATCATTAATTGGCTCGCTCGCATCTGCAGAAAGAGTGGTTCACCTGAAAGAAGATTGTGGAAAAGTCTGGAGTTTGAAACTTGCTGGGAAGTGCTGTGGTGTCGTAGCCATGCCCCCCTCCCACGTTAGGGAATATGCCCTCCATAAAACGATGTCACAGCGCTGTCGGGGGAAGGTGAGAGCTGTAGCTTAGGTGGTTGAAAAAGCAAGGCGAACCTACCCGTGTGTGTATTTTACCCTTAATTTCTGTGTTGAGGTAGGTCCGGTAACAGGTGCTGGTGCTGAGAGAGGGTTTCCTGGGGCTTGATTTTCCTCTGTTCACCGGTTCGGCCACCGGCGCTTGATGCTGCCGGCTCTGCCATCCCGAGCAGGAGGCAGCTGGCCCCGACACGGGAGCCCCGAGGCATCACACGGAGACGGCCCCACCCGCCCCGCGCCGCGGCGCCGGCGGCGGTCCCGGGGAGGGGTCCCGGGCGCTCCCCGGGGCGGCGCCGAAGGGGTTAAGGGCGCCCCGCCCCGG
>VZTA01007577.1:180816-223147 GCA_013398855.1 Mohoua ochrocephala
CTCGTTTTTTTCTCCTTCCCCGCTGCCTTTCGGGGTTTTCTCCCGGCGGCTCGTCCCCTGCGCCTGGCCGGCGGTCATCCCCTCGCTCGCGGCCCCGTCCCTCAGGGCATGTCCCGGTCCAACAGCGTCAGCCCCCCGGGCTTCGGCGGTCCCGCGCCCTGGGCAGGCACCGAGCAGCACCGCTCGGCCTGGGGCGAGGCGGAGGCCCGGGCCAATGGCTACTCCTACCCGCCGCCTCCCAACAGGTCCTCGGGCAAGAAGGCCTCCCGCATGTCGAGCAGGTGGAGGAGCGAGGAAGACTACGAGCCCCGGAACCGCGGGGAGAGTGGCTGCAGGATGATGAGCTTTAGGTCCAAATCCGCCTGGCAGGAGCACGGTGACGACAGCCGACGTCACCGGTCCCGCCACCCGCCCGGCAGTGATTCCCCCGCTGCCCCCAACAATGCCAGCCCCCGGCAGCTGGGGGAGCAGGGGGAGGTACGGCCCCGCTCTGTGGAGTTGGGGCTGGATGAGAAACGCATCAAGGCCAAGATTGAGGAGCTGGAGGAAGAGGACGGGGACGAGGGGGACTCCGAGGCGGCCTTCTCCATGGGCAGTTGTTGCAGTAGCCTGCTGCAAATCTTCAGGTCCAAGAAGTTCCAGTCTGAGAAACTGGAACGTCTCTATCAGCGCTACTTCTTTCGGCTTAATCAGAGCAGCCTCACCATGCTTATGGCCGTGCTGGTGCTGGTCTGTGTGGTCATGCTGATCTTCCATGCCGCACATGGCCGCTATGAGGTATCCTATGTCGTGGTGCTCTCCCTGGCCATCGTGCTGATGGTGGTGCTGTGCATGGTGTGCAACCGCAACAACTTCCACCAGGACCACATGTGGCTGGCGTGCTACTCTGTCATCCTGGTGATCCTGGCAGTGCAAGTGGTAGGGGTTCTGCTGGTGTGGCCCAGGAGCGCCTCAGAGGGCATCTGGTGGACCGTCTTCTTTATCTACAGCATCTACACGCTGCTGCCGGTGCGGATGAGAGCCGCGGTCATCAGCGGGGTGGTGCTCTCCGCCATCCACCTGGCTGTCTCCCTCAAGATCAACGCGGAGGATAAGTTCCTCCTGAAGCAGGTAGGCAAGCCATGAGTGGTTTGGATGTGTGCTCGGCATTGAAGGGCAAGGGAAGTGGGGTAGTCGGACTTCCATAGGCCTGCCTGATGCTGGAAGGCTGATAGGACTTCCAGCTGAACCCCTAGGTTACCTACTCCTGGGTGGGATGGTGTGCAGTGTGGTGGCTAGCCTGGACTCTTGTTTTTTTTCCATGGCCGTGGTGCTCCCTCATTTCTGCTCTAAGTTAAGGCTCTAAACATACAAGAAATGTGCCTTACTGGGTTCCCGTGATGGCTGCTCCAGTGCTGTCAGCCAACCCTGCTAGCGCCCTTCAGTTGTATTTAATGTAAACAGCCTTGTGCTAAGCACACCTGTGGAACGGTATCCAAGCATGCTGCTGTTTTTCTGAGAAATGTGTGGAAAGTCTGGCTGCTTTTATCAGGTAGAGGTTATCCTTGTGTGTCACTCTGGGTTCGGTGTTGGCGCAGAGCAAAGGCATCTTAGGAGAGCGTGCTCCACGAGAATGTGGGGTAGGCTTTTGGTTTAGAAAAAAGGTGTTTTGCTCTGAGATGTGCTGGAAATATCTATGGTGAAAAAGCCCGGAGGTCCTGTGCAGCCAGGATAAAAAGTAGAAAAAGAAAGTATAAATGCAGGTTGTTATTTAGCTGTGATATCATGTTTAACTGGAGCGGTTCAGTTCACGGGAACAATAAGACTATTATCGAACGCATTACAGTGCAATTTTTAATTACCATATCTATATAAACAACAGCAATACAAGGCACCGCTCTTCAAGTGAAGCAAGCAGCCTTGGGACTCATGTGCTTTAAGCTTACCATGCACTGTGGCAATCAGGAAACCATTGACTTAAAACGCTGAAGCTGTGAGGCAGTTGTCATCCTTCTGATGTGCAGGACTCTGAGCAAGGATGAGCCTGTCACAGAGTCAGCCCTGATGCTTGTGTGCAACCAGGGATTGTTCATTAAAATCAGGTGTTTGGTACTTTTACAGCCCTAACATGTGATATAAAATGAAGCCTTGCACTCAGTGCCTGCTTTGCGTCTTAGTTCTGGGTTGTTTTGAGTTCCACCTATTGCAGTGGCAAGAAAAGTTGTAGGACTTCAATAAAACCACATTAGGATGAGGCTGTCCCTGTTCTGCTATACAAAATAGCCCATGAAATTACTCTCTTCTCCCCCCTGTCCAGTTAAGCCTACTTAGAGACTTTCTGGCTTTGTTCTTAGTTTGTTGCAGGTATTTTTATAAACGGTACGTGACATATTTTTCTTATGTTTGATATAAATGGCTTTTTGTGCATTTCCAGCAGAGCATACACTGTGAGTGGGACAGTTGGTGTTTTTCTGCTTGACTTGAAAAAGTTTGCTAATGGCCTCAGCTCTTCCCCACTGGGGCTCTGGTCTTGCAAAGCCTCATGTGTGCTTTTTGCTTTATGAACTGAGACCTGTCCTGTTGAAATCAGCGTATTTGGAGACTGTATCCTTACACGTCAAGGCAAATCCCATCTTGATTGCAGCTAGAAGATTTAGCAGTCTGTTACGAGCAGAGTTGAGTTTGGAGGATACTAACAAATGAATAAAATATCATCATGTTGGGAAATGTTGGTAACTGTATTTTAATAGGAGGGAGCCTAAATTACAAAGGCCAAATGATCGACTCCCTCAGTAGAAAATCTGGAACAATAACAGCTCCCTCCCTTTCCAAAGAGCAGGTTATTTGTAAGAGGTTGGGCTTGTGTGTAAATGTGCCCTTGTCAAAGGTAGAAGCATGGGCAGTGGGTGATGGTACAGTATGCACAGATCTGTGCGTTACACGGTTGCTTTCATTTTCACAGTAATGCTGGGTTTTTCCTACAGTTTGACAGTAAGTGTTCAGTTAATGGGGAATGTCCTAGGAGCACTCTTACTTTGTCTTCAAAGGCGGAGCGTCTCTCCACGTTGCCTGTTTATTTTTCCTGCTAACGCAGTCGCTATCTTGCACAGTCTGCACTGGCATAGCACGGGCTGAATTCGGTGGGGTTGTACAAGGCCAAGCATCAGATTCCTTACACGTCTGTGTATGAACACGAGCTGCTATCCCTGGCTGTCTGATAGAAAAATCTGTTCTGCTGAGCACATTGCCTCACAGCTATTAACAGGCCTTCCTCACTGGGGCTGTATCTCGTTGCCGTGGAAATCTGTTGTGTTCAGCTCTGCCCCCCTAATGCACGCAAGCCCTATTTTCCTCCTTCAAACTACCAGAGGCGAAGGCAGATGACCAGATAAGTCAAGAAGAGGGAGTTAAGATGTTTTCGGTGACTTCACACTGGCAGTCACATCAGCCAGGGTTTTGTGGAGCGGGAGTGAATGTGAATACATTCACGACTATGTGACTGGATGGTACCTTACACCCAGCAGTCACAGAAGAAAGGCTGGTTAGGATATATATCCTCTTTCCTCTCTTCTTCATGGCATTTTTAACTATATTACTTAAGCAAGTTTTTCTTTGTGGGAGCTTTTCGCTTTTAATCGTCTCCGAATTGTTTCCAAGCCAGAAGAAATCATATACTCTTGTTATGATCCACTGACATTCAAAGCAGGGTGACTCTTGTGTTGACTCCTGAGCACTTTTATAAGGCTCTGGAGCCTGTTAAAAACTCCTCTTTCTCAAGAGAGTGAAATTCTTGGTTGTAGGTCCCTTTTGGGAAAAAGCAGCTTGTTGGATTCCCTAGCTGAGGATGCATGAGTTTGTCTGAATAATCTTCTCCTATCATTAATGGATTTCTCTGTCCCCAAACTTTCTGGTTCAAGTCTATGCTAGTCAGACTTCATGGGAGGGTTAATGCAGTCTGCTGTTTCTGAATCCATAAGGTGACAGGAGTAAAAGTAGTTGTCATTGTTCAGTCTTAACTGAGCTGCTTTTTGAAATAATTCTTCTGGGGTCACTGGATTTGGAAAGTAGGCTCTTACTTCTCTTTGCTACCTGGAGGAGTGTGTCTTTCAAAAGAGTGCCCTGAGCATCTCTACCAAAAGGAGTGGGAATAGTTGATACCTCTGTGAGTCTAAATCGGCTAGAGGCAACGATCTTGGCTTCTTGAATTGAGGTTTGATTGGAATAAAAAAAGGCTAGTTATTGCATTATATTAAAAAGTTATCCAGTGCTGAGAGAGGGGAGAAAAAGAAATCCTGTGTTTGAGAATTCACTTGTATTCAAAGGCAGCATGCTGCTGGAAGCAGAACACAGTGAACAGATGATGCTCCACCACCTACCAATTCTGATGGCTTAAAAGGGGGTTTTTCGCATGTTCCTGTGATCAGTTAGCTCTAGAGGAACTGCTTTCGGATTTATGGGGGCCGGGGGGAATGACTGTGTTTGTCTTCGGGTTTATGTCCTTGTGTTATTCTGGGACCGATTACAAATGTGTTCCGCCGCATGGAAGTGTGTTGTCTTCTCTTTGTCTGTAAGCGTATCTCTTTTCAGGACAGCCTTTTCCGTGTGTTGATACACTTTCCATGGATTTGATACACTTTCAGGCTCTGAAAACACACTCAACTCTAGGATTCGCGTAAGCATTGCTTTACATGTGAATGAGGCTTTCTAATACTTAACTGAGAAAGAAGTGTACTATTTATCAGTAATCTGCATTCACAGCAAAGATAGCACTGAGATTTGTTCTCTGTTCGATCGGGGCGAGCTGCCCAGCTGACCCACAGGCTTGTACAGGCGCATGGGAAGAGGTTCAGCCTGTGGGTTGCAGATGCTTAACTGAAGTCATGTGAGGAGACCAGCTGCCTTCAGTGCAGATAGTCTTGAGTAAGCACTGGCATTTTTTGTAAGACTATGGGCTAAGGGACAGGGAATTTCACAAGAGAATTTATTGGGCTCTGAATCAGACTTAAAAAGGGATGGGGATGGTGTGTGGGAGTGGGTGGGGGACCAGGAGTAGGGGATAAGAATGCCGTATACAAACATCAAACAAGCCCGTGGAGTGAGGTTAGATTTACTCCTGTTTTCCCATCCAAACCTGTTTTATTGTAACTTTCTGAGGTTCCTTGTTCAAGGATACAGTTAAGTCTTTGTAGTTTATTAACCTGTGTGAGTGGGTGACTGTTACGGTACCACGAAAAATAAATACCTTTTTTTTTTGTCTCATGTCAGTAACCTCATTGAAAGAGAAACTGAAATGCACCGGTCTCTTTTCTCCCCAAATACTACTGTAAACCTCCTGCAAAGGATCTCTGACAGCAAAGTTCTGAACCACCTCAGCACGTGTCTTGTTTGTCTCTCTGATTCAGGGCCACTTCTTGCTTGACCCTTTTCCATGTCTCCATCATAACAAAATTGCATAAGTACTCCTCATCCTTCGCTTCTGAGAATTGAGTATATGTTGGCCTTTCTCTCTGTCAGTGCATGTTAATGGTACATGATTGATCTGCACCTGCATGATGGCTCTCTTGAAAGTGCAGCATTTCAGTTTAACCATTTCTTGGAAGATGTTGGTATAAAAACCAGTCTCTCTCCTTTTGATAAATAAACTCACTTCAGCAGGGCTAAAAACAATTTCTTACTGTAACAGGAAATCGACTTGAATCTTGTGGATATCTCCTAGCACCTCGTAGAGATGCTTTCTAGATGGCAATTTGAATGGCATTCAATGAGAAGTTAGTCACACAGTAGGAGAAGTAGAACTGTGTGTTCCATCTCAGCCTCAGCATGCTTAATATATGTAAGTGATGACTGATTTAGAGACAGGTTCTCAGCAGTGTGTTAATCAAGTCCTTGCATTGCGCTTTCATTGTCTTCAAGCAGCACTGTCTTTATTCATCAAGAAGGAGAGATGAACTACCTGGAATGCAGGTGGGTCTGTGTGTCAGCTCTCTCATGGTTAGGTGCCACCTGTTTTACTTTTTTCCCCCTGGAAAATACAGTTGAGTAATGTTTGTATAGGACGGGATTTTTAAGGTGCTCAGCCACATGGGGCCAGGTACTGGGTGCCTCAAACAGCACTTAATGCCTTCTTCTGCATAAACATTGATATCAGTAGGGCTCTTGTGCAGTAAGAAGAGCTCTAGCACTGCTCACTACTGAAGAATCTGCCTGAGCAGCAGTTGCACCGAAGTTAGAGAAAATCGATTTGCAGTCTCCTGTTCAGCGGAAAAAATGGCAACCTGAAATATTCAGTAACTGTGGCATTGATAGTTGCCTCCCCAGGGTAATTCTGTAACAGAAGTAATTAACTAAATCCCCGAGGTATTGTGTATCAATTTAGTCCTTTGTAGGAATATTGCCTGTATCTCTTGGGAATGCATGTGTTGCTTGAGGTTTACAAAGGCATATCTGTTTTTCTTATCTCCTAAATTACCCTATGATCCTGCCACCTCCTAATCTACCCCCTTGCTTTATCCTCCTGCCCCCCCCATGAATTAGTTTAATATTTCACTGTAATGTTCACCAGTATCACAACCTGTTAGTGTGATACAGTGCTGTGTGTCTAATTTCTCTGTGTCCCTGGATTCTTAATAGGTTTGTTGTCTTGATAAACCGACCTATTTGAGTAATTGCTCTCAGCCTGGTGGTAGTAATCGCACTTTTATAGCTGGCTTGGATCTCGGTGAATTGAAGACAAAACGTAATAGGCATGATTGAGGTGTATAGCAAAAAGACTTGTCCTCTAGGCATTTTCATGACATGCTTGAAAAGGCAGGGTGTGCTAGTTTTTTGTGTTTCTGGAGAGGTGAAGATACTTCAGAAAAACATCGGGATTCATCGAGGTGCATGAGGCAGAAGGATAACTTTCCATGCCCTAATCTTGCAAAGCAGCCATTGACTTGTCCTTCGGTGTCCTGGGCGCAATGGCTTCGTTTGACACCAGTGTGACCTCTGTTCTCTGTCAGAGACCTGTCCGAGGCAGGACATCTTATTTATGTGGTCTGTTGTGATTAACCTCATTCAGATGATTTATAAACCTGAACAGCAGTGGATAGAAAATGCTGATTATCCTGGTGCTAAAGGCTCACTGGAACTGGTCGTGCCCTCCTGGAGCCTGAATTGGCCCAGTGCTTCCTAAATGCCCTTTTGCTCTGAGTCCACTGTTGTGTGGGCAGTGCTGCCAAGGTCTGGGGTGGAAGAGGACTGGGACTCAGCCCAGCTGGAATGTGAACTTTGGGCACCAGGCTGTTCTCCAAATGCATTCAATTTGTGTCAGATTAGCTAATCTTTCAGTCATGTACCGTGGCTCCCTCTCTGTTTTTTAAGAAAAGTGGAACAATTGCTAACTTTTTGGCCATTGAAGTAGTTGGAACAGTTACAGTCTTTTGGGAATAGCTGGTTTGGTCATCGTATTTTGGTACTACTGGATATTACTCTCATTTTCTAACCAAACTAAAAGAACTTTCCTTCTGTCCTTGTAGAAGATGCAATGAAAAATCCCCACCAACAGCTGAAAAACTGAGAGGTAAAAATCAAAATTATTTTGACAGCATCTTCCATGTGTGTGGTAAAGTGATCCACCCTGTAGCTGGTAGTGGCTTCTGAAAACCTGTGCTTTGAAAAGCTCCCGTCTTTCTCTTCTCTTCTTTTCCTTCTCATCTCTTTTTTTTTTTCCCCTTCTTGTCTCTCTCTACTTATTTTTGATTATTTTTTTGTTCTTTTTTTTCTTTTCCATCTTGGTTTTGGTTTTTTTGGTTGTTTTTTTTTGGTTTTTTTTAAATTCTTTTTCCCTGTGCAGGTGGGTGCAGTTCAGAGAAAATACCCGCTTTTGTTTGAGGAGGTAGAAGACAGGGCTCCAAGTTTTGCCAGCCTTGGGCAAGGTTTGTCCTCCCATCTGCTTTATACTATAGGGCTTACATGGCACCTTGCAGGTAATCTGTACCCAGAAGAGGTAGCGTGGGGAGAGCTGGAGTGCACCAGAATCTCCCTGGAGCCTTCCAGCTGCTACATGATTTCATGACGTGCTACACGTTGGTTTTTTATGGCCCAGAGGAGTAGGACAGTGACAAAGTGTGTGCAAGGAATGTGAAGATTTACAGCTTCTGGGAAATGGGTGGGGTTCCTGTCTAACTGCTGCGCGACTTTTTTCATCTCCTGCAAGTCCTGTGTTTTGATGTGGGATATGCTCGATGTTAGTTCCTTCCCTCCCTCTGAAGTCTAGCCTAGTGATCTGAACTTGTGATATCTTTCATCCATGGGATGCTCTTTCTTCTTTTTGTTTTGACATTAGTGATACTTTTTTAAAAAATATTTTTTTTTGTCTTTACCTGAGATGTATCCTGCTGCTGCCAGAAACTTAATTTGATTCATTATTATGAAGTCCTTAGGCTAGGTAAAAACCCAAGGGGAAATCTCATGTGAATGAAAAAACACAACCCCAAAGATATTAAAAAGGATAATCTAGTTATGAGGGGGTGTGGGAAACAGACAAGAATTTTAATATTTGTCTCCTGAACTCCTAAATGTTCTCACCTTATCATAAGAAAGTTTGAAGTTTCTAGCACTTAATAAGGTCACACATAAAATGGGTGTCAGGCCAAGACAAGACTCAGAATGCTTTTTAGCACTTGCAACTGGACCACTCCCAGTGAAAGTCTCCGTGATATTTTATGATGGTGTTGAGTCTTGCCGGTTTCATCACTGGCAGGTACAGGAATGGCATCATTCAGCAGATCTGCTGAATTCAGTGGAATTTAGCATGAGATGGCTTTGCTCTGACACTCAGAGAAATGGACCGAACACATTTCAAAGCTCTGCCTTCTGCTTCCAGTCTCGCATTTGAACATCTGGGAAGCTCTGTCCATCAGGAGCCTGGTAGGCAGACAAGCCTCTGAACTGCTTCAGCCAGACACAGTCGGTTTTGCACCACAAAGATGATGTGTTTACGAATGGTAGGACCCCCCACAGCTGAAGAATTAATGGGGAGCACTGGCATCACCAACAGTGTTGCTTCTAGTGCCAGGCTGGCCTCCCAGATGCCAAGCAGGATTTTTGTTACAGGACTCATTATAGAAAGTTTCATTGTATTGTCAGCTTTGTTCTGCAAATAAAATATCGTTATGTACTTCTTTCTTCATATTTATATGTCACTAATGTAATTGCCATGTACCTTTACTCCCTTCCCCAGACATCAGGAACACAAATCACATTTGTGTATTTAAGATGTTATCGGGGCTGTCTGTAGTGTGCATTGTATAGTCATCATTTGTGGCTTCTCCTACTTCATAGCAGCAGAAATAGCACAAGAGAACTATATTTCAAAGCATCCTCAATCCTGCCCTGATTTTGTTTATAATTCCTTCACCTAGACTGCTGCTTCTGCGTTTTGAGTGATGAGTTTCCAGATGAAATATTAAACTGCCTTTTCTTTTCATGAAAAGTTTTACACACCCATGTAATACCCATCAAATTTTTTACTGCGGATTGGGTCTTTGTGGTATTGCCGTGCTTGGCTATCATCCTGTCTTTTCCTGGGAAACTTTGCTTTTGGGAGGTTGAGTTTTGGGAATTAAAGCTGCTCTTCAAATTCAATATACACATTCCATTAGTATCAGAGTGCATCTTTGCAGACAGTAAACAAAGGACTGTGCTGATGCAACACAGAGGGAATAGAAATAAAGAAAGGTTTGTGTTTTCTCTTTCTTTTCCCCCCAGACATTAGAAATTGATCTCTCAAAGAGGCAACTTACGCAAACTGTTTATTCTCCAAATCTGTTTGCAGCTTGTATGAGACATTCTGTCTCACTTCATAGTCAAAAGAAAAGGCTATGACATTGCTTGCAAGAATCTGTCATAAAATGTTGCTGATGCAAACAGTTCCCTGGCTGTATCTTCCCTTCCAGAAAAAGCCTTGCCTCCTTCCCTTAATTCTCTGCTCTAGACTAAATGCTACAAGCACTGATCCCTGTGTCCCTCTCACTCTGCAAACTGAATTCTTAGAGCCAGCGATGTGGTGAGGGACTAGTCAAATCAGTATTTCTAAAAACAGTAGTTTGCTGGTCAGCCCACAGATGACAGAGCTCCTCAGACATGCTTGCTGAGTGATGAACTCTTTCCATTTGCTGGGAGGTACCCAATGGCAGCTTTCTCTGTGTATTCTTGCTTAACGTGTGGGTATTTATACACAGAATTGCACAAATGGGGGGAACCGAGGGGCATATTGTTAATGAAGACATTTCCACTTAAGTGGAATTTCTTTTTTTCAGGCAGGTTATTACCAGTAATCTCATAGAGGAGAGGGAGAAATGCTCTGCAGTACTAAGGAAAGAGGAGGCTCTGCAGTGTGGTGGGACAATGTGTAATCACCATGTCAGTCTCACTTGTGCTAAAAGCTAAATGCAGTCTTTAGGATCGTTGAACATGAAGTAGGTTACTAGCGTGGGAACTGCTGTTGAGTGGTGAACTCTCTGGATCTTAATGCCAGGATGGACTACTGAGTTTATTTAACAGCACCCACTGAACAATTCTCCTACACTTTAAAATTTCTTCCATTCGGATGGTATGGAATAAATTGTTTTTAAAAAGTTTAAATGCCGAATTGCACGGTATTTGTCAGTTGAAAAAGCAATCTGCAGTGATTTCTGAACTGAAGGTGAACTGAACCAATACTTTTTTTTCCTTTTCTTAGTGTGACAGGATTTTAATACCTTGTGATGGAACATATTGAAGGTATTTGCTCAAGTTGGTGGTATCTACTTAAACATGACAGAGATGGACGTGTTAGTTGTGAAGGGGTTCTGACATCATGCCCAGATTTTGTACTGGGTAATTACATTCTTGCCTTCTTAATTGATGTTGAATATGGCATTTTTCTTTGCTCCATGTCTATTCTGGACTTTTTAGCAGTATGCCACCAAATAGATGCTGTACATATGGGTTTACTATCATATCTGAGAAATTTGCGAGGCTGTTGACAAGCCAGGAAAATGAGGGACTAGAGCTCAGGCTTGTATCTTCTTAGTTGTGTCGGTGTGCTAGCAACACGTGTCACCCCCTTGGTATGACAGATGTACTGATAGCTTTTGAAAGGTACAAAACCAGAAATGATGTGGGTGAAGGACACTTCCAGAGGTCACCTATGCTATCCTGCTGCACCAAGACAAGACCAAGTCAGCCTAAACCATTTGTGGCAGGTACTAATCACAGACCTGTCTGAAAAAACCCCTCCTTTGTGTATGTGCTCTCGGGGGTCACAAAAGTACTGATGTGCTTTCTGGTGTGTTTGTTTCGTTGGTGGTTTTTTTTTAAGCAAACCAGCAAGCACAGCCCTGGGTAGGAGCAGACAGTAAAGAAGAGCTGTCCGTGACTGGAGCTCTCTGGCTGCTCTCAGCTGAAACTGGTGCTTGGTTTCCTTGTCTCGCCTGCCTTTAGTTCCCACCCCACCCAGAGCCTGCCGCTCTCTATTGTCACAAACAGTGCATTTGAATGACAGCCGCGTCTCATTCCTGAGTGGGGCCTTCCTGAAAGCGCTGCAGTACAAGCAACAAGCTTGAAGGTTACGTGTCCTTTCACAGGTGACCTCCTTTTTGGTGTCTGGTCAGCTGTTAGGGTAGCTGTACTTAGGTAACTCCTTAGCACTCCAGGGCTGCTCCAGGGGCTCTTAAAAGTGTGTGCCTTTTGCACTGTGGTTGAAACGACTGTGGACAAATACTTAAGGAAGTATTTCCTGAAAATATTTTCATATCTCAAGAGAGAAAGTTAGGAAACGGCAATTTTGTTTTTGTTTGTTTGTTTTCCTTCTTCCCTAATGCAGGTGATGAGTATCTGGTTGTGTCATGACACTGAAGGTTTGTCCAAGTAATGATGTCTAGGAAAGGTAACATTCTGTGGATTAGTTAAACCACAACATAGAGCCCACTATACAGAAACTGTAGTCCACTGCTGAAACCACCTTACTTGTCTATTTTAGATGCAAATGGACCTAGTTCATTTAATTCACTTCCAGAGGGAATGCAAACTAAATAAAGTCATGCTTGTTAAAAGAAGTGTTCTCACAGGTTTAAATAATTTTCTTCAATTTATTTTGATGAACTTTTCTGAACAGACCAATATTTACCATAATATCTTCAGGCTAAGATTGTAGCTTATGTAAGTGAGGAGTGCTTTACACTATTAACTCAGTGCATTGCCCTTATATATTCCATTTTCTGTTAGAACAGATAGCGTCACTCTCTGCGCTATGCGCTTTCCCCCTTGGAAAGGGTTGGGGCTGGTTGTGATAGGGGCAGAGTCAAGAGAGGAGCTTATCTGTCATGTTTAGCCAGCCCTTGGCCCTGTTTCCAAAGCTGCTTTTCAGGAGCCTGGTCATGAGTGTCCCCTCTATGGCTGTTTCTGTGCAAGGAGTGCTGTGACTGCTCACAACTCATCCTTCCCAGAGAAATTATCTGCTTTCAGAGCATGACCTCTTGCTTGGGGCTGAGACTAAACCTTTTCATTGCCAATTCCATAGCAGCTGTGACTAGGACAAAATACTGTATGTCTGAGATCTCAGGCTGCCACCTGGAATGCCACAGAAGTGGCAGGTGATGCTCTTCTGTGTCTTTCCTGGGAGAAGCTCCTTTGGTTTCCAGCAGCTCTCCTTCTGTTTAAGCCATTTGCAATACTCCATACGCTACTGAGCCAGTGCCTTGCTGCAACACGAGCATATCTTCTGCATGTCAAACTTCATGGGGAGATGCTGTGACAGCTCCCTGCCTGCCAAACCTCCTGCTGAAGCTTATTGGAGAAATATTGTGCTCCCTTCAAATGGGTGGCATTGTAACATTGGCTTGCTCGTTGAAACGGCATTTGGGTCTGGGCAGAGTGAAAATGTTGATTTCCTTTCAGTAGAAGGGAAAAAGACTTGAAGGGTGCCTTCTGCACAAACACTGGTCTTAGAGCTGCAATTTCCAGGACTGAGCCAACTAACTTTTGAGTCTTAATGGCCATGATATCTACTTCTCCCTCTGCCGTTCCCTGTCCCAATTAGATCTAAAAGGAATCTTACCTCTCTTCTAGCCATACCCTAAATCATTGTTGCCTTGTCTAGTTTTTATTTAGCCCAACAAGAAATGAGTTGGAATCTAAATGCCTCCTGCCTATCACCAAAAATACCTTGTTCCCTCTGGCTGCTTGCAAAATGCCTTTAACTCCCCTCAGGGCTTTTCTGTATGAAGGGACAGCTGGTGTAGAACAATAGCGACTGATTTACACTGATCAATCCTCCCATTACTGAGAGGCATCTGTCTTGTACTAGGCACCCTGCAGTGTATCAGAGAGATGCTGGTGGAAGATGTGTCTGCAGTGCCTCCTGTCTCTCTCCCCAGCCTGACTCCTCTGTAGGTCCTGGGGAAAAAAACCTGGGAAGAAATACTGTAAAAAAAATTTAGTAGTGAGAGGTACATTTCTTCTTCACTCATGTGGAAATGGATCATTGAGTCTCTGGTTTTCCAGGTTTTTTCAGTTGTATGTGCTTCAGCAGCAATACCATTACTGCCAAACAGTCAAACTCAGGAACTGAAAAGTTTTTTTCAGCCTAACTCACCTGAAGTTAGTTTAGTCCATATATTTGGACCAAAATATTCTGGGAGGTGCATGTGCACACCTGAGCAAGCAGATCAGAGGGGTGGGTATCATCTAGTGAGAAAAGAGTGTTAATGAGCTAGGAGCAGATGCAGCTGAAGGATGTTAAGGACATGTTAATATCCTGATAGAGACATATGCTGCTTTCAGACTTTGCTGGAGGGAAGGGCATAAACTCCTTTTTTGTAGAATCATGAAATGGTTGGGTTGGAAGGGACCTTAAAGATCACCTAGTTCCAACACCCCTGCCATGGACATCTACTAGACCAGGTTACTCGGAGCCCCATCCATCCTGGCCTCGAACACTTCTGGGGATGGGGCATCCACAGCTTCTCTGGACAATCTGCTCCACTGTCTCACAATTCTGTTTTTCCAGGAAACCCTTAACAGAACAGGAGAGAGGATGGCCAAGCATGATCTGTCCACCTGCTGCAGTCCACTCTCCCTCTGCTTTTTCCTTGCTTTCACCTCCTCAGTGATGTAAACAGCCCCAGGAGAAGTCCCCAGGCAGTGCAGCTCTGTGTTCCTGCACCAGTGTTTATTTTCCTGATGCACTTTACCTGTGCAGCTAACTAGGATGAGCCCTGACAGCTATCAGCTTTTGCTGAGAGCAATCAAATAGCGTTGCTATTACTGACAAAAGAAAAGACAGTCGCAGAAGGTGGCTGCAGGATAGATCTCCATTGTCCTGTTCTCTAGAGTGACAGCAGGGAACAGTTTGTTTCAGTGGCTGTTGCCTTCTCTTACCTTGGTAAGAAGCTCCAAACTTTGTTAATGTTTTGAATATCTCTGGTGGTCTGGTTAAAGCGTCCTTTTTGGTCTCTAAGTAAACTGCAGTGGATATAACTTTATGAGAAAACTAGACTGCACTGATTCCTTCCATTTTTCTTTGGTACAAGTGGAATGTGTGGTGAGAGCATGATCCAACAAGTGTTACTTTGGAAGACTCACCTACTGCCTGGAATTCAAGTAGTGCCCAGTCCCTTGCACTTCATGTGAGGGCAATTAGCGCACGTGCATGGCAATTAGTGCTGCAAATGAAGTCGACACGGGTGTATTCTGCCTCTTTAATGGCTTGCTTTTCTCCTCTGCCAAAAGAGCAACCAAGCAGTCTCAAAGGAACCTGCTGCCTTCTGATATTTAATTTGCTTCAGGCTTACGTTGGCATCCTGCCTCTTTCTTCTGCTGCCTCGCCTGGCCCACCTGCCTGCTCTGCTCCCGGTGCTGCAGAGGAAATGATCCCTATTTCTAGCAAACCAGGCCGTGACTTGCCCATGTGCTGCAGTTGGGCCCCGCAGACATCCAGCACCATCTCTGCCTGACGTGCTTTGTCACTCCTGGTTTCTGACCTCCTTTCAGCAGAACATGGGGCTGGTTTCTGACGACCTGCCCTGCAAGTGGCAGCGCCTGGCGAAGGAACCTGCTGGTGGGAAACTGCAGAGCAATTCTTCTGTTATCCATCTTCTTGAACTAGATATCACAGTGATGGGGGCCTTAAAATATCTGTGATATCCAGTGTGTATTTGTGACCAGCGATGGCTCTGGAGTGTTTATATGCTGGAGTATGGATGGCGTGTGTATAAACCCCATATACATGGAGTTACATGATGTGATTCTTCACTAAAATATTAACTGTTTCACAAGAGTTTTTAAATGAAACTGAATAGGAAAGGTCAGGTAAAAAAAACTTGCAGTTGAATACTCAATGATTATAGGAAAAGTAAGGGATTAAAATATTAGAAGATACCTACAAGTCACTGAGAGTCGGAGGAGGGCATGGAAGTGTAGATGGGGCATGTTAAATCAATAACGAAGTTTTGGTGCAGGCCTTCCCGTATGGCTTTCCTCATTGCGCCTTGTACCCTGGACCACACATCTAGGTTTGTTTTTGAATGCTTGAAAGGTCATTTTTCTAGAATGTCTCTTCATAGGAAGCTGGTAGTTTAGGATTTATATTTTTGGGGTGGAATCTGTTTTTTTTTTTTTCCAGAAGCTGGACATGATTGCCCTGGATGGGAGTATGTAGTAACTAGCTTTACTCTGAGTGGATGCTGTAGGCAAGAAAAAGTTCAGCATTAGTCCCTGTAAAACTGTCTTCGAGAACCCATCTCCTGGAGATAACACACTGGGTTAATGGTGTTACTTTGGGAGCCTTTTTTATGCACGACTGATTCCTGAGACAGTTCAAATGTGGGTCAGTTTTTCTTTCTTTTTAAGTAGAGTTTGCACAGACTAACATGCAAGCTGTTGCTTTCTAGAAAATGTGGGTCAAGTGCTGTTTTGCTGAGGAAATCGGAAGGTTTTTTACTTAGCTAGCATTAATACTCAAGTGC
Source organism: Mohoua ochrocephala (assembly GCA_013398855.1). NCBI lineage: Eukaryota > Metazoa > Chordata > Aves > Passeriformes > Acanthizidae > Mohoua > Mohoua ochrocephala. The sequence goes on from VZTA01007577.1 coordinate 196,785, forward strand.
TTCCTAACTTCCTTGCACTGAGGTCCTACACTGTTGTGCTGATGAATAACACACTTTCTGGAACAGGAGTGTGCATCGAGCCATGATTTTATGTCATCAGGAGCACTGGCTCGCGTGATTCACAGAGGTGGATGGAGTTCATGCAGGGTGTGCGAGCCCCCTCATCCCAGCAGCCTTCAAAGCCCTCCTCAAAATCCACAAAAAGCAGCTGCCCCAGGAGCATTTGGTGACTTTTGGGAGGAGCAGGGGCAGACAGGCAGAAACTGTGTGGGGACAAGACTGCGTATTCCTCCTTGTGAAATAATAAGCATGTGGAACAGACGGTGGTTGAGGAGTTTTTTCCCCATAGAGTATTAACCATGGTGAAAACAATCCTGGAGGAGCACATTTATCCATGCTGGCTCTTTGCACATGTGTCATGATGGAATTTTCAAAGAAGGCTCTAAACAAACCAGCTTTATGGAAGAACAAAACAGCTTTGTCAGCAATGGCCAAGGAAGCTGTGCCAGCACCTCTTTCCATATCTGTGCTCTGAACTGCTTCATGTTCTGGGGCTGTTGCATGCACAGATGTGTGTTAGCATCTGCCTTGAAGGTTCAGAAAAGGATGGCTGGGCTTTGCTTTCGCTTAGCTATGTTTTCTAAAAGTTACTTCTTTTTCTTTTCTTTTTTTTTTTTTTCCCCAGACCAGAATAACTTGTCCTAAGGGAACAGTGTATGGGATAGCGAGATTGTTTTTTTGCGCAGCTGTGTTTGTGAGCATTCCCTTGCTTTGAGTCTGGGAAGCTGCCCTACAGCCCTCTGCAGTGATCATGTGTCTAATCCAAGCTTTGGGGCTGGCTCAGCCCCCTGAGCCAGAGGAATCCCTCTCTGTGCTGAGGTGTTTGAGGAGTGTGATGAAGACAGAGGTCTGATCCTCCTGGATGAGCATGCACAGAGTTTGTCTGGCTTGATCATGGTGAGGCTTTGGTGTGTTGTGCAGCATCTCATATTTGCCACAGTGAATTTGTGGGTCAGCTGTCTTGACCCTTCTACCTTCCAGTACAAAGGGAATGGTTATGGCTTCCTGAGGTCCTTGGCTTTCTAGCCTCAGTTATGAGGAAGCTTAGGGGAGGTCTGATGAAGGACTAAAACCTTCTTGCACCCTACTGGATTGGTTAAAATGTGAAATGAAGTTTCCAAAGCCATTCTTTCCTGTAGTGCCTTGAATCTCAACACGGGATGCCTCAGGCATCTGAAAGCTCCCAAGTGGGTCTTGTGAATTTAGGCTTCTAAAATCTTCCTAAAGAGCATTTTTCATTGACTAAACAGTGTGACTGCCTCCTCTTGCCTCTAGCCATTTCTACAGAATAAATAATAAGCTTGTGGGCTTCTGTATTTCCTACTGTTCAGTCCAACTTTTGAATGTAGCTGCACTTGAACAGGCATGAGCTGCCTGACCACTCCTGCATACCACAGCATGCTGATTACTGATGTGATCTGCAGTGGAAATTGGTGTGGCAGAGCAGAAAGGGTTCTCACAGCACCTTTGACTAAACTCTGAACAGCAGACTTCTGCTGGGAATTAAAGAAAATACAGTAGACTTGGAGGCTTGGTGTCTGATTTTGTTATTCGTGGGAACACAGCTTTAAATCTGAATATGGGGGAGCGAAAGGGAAGAGGTTACTATTGACAATTCTTTGTGTGTTGGACTGAAGAGGAAGGGCCTGGTCTGTGCTGTGCAGGTAAAGGGCGAGCACTGAGAGGTGCTAATGGCTTCCCTCCATCTTCCTTGCAGAATTCTGTGCTTGCAGTCCTGCCTGCCTGTTTTCTCTGCTCTCCACCCCTTCTGTGTCATCCATGGAAAGAGAAGGCAGTGGCACCTCACTGTCGAGAAGAAGTGAGATATATGGGATGGTGGAGTTAGGTCTGTGGGACCCTGGGAAGGGTCAAACTGAAAATGGGATGCAAAAGAGTGTGTGAGGAGACAGTAAACACCTTGCTGAAATGGAAGAGGCTTCTGGGCCTGTATGGAGATGGCAAGGGCAGCAGCCTGAGAGAGAAACCAGGAGGATCAGCAGGCTGGTGCATGGAGCTGAGGAGAGGCAGCTGTGAGATGTCATTTGGAGTTGTTATTTTCAGAGTAAACTTGTCTCTGTCCTTTTGAAAGCAAGGATCAGTGTTATAACCTGGACCAGATCAACCAATTCTTTAATTTTCTTCTCTCCCTTGAATATAGGAAAACACTACAAAGAAGTTGCAATTAAAATGAATTGTGAAGTGTTATCTGTTGCCTGCTGAGCAAAATCTCATGAGCTAGCTGAATTAGTAGTCTGGTAGTGTGCCGTGTAGGATGCAGGGAAGTGCAGAGTCTTGGCTGTGGCACCAAAATGGGCCAAGCATGCTCAAGAGCTGCTGCTCTCTTGGAAGGGGGCGGTGGGTTTATGGCAGCAGGCTGAGTGGGTAATGATTGCTCAATACTGTATGAAGGAGGATTCAAAGAAGAGGGTGAAGGGAGGAGAGGACGAGGGGGCTGAATGGAAGAAACAAACACTCTGAAAATGAGACCCACAAGGTCTTCTCACAGATCTTATATTGGGACTAACACAGAAATTTCCTGGCGTGCACGTGCTTGTCCTTTTTTCACGTGTGACTTCTCCATAACAAACATCTCTCAGCTGGGACTGACAATGGAAAAATTGTAGGAAACTTTCGCTAAACAACTTGGTGGTAGGGCTACCTCCTGTTTTGAGCTTTTCTGTTTTAAAGGAACCATCTGCTGTATACTGTAAACACAGCAGACCGCTAGCAAGCTTAATCATCCAAGGGTCAGTATCCATCTAACACACGCTGCTGGCAGGCCCTGTGCCTTGTCTTTGTGTTGCTGCCGCCACCTCTTCTTCCAGGCTCCCAGCCTTGGACAGAATTAACTTTGCAGATCAAAACTTCCCTCAGTGTGGTGATGGTGTCCTCTTGCACATGCAGAATTCCCAGGAGCAGGCAGACCCAGGAATAAGTGAAGCTGGTGTGTCACTGGAGCCGCAGTCACGCTGGATGTTAGCGTGGCTCTGTGAGTGAGTCAGCCAACAGCTGAGCAGGTGTATTTCAGTTTCTCTTTGCAGGGTGTTTTACAGTGTCTAATCACGTCAGAAAACCTTCAGCAGGCAAAGCAGAGCACTCTGCAGAATCCTTTTCCCTCTGCTTGCCCTTGCCCAGCAGCATAGATCAGCAGTTACGTGCAGAAGTGTTACTTGGAGGGGATTGGATCTTGTGTTAAAGCAAATCCTGACTGTGGGGTCTTTTGGCTTTGCGTAGGGTAGGCTTCACACAGCTTTCTTCCCATGCTTTTGTTGAAGTCATGTTTTACCTGTTGAGGCCTCTTCCAGAAGGAACAGGTGGAGGCTGCCAGGGCTAGAAGGAGGAAAAGAGAGAGCTGCTGAGGAGGAAGGAGAGACAAGTTACTTCATTAAGACAGGGACCTCTGAGGGGGTCTGTTGGAGGAAGTGCTGGTCAGGGATGTGCTAACTAGATGTTATTTCTCCTCAGCAGAAGAGAAATCTTCTGGCCTGGTTTAATGCATACGATGAACTTGCACAGCCTGGCACAGCCACCAAAAGAAGCATTTGCTGTGGAAGAACAAATATTTTTGTGGCATGTGGAGACCCAAACCTGGGAACTGACTGGATTTGAAATTACCTGAGGAAGGGGGAGAAGGATAGTTTGAGATGATGCAGGGGAAGGCAGGACACATAGCCTGCTTGTGTGAGTAAAATTGTGTTTGAGTTCAGTGTGAGTGAAAGTGGCCAGAACACAGCTCTTGAGGTGGTTATATATGGTTTAATACATCTAACTAATGGGATCTGACCTGGGTTGCATCAGAGTGAAAGAGGAGAAAGCTGTTAACTCTTCCTCTGTTAACAGGCAGGCCAGATCATAGGGCTTGAGAGGAGCCAAGTCCTCATGCATGTCTTTAATTTAAGCCCTGCTCTCTAGCAACTCGTTTTAATTTATCAATCTCAGCTTTGTTAAACTGATGAGGAAATTAATGCATGTTTATAGAGACCATGCCACAGGTGATATGAGGAGTAGCTGGTTAATGTTTAGCAAAGTTCTCCCGAAGATGAGGAGTGGTATACCAGTGCTGTTCTGACTGTACCAGGATTACTCTTGAAAGAAAAGCGCTGGTTTAAGGAATGTTTTCGTCCCCTTGTCATTGTCCTTACAGTCACCTTAAAATATCTATATCCATATATTCACCCATTGCCCAGCTAATACAGAATTACAAAAGCAGAGGCGTGTATCCCTACAAGCTAAAGAGAGATGTATGTCAGGTGAATGAAGCCTGGAGAGAGCCAAGCTAAGAAGCATGCAGAGCAAAGTGACTCAGATGGCAGAATGCCCCGAAGGAAGCTTTCAACAAGGGTGATTCATTAGCAGTCAAAGAGTCCTTTTTCTTTTCCTGCTCTGCTATATTTACATTTTGAAATGTGTGCACATCTCATGGAAATGGCCTTCCTAGCTGAAGTGTTGTTCTAAATGGGAGAAGAGAAGATTTTTTTGCTTTCTGTTTGATAGGCTGTGAGGCTTGGAAAACAAGCAGAGCTTTCTTTAGGGAGATACTTGTATATAGTCTCTAAGGTGTTTCTAAAATCTTGTGCTGATAGCACTGCAGGGGTTTGGGTTGTGATTTCAATCTGCCTGAGGAAGACACGCAGATTCCAGCCTGGATTAGTGCAAAAAGGAGAGACCTTGGATTTGTCAGGTAATCCACACATATTCTGGCTTTTCCAGAGTGGGCTAATGCGTCATCATACCTGTGAATCCTTTTGCATCAAGAAATCCCACTGAAACCAGGGTAAATGTCTTACCAAGGGGATATGCACAGTTGTGTGAGCCACGTGAGCTACTGAGACCCCCTCTCTGGTCCTGCAGAAGAGTGTCTGTCCACTAGCATCCAAAGTGAGTGTGATTTCTGCCTGGCACTCCCAGCGGTGTGCTGTGTCATGATTGCAAGGCTCATGCTGTTAATGTGTGAATACGATGAGGTTTCCTGCATCAGTGTTGTGCTGGCAACAGCCGCCAGCTCCTGAATCAGTTAAACCCAGGCACGATGTGGGCAGACTGGTAGCTGTGATTTACAGGGCTCTGTTGGATTAGAAAGCCTGTTGTCTATCAACACATTGTCCAGGCAGCACAATAGGGCAAGGTAAGCACTGGAAAAGCAAGGTCAAAGAGCTGACAATACCATATTGTATTGTGTGACCCTGAGCAAGTGGTTTACATGCCTTGCTTCTGCTATTCTGAGTGAAACCAGAATAGTGCTTGCTTTTAGAAAAAGTGTTTTATGGTCTGTGGGTGGAAAGCATTCATCTGAGTGTGAAGTATTTCTGTTGTAGAAAGAGATAGTCTCCCTTTCCGTAGTTTCCCCATTCCCAGACCTGGTTTTCGGGGAGATCAGATGCACTGGTTCCTTTTGAAGATGAAAATCTCTTTGTAGGTGTTCTGTACTTCATTCATCGCAATCCATCTGGAAATGCATTTTAGAACAATCCATTTTGGTTGTGGCTTTGGCTGGTTTTGCATTCTCCAAATAGCAGAGTGTGGTTTGGGCTTAATATGGGATATATGGCCTCTTTGGCTTGGTTTCAGCACAGGTTGGGGAACACTTCTCTTTAGGTTTGTAAGGCACTAAAAAAACACGAGGTATCTAGAAGCAGAAGCTGACATGGCTGCTTACTTACAAGCAGCCTGTGTGCTATAATTTGGTGGTCTCAGGCAGCCAAAAACAAAGAGGAGAGTGTCTAGTAGAGGATCCCAGCAGATAAAAATGATTTGTAGTGAATCAGGCAGTTACTGATTCAAGTTGCTCCTTGGAGTGGTCTCCTGTTCAGTATTGGTACAGTGGATTGTCAGCTTTCACAGCAACGTTTTCTTGCTCCTGCTGGTTCATGACCTTTCTCCAAATTCATAAGCTGTGACCCAGTCTGCCAGTCTGTATGGAAACGGCACATGTACCTGCCAGGTGAGCCAGCACCGTGTCTTTCTAGGCAACCTGGTGCCTAGAAGAATTGCAAGAATTTAAGCCTGTTAAGCCACAAACTCACTTAGAAGGTTGGGGTTTTTTGCCCTTCAATGGGACAGCACCAGATATTATTATTAACCTCTCCCCCTACCTCCCAGCTAGCTTTCCACTGAGTGTCTGCATTTTTAGATTCTGTCTGTCTGCGGTCCAGCCCCAAGACAGTTAATTTTAATAAATAAATAATGATAAAAATAGTCTCTGAGGACTTGGCAGGCAGCAGGCCAGGGAATCTGGGCAAGTCGCCAGCAGCTCTTCCACTTGAAATCTAATGTTAACTCAGACTGTGGCGCTCGCATCGGTGTGCTCAGATTCTTTGGAAAGTGCCTTTCCCTTCCCCACCTCAGATGGAACGCTGTGCCTGCTCCCCCCGGTGCTGTGGGCTCTGGGGCTTCGGTGGGAACACGGGACTCTCGGCCCGGCAGTGTGGGGGAGCACGCAGCTGGAGGCAAAACGCTGCGGTGTCGGTGCTCCCCTGAACAAAGGTTGGGACATCAACTCGGGCAAAACTTTTGTAAGTGCCAAAACTGCAGAAAAGCCTCAGCTGGAGCAAGTGGGTCGGCCACAAGATGCAAGGAAGGAGGAGGAAACCAGCCTCTGTGAGTTCTGGCGCTTGCGGTGCCAACTGCTCAGTCTGTTCAGTCTGCTCTGATTTTTCAGCCAACGCTGCAATGGGCTCCATTTTAATCCCCAGGGTGACTTAATCATTGTGTGATGTCCCACACCAATCTACAAGTTATATCTTAGGATAGGAGCTGTCACACCTCATGCCTTTTTATTCCCATTTCCTATCATGGCATATATTCACAGCATATGGTACCAGGACCTGACAGAAATCCCTCTGAATCCTGGGCAGACAGTTACCTCTGTCAAGAACGTCTGGGAAAGTATGTATCCAAGAAAGTGCATGCCCTCTGGCGAGAAACAGCCTGCCAGCAGGTGGGAAGGTTTAGAGTAATAGAGTTTAGTTTTCCCCCTTTAAGGAGAAGGGAAGGGGCTTGGGCTTGGAAGACCAAAGCTGTTTGGACATACCAGAACACAACAATCGGCACAGTTCTTGCAGCATCATGCCTTCAACGGAGAAGTCAAAAGTACAAATGCAAACTTGTGCCTTCTCAGCCAACCCTGCCAGAAACACTCCCCAAACCTGCTTTGCTCAAGTTGGTTGAGAGCTATTTTAAACCCACCAAAACGTTCAGACTTGCTCCTCTGTAGGCATGTTCCTGAAAGAGTGTTCACAGTAGGAACGGATGGCAACCAGGTTTAACTCTAGCTCCCACGGGCTTTAAAAATCCTCAGTGTGGGATAATCAAACATCCCCAGATAGGCACACACCTGCTGCACTGGTATGGGCATGGAAATTCCAGCAAAGGCTGGTTTGGGCCATGGTACGTTTGTTTCACTGACGAGGCTGGGCACAGGATCTCTTTTTTCTCCCTTAGCTTTATTGTCTGTGTTAATAGTGTTTGGCCTAGAGAACTGGCAAGGTAGCAAAGATAGATGTACTTTCCAGATTTCCTATCGTGCAAGCCAGTCCCTGGGGATGTGTCTGTCAGTGGTCTCACCTGGAGCCGGGAGTGTGAAATAAAGCTGTTCACAGCTGGGGAGTGGTAGGCCAGCAGAACGAAGAAGAGGAGAATTATCTCAAGTACTTCTGCCTCCAACACCACGGACAGTCTCAGGTGATGCGAGATAATGAGGGAGAGGAAATCCCTTTGAATATCTGAGATGTCTACTCCATTTCAGGCCATCTGGGGGTGCACATTGTTTCTGAGGGAGGCAGCGTGGTAAACTGGGAGCTGCCATGACACCAACCCGCTCGTCCAGGGCTCTGGCTGCAGGAATGCAAGATGAGGGCTTGCACAGCTAGGATGGGTCAATGGACCTGTTAGAAGAGGGACGCCGAGAACATCCGAGGAAAATTGTGGTTCAGCACAGACTAGGATTACAGTTCTATTTATTGGTAGGTTTATTTTTTTCCCCTAACCATGCATTAGGAAACCCATCATGCCCACTTTCATTGGTTTAGCCACTGTTTTTATAAAAGCCTGCCAATCCATGGAGGAGGCTAAAGGGAACTCTGGGTGAAACGTTAGGGCTCGATCTTTCTAAGGCAAATGAATCACCCTGAAGCAGCCTTTAAGATTCAGTAATCTAAGTCATGTGTGGGGAAAAGCTGTTAAGCAAAAGGCCTCCGGGATGCCTGTACTGTCAGCTACCAGATTTAGGGAGGGAATTTGCTCTGGAAGCACCATTCCTGTCAGGAGAAGATACAGAGAGAAAATCAATGGCCTTAGCTTCATCCCTAGAGTCTTTCAGTTCTTGGGAACTCCATGCCCCGCCTTTGCAGGGTGATAAAAAACAAAGGTTAATTTTGAGCCCTTTGTAAATGCTCTTCTAGAGAGAGAGTCCTCAGTTTCTATGACAAAGCTGAAGTGACAGGACAAGGCTCTCTCTTTTCCCCTGGCACCAGATGCACGTACTATATCAGTGAAAAAGTGAGATGATCTTCAGGATTTCAGCGTAGTATTGATGGGATGAGTAAGTTGCAAGGAGCAAGCCCAGACAGCTCAGGGCTCTGACTGGGTCTCATCTCAGGGGGTCTTTGTCCACAGTAAAAAATTCCTTCTTGGTCTGTAGCATTATTGGACTGATTTGTCATGGAAGTACATTAAGTTGAATAACTCTGGTCGTGGCCTGTGACCCTGCATAACCTGGAAGGTAATGGATTTCCTTTGGTTCATCAGACATCATAGAGCAAATATGCAAATACAAATTCTCAGAAGACTGAAGTACTTTTTGTAACTGTGTGCTGTAGCAGCTCACCTGGTATTAACGTGGACATGGGACAGCCCTGCATTAAGACAGTTGGTTCATTTCAGTTATTTAATAGTTAAGTACTCAGATCCTGCTGCAGTGACTGCTTAACTTAATAGTTCGTTGACTTTGGAGGGTCTGGGATAATGCTGATAACATCTACTTAAAGCTTCTATTCCCTGCATAGTTGGAATGAAATGCTTTGTGTAGGTGTGGGAAGAAGGGCTGGGTGAATTTTTATACCCAAAGGTATAAGGTAGTTACAGAAGTGGGAATCATAGGAGTAGTTTTGCTGATTCTGTGAAGTCTATCTTGTCTATAAGGGCTTTAAATAAACATACCCCTATTCTAGGAAAGGATGGAGAGGAGCTCCTGCCAGGTCAGCGTGTGGGGTGGTGACTCTGAGATCAGCAGACTGTCAAGTTGAAGACAAAGCAGGCAAAATAATTACGTCTTGGCAAAAAAGTGTAATTAGGAAAGAAAGGCCATGGCTTAGATGGCTGAGCACCCCTCCCCCTGCCATGTATCCCAGCCCTTTTGGATGGTGCTCCTTGGAGAGTTCCACAAAGCAGCCCCCACTTGAGTTATCTCTTTGCTAGGAGGCACTTGCAAGAAGACAAAAAGTGAACAGCTTGTTCTGACTTAAGCTCCCTGTGCTCAGCGAAGCACAGCCTGTAGCTCATGGCAGTGGTGAAGGGCCAGTTTGTCCCTGGGATAACCATCAAAACCAGTGCTGTGCCCTGGGGTCCTTTGCTGTTTCAGAAATGGTGGTGGTCGGCTACTTGAGCTGCCACCTTCACCAAGCCACATCATTGCTGCCAGGAAACAAACTTCAAAGCCTTTGGCAAAGGCTTTTCAGCTGTGACCAACAGCAACTGTGCACTTCCACTGGCAGATCCCGAGTTATTTTCTTGATGAAGTTGTCACCACTTTCTATGTTGATTCAGGTAACTTTTGGTCTTATTTCTCTACTCTCTTTACCACCCCTCCGTCCAAGAGATTGGTTTGTTCTTTCAGCCTCTCTTTGCCAAGCCATTGCTGCATACAGGGAGAAGGGATTGTGTTTGCTGTGTTCCATCACTATCTCTTGTTGATTTTGTTTCCAGTAGCTGTCACTGCATCCCTGTAACCAGATCTTTTTGGTTAGTGGTCATCACCTCTGCTTTCATTGTCCATTTTCCCTGGTTCTGTCTTTCCTGTCCCAGTGTGTTGTCCTGATACTGCTAGCCATCAACCTTTTGCATTACTGGATTCACCTCTCTTGGCTCCCTCACTCGCTCTCTCTCTCTAATCTATGTTCTAAATGTCCATAGGAGTAGGGAGGACCCTGGAGATTTCAGACAAATAGTTATGATTTGCAGACCCAGAGGAGAGCTGTGTCTTACAGTGGACAGAAATATGGAATAAGACTGATTCTTGTGCTGACTGTCACAAAACCTCTGATTTACATTGGGTACATCATTACTCAGGGATGCCTATCTGTAAAATGAGGAAAATTGTAAAACACTTTTCCTACTAGTAGTGAGTCCCACAGCATTTGGGGAAAAGAGTGTGTTTTGTCTCACGGAATGCTGGCAGCAGTGCTAATGGTCCTGTTGAGCTTAGAAAATCATGGACTTGGAAAAACATAAAATATTGGCATAATGTAAAAGGCAGCTAGACTGCTGCAGCAGCTGAGCCTAGATCCTAGCACTAGATTCCTAAATTAATGATATTGTACTAGTGAAATAATCTCAGAGAGTTGCTGAGAATCTCTGAAGATGTGCTTGAATATTGCAATTAAAGCTGTTTACCTTTCATTTACTTGTTTAAGTTGTGTGAAACATGAAAGAGTGTGTCTGGAGAACCATACCTTTAGCTATGGGGTAATGTTTGAATGTTTAAAAATAAAGTAGCTTTTAAAAATCATGTTGAGGTAAACAAAAAAATGTTGCAGTAATCTGTTGCTGGTTTCTCTGTGTGTCAAATTTGCTGTTGTTTTAAATTCAACTTGGCTGCTTTTACTCCCAAATTTTTGCATTTTTGGCTCTCTGTTAAACATTTTCTTCTTCAGTTCATCTTCCCATTGTGAAATGAGTTGGGAAGTCCATGCTCCAAAGGAGTTTGCTGCACAATATTTCCATCTTGTGCTGGTGCTCTTAATTAAATATTCGAGGTAGTGTTAGCTTTTCCAGAGAAATGAGATTCATTTTGGTAACCTAACCCTTCCTGCATGGGAATTTCCTAAAAAAATTTTTTGTAAACATTGCCAGTGTTTGGTAAAGTTTATGTACCTTCCCTCCAGTCAATTTGCTTTGCAGAGAGCAAGGAGGGAAATTGGATGAGGCTCCTCTGTCTTTGGCTATAACGTTGGCTGAGTACCTTCCCATTTTCCCTTTATTTTCCATTGTTCCACTTGATTTTACAAATTTATTTTCTATGTTTGTAATCAAGTAGCAATATTGACTGACTGAGGCACTGTTAATTTAAATTTAAATTACCCTTAAAGGGTAAATTAATTTAATAGTATTCTCAGATCCTCTGATTAGCAGTGGAGTGGCAGGTTTCTCTAGAATGTCTGGAAGTCTTTTACCTTTAGTTTATTCACTGTTGGTGACTTATAGCTATTTACCTTTCTGCTGTCAGGTGGTGTGGTTGGCGGTGATGCACAAACACTGCATCGAAGGGTCAGGAGGCTGCAGTCCTCCAAACTCATAATTGAGAATTAAATTTTAGCTGGCAGCACTTCACCCCTGTCAGTGGAAAGATAGGGAAGTACCTACAATTCCTTCTGGTTTGCAGGATGGCTTGTTCATTCTTAGCCTTGTAGGAGAAAGTTAGTAATAAACTACTTGATAGAGATTGTAGTATTCTGAGTAACTTTTGCCTTCCATATCTCCTGTGTTGAAAAAACCAGAAATTTTGAATTATATTTATCAACAGTGTTAGGTGACCTTTAATATAGAGCTAGAAACATACATCAGGAAATAAATAAAGGCTAAGTTTGATCATCCTAAAATAAATGGATGGCAGTCCCTGGTATCAGTATAGTTTCTGCAGATAAAAAGGGTCAGACAACCAAAGAAACCTTTCCTATGTGTATAAAGCCTGACCTGGATGTATTTGTATGGGATATAGGCAGATGTGAGGCTCCACCTGAAACTAATAAACTTGCAGAAAGCTTTACACAGACAAGGCCTGTGAAGATGCTGTGCAACCTCTTTCACTTTCTTAAGCCAGTGCATCTTGCCTGGGCTGAGGAACTAAACATCCATGGAGCTATTTCAGACTTACACGGCTGCATTATGCAAATGTGATCAAGTTCCCTCTTGAAACCATCAGGATTCTTTCCATTGCCTTTGTAGGAAATTGGGCTACCCTGCAGAGCAGAATAGCTTCTGTTGACAGTTCCACCCTTTACTATTTCTGAGGTTCATCAGTTTTCCCGAAGGAGTGGTATGCTTAAATGGAGATGGAAATTTGGAACTCTGCTGAATACCGCAGGTGCCATTTCCCAATTTAGAGCCCCTGGGCTTGGCTCTATCTCTAAATGGTTGCACATGGATGTAAGTCTACCTTAACTGTCCACTCTATAATAATCTCTGCCAAAGTAGGCTGACCTTTGGGACCTTCACCTAAAACTACCTATTTAACAAGGGTTTTTTTCAGAAGAACAGCTTTTATCAATAGTGAAGAACTGTCTATAGAACTGAATTTACAGGCTTTGGGTAGTGCCTAGTGTGTTTTATTGCCTTTATGTTATAACTGACAAATACTGTTGTTGTGGATTGTGCCATTTCAATTACTAAGGTTAGGAATAGGAATATTTTAAACTCAAAGTATGAAAATAAATGAGGAAATTTGGCTTAACAGAAGTACTCTTTATGGAACCCTCTCAATCATATATCAGAATCTGTCCTACAAGCAAGGTATTCTAACACAGTTGCGTTCTTTCGGGAAAAAGAGTGATGCAAAGGTGGAAGCTGGTTGTTGCCTCAAGATTAAATGGGACGAAAGTCTTGGGAACTTACGTGGTTGCACATCAGAATGGAATCAGAAGCTCAAATGTAGACAACATGGGCTCCTTCTACAAGGAAAGTTGTAGTACGATGCAAACAAGCAATGGCATGCTGAGAAGAAGCTTACAGAATTTTCTTGTATTTAAATATGTAATTAAGGGGATGCATTTAGGCTCTTGCTCCAGTGTGAATCCCTGTGAAGGGATTCAAAACCTGCTAATAGTGGGCTTGTGTTCCCAAGCTGTCTTTTCTGTAGATTATGGCAAGGCTGCCCAAGAGCCAAAGCAATATGAGGTTTCTTGGAATGCTGAAATCTCCTCTTCAACGACTTTTTGCAAGTCTTTCAGAATAGCTTCTTGTTTTTGTAAAGGGTTTTGTACCAGGCACTCTTCCTTAAACCTTGCTTGTTGATTATCTGTAGTTACCAGGGAAACCAGCTAGGCTGCTGTCAACCTAAGGTGTTCTAGATGAGCCCACGATAACTCGTGTACAAAACAATTCATATTTTCATCTTCTAGTTCTGTCCCCTAGGACAAACTCCCAAATGCATGTACAGAACTTCATGAACTCTTTGAGACAAATATTTTTAAACTTTCTCTGCTGGAGGAGGAGTAGCTCCTAAATATTATAGTTGGCAAATTGCTATGCTTCTGACAGCAAGATTAGGTGTGAATTTTCTGCAAGTACCTCATTGCAATCAGTTTGAGAAGTTGTTTTTTTTTTTTCTTGTGTAGATATGAAATTGGACACAATGTATCTATCCATTTTGAACTGAAGTGTTTAGAAAATTGTGGAAGTGTATGGTCACATTAAAAGGGAAAGTTGCTTTTGGCTGTGAGAGATGTTAGGGTTGGCTTATACCTGGGATCTCTAGCAGCTGAGTATTTATTTTGAAGCATGATGATGGCTTATATCAACATGACTCTTAGCTTGTATTCAGTTGTGTGACAGCATGCAGTACCATTTACAGAGACTTGTGGCTTTGCACATAAATAAAATGTTTTAAGCGTTCTCATGGTAATGCAGTTTCATCCATGCTAAGGAAGTTGCACTGTTTTCCGTGAGAGTGGTCAAGCTAGATATGCCACATCAGGATGTTAGCAAGGCTTTTGTTTCAGGCTGTTGGATTTTCAGAGTTTTTGTTTCAGGAGAAACTATGTGACTCTGTTACATTCAAACCTCTGGTGACCCTCTCATGTGATGAGAAAAGTGATTGATGAAACTGCCAGAAAATTGTCTGTCATGCCCTCGGGCAGACAACCTGCGCTCCGGGCACTGGAGCAGGGGTGCTTCTCTCGGTGTCGGTAGGAGCCATTTTCTTAAAAGCCCCATTTGCTGTCAGGAGAAGGCCTGCTGGAACACTTAAAGAAGTGGCTGAAACTCCCTTCTTACTGTGTTAGTTATATTTGGGAGGTCATTGAGGTAACAGAATAATGGAAAGTATCAAACATAATGCCTGCCTTTTAAAAAAGGGGAGAGGGGAGTGGGAAGTATTGGGGAATTGTAGATCCATCAAGCTTCAGTTCCTGGAAAAATCTGAAAGAAATAATAGCACAGCGTGCAAGCAGCTGGGTCATAACACAGAGATGAGGAACAGCCAAAGTAGCTTTGCTGAGAACAAATGGCATCCAAACAGTCACGTTTCCTTCTGCAAATGCAGTAAAAGAAATTATGATAATAGTAAAGTTTTGTGTCTTGTACGTCAGCTTCTGACTCTGCCTCATACAGCAATCTTGGAAGTAAACAGTATCTAGAGTATATTTTCCCAGTTGAGGTCAAACAGGAGAGACAGAAATGATTGTCTATCCCAGTGCAGTGGTAAAGGATTCGCTATTGAAGAATGCACTGGGTGAGATTCTGTAGGTATGTTGTTTTTTTTTTTCCTGGAACTGCTTCTACTCAGTGCTTAGCAGAAGAGATATAGCTATCAAATGCGTAGATGACCCAATCCCTGGAAGAACTGTAAGCCCGTCAGTACTGGTGGTGACACAGCAAACATCTTCTTGAACCTGAGCTGTTTCCTCTAGCCTCTATCTGTAAGGCTAGAAATAAAATCCAAACTGGTTGTAGTCAGTGACGAGTATCTGTTGATCTTGTCCCTGGAGTGGAGTGGAAATCTGAAGCTGAGGTTAGCCAGACCCACTTTCTGATAGGAACTAAGGTGGCCTGAAGGTTACAGAGCTTTTCAGTCACCCCATGCCTTCCCCATACCACCCCACCAGGCTGTAGTGTCTGGCTGACCCAGCACACATCCCACCACATGAGAAAAGGCACATTAAACAAGCCACCCCAGCAGGCACAGAAATGCAATTCAGGCACGGATTTGGTCCTTAAATTTTGATTGTGTTTTTGAAGTTCCAAGTTGCTTGGTTTTGTTAAACAGGGGGATTTTCTTTTAGTCTGCAGCTGGGCTGGACATCGTGCCTTAGTTAAAGTGATATAAGCATCATTGCATGGGCTGTTGGAAGCAATTACCATTTACAGTCCGTGACAGTCACCCTTTCTGACAGTTTGATGCTTAAAGCCATAAATTCAGCAGGGACAGGAGAAACCAGTCAAATGCCATGTATTTCTTCACACCTTGGATGACAGGCTAGAAATAGCTCTTTGACATGCTGACTTTGTATTTGTCAATTTCCTTCAGTATTTGGGGAAAGCTTGGAACAGCAAGTATAGATGGGTAAATTAATTTTGTTCTAATTGCTTCCTCTCTAATTAGCATATTGGAAACAAGATGCTGAAAAAAATGTGAAACAGCATGGATTTCTATGGCATTCTTAAAGGATGCTCTTGGGTTTCAGAGGACCAGCTTACAGATCTGGAGGTTGTATAAAGTATAAAATGATAATATGAATAGTTTTGTGATACCTTTGATCTGGCTTCCAAAGAAAATCGGTCTCTTTCCTTTCTCTTCCCTCCTCCTTCACTGTAACTTTCAAAGTGTTAGTAACTTTCATTATTTTGAACCAAGTAGGACCCTGATACAGTAGCAATTTCAGATAAAGTATCATGTATTTAGTGGAGGACCGTGCATTAGTGCCTGTTCAGACCGATGGTAACGCTGAAAGATTGACCTCTGCCATTTTGAATCCTCAGAGAAGAAAAAGGTTATAAATATCCCAACTGCAAAACAAAAGCTTCACCCAACAACTTAAGTAAATCTCAGTGAACCCAGCAGTAAATCTATGGGAAACTAAATTTCCCCTGTTGATGGGGAGATGGCATGGGCTGAGGCTCCCCTTCCAGCGTTTGCAGGGCTGGAACCGGAGAACCAGAACCTGGAACAGCTCTGGAACAACTCTGTGAATGCGACCAAGCTCCCGGCAGGCAGTTTCCTGGCTCCTGAGGATTTGCAGAAAAACAGTATCTGAAATGTGTTTTATGACCTAGCTCTGCTCCTTTTCAGCCGTATAGAAGGAAAAACAGCAGAAGTGGCAGACTCTCTGCAATGCTGATCTGTGCATTCGGTTGTTTTTAACTGGACTTCCATGTGCTGCCTTCATTGCTGAATGCTTAAGCAGGAGTTGTATTTCTCAATGATTTAAATCATGCTTTGGTTGTTTCTCTTGAATTTAGTGGTGAAAATTGAGTACGTCAGGAGCAGCTCAGCTCCTGTGTTAAAAATTAAATGTAAGCGCATTACTTTTTGTCTGAAATGATGCCCAGAACAGCAACTCCATAACCTGTGTGTAGGCTCCCAGTCTTGCTGTCAGCAGTGTCCCTAGAGACACTGTGTTAATAATATCTATGTTTTTTGTGATAAAGTTACCTTTGAAGAAGCCGTTGCGAAGATATTGGAGGGATTTGTATGTGGATCACTTTTTTTCCCAGTGTTTGTACTGCTTGTTTGGGTTGTTTTTTTGTCCAGACTATAAAAATTTCAGGGCAAGCTGCTGCAGGTAATTTAAAGGTATTTCCCTGAGCCGTTAAGGTAAAAGGTTCTACTGTTGTGTTAAAATTGTTGCCATTTCTTCTTTGTAGGAAAGGGGAAAGCTTAGTGTGGTTTATCCTAGGGATGTCCAGCAGTTGCTAACAAAGCTGAAAACTTCAGCCCTTCTTTCACTGTGGTCAAACTCTGGCACAGGTCACATCTTGGAGCACACATCTGTTAGATATTCTAGGGTCTCTGTCCCAACACCCATGAAGCTTTCCTGTTTGAGCTGAAAGATTTGGTTTGCCAGGTTTTACCTCTGGAACAGGCGCTGCTAGATGGGGGCAGGACACAGTGGGCGTGCAATGTCTCTTTTTCTTCCCTGTTGTCCAACCCAAGAAAATGTTACAATTTATTTTGCCTTGTGCACCATAATCAAAAGCTCCCTTCCCTTCTCCCAGAGAAAGGCTGGGGTGAACTATGCAAAGGAGAGAAAGAACCAGCAGTAGAATGCCTTGTCTTTCTTTACTTCATGCAGCTTTAAGTGGTCAAATGTCTTGCTATTACCTAGAAAGAAATAAGCTTTCAGTTTTGCCATCTATAATTGTTCAGACTACATTTGCTGCAGCTGAAAGTTCCTTTTCCTCTGATGGCTGCTTGGACAACTTTTAAGCAGATAACAATTCACACTGTAGACCAATGGCAATGAGGAAACTGAATTGCTCATACTAAAGTCCAAAAAGCTGTGGATCATGACTTGTAGTGATAGAGGGAGAAAGTAGAGCATTGGTGAAATGTGGGGATGAGCTTACTGTAGGGTGGTGACTGAACCAGAGGTGAGCTTAAAACCTCTCTTTACATATGAAGAAGATGATGACTGGGGTAGATAGAGAAGAAAGCAAATTTTATCCCTATTTCCTCAAAATTTTGATAAATTGCTTCCCTAGCTATTCAAATAAAGAATTTGGGGTATGTGTCATTGGAACAAAAGCAGATACTGGGGTGGGGCTGAAATACATAATTCTTTTGTACTCCTATACGTGGTGTCTTCATGCACCTGTTTGGTAATACAAACTGAGAGAATGAATATTGCAAAATTTAAGCTCTGTTTATGAAGAAGGGAAAAACAGATCCCATTTTCTGGGGACAAGCAGAAGATGAGCTAGCAGTGTTTCTATTAATCTACAAAGAGATCTTTCCTTTGTATTAAAGTGGCAAAAATGAGTAATTCATACTGATGCTGTCTTAATGACGCTGCCTTGGCACTCAGACCATTTCATACTTCCAGTCAGTGGCAGAGCTGGAAATAGTCCATCATTTCTGGACTCAGTTGCATATTGCTGCTATTAGTGGCTGCTAGCTCCTCTTATTAAGATTTCTAAATGTTATGTTAGTGGAGACTCGATAAATCATCCCTGAGTTCTAGCCACACCAGTTAAGCTGGAGCGTTTACATGTTTACTTTAACATGTTTTCCTGAACGTCTCTTTCTCCACCTCATATCACGAAGACTCCCTTTTTTATTTCAGGAGGATTCAGACTACTCAGAGAGAGAGCAATGTGACTCTGCTAGTCAAGCAAAAAGTCTTTAACAGAGAATGAATCTATGTTTCCCATTACTGTCACCACGGCGTTCAGATCTTTCACATGTGGACAAAGTTTTCATCTCTTAAACTTTTTACTTTGGAAAATTATTTAGTTGACAAATGCTGCTTCTTTGAGGATGCCGAATTCTCACTTTAGTATTTAGATCTTGTTTTTCTCTGGATAAGGAACGAGGAACTTCTCATAGAGATACCTTAAGCAGCTTTGATAGAAATAAGAATTGAGCCTTCATGTTTGAATGGTGATCATACAGGTTCAGCTCTATATAAAATCCTTCTGAAGCTGAAACTTTGTTCCTTTAGCAGGGGTTGGTTCTTAAGCTGGAATGTAAATCCCACCTGGTAGAAAGGTGTATTTCTGGAGTGATAACTCATTGCCAGCATTGAACTTCTTTGGATGGGGTCACTGATACTCCTGTCTTTAGGGCACAGATGTGCTTTGTGTTTGAGGGCTCATTTACTGGGAAATTCATTATTTCTCCCTATCTTGCATTCAGAATTAAGTGATGTGAGGCAGAAAACAGTGTCTGAAAAAAACACATTGAGAAGCTGTATTCTGTCACCTACCAAGGCAACAAGAATTGGTAAATAGCAGCTTGCTAAATAGTACTGATTCTGACTAAATCTTATCCAAGGCATTTTGATGTGCAAAACAGAAGCGGTTGAAGAATGCACGTTAGGCAAGCTGGGAAAAAAAGCAACCTTCCCTTTTGAAATAGATCTTATTGTAAGATTAAAGTAGGGCAGATAATTTCTTTCACTTTCTTAATTCCAGCGTATGATTGAATTTTAATCTGTGATTTTGTAAGGGTGAGGAATTCAGTAACTGGAACCTCTGAGCTGCCCACGTGGACAGACAGAGGCCCATCTGTGCTGCAGTGAGATAGGTGCTCCTGTATGCACGGGTGCTTACACTTTCCTTTGAAATCCAGAAGAAGCAGCAGCTCTAGTCCTTGATTCAAGGTCAATGAAAGCGTGATTAGTGTTGTTATCCTTAAGTGCACCCAGCTTTTCCATTTGTTTTTAGCTTTGATGGTAGCTTCAGCAAAGTCTGCCTTTATAATGACTCTTTTGTTGTATAAGCAAATGAAGGATATTTCTGGCTCTCATGTGGAGAATTAGTGGCAGTCCTTAAGTTATGAAGTGTTCCACTATAATACACTTTTGTTGCAGATCAAAACGTCCATGTATTTTGCACTTGCTTCGTTTAAAATTGTAGAATTGGATTTGTAGTGCAACACATCAGCTAAAGACCTTTCCTCGCCCGTTGTGGGTTATCAGTTATTATGCTTTTTTTTTTTAGGAATTCCTTGCTGTACTTTCAGAATGTTCTCCTGAACACTTCAAATGAGGACAGAACAATCTCCACTTAGTCGGCTAAGCAGCGCTCTTTTTCCAAGGTCCCTTCTAATATCTTTCTGGTAACAGCACTTTCTCTGCCTTTGTGAGGAAAAGGTCACAGTGGTGGAAACGGTGTGTGTTTGTTCTCTTGTTTCTAAGCTGTGCTATTCTTTCCTTCTTGTTGTTGCTGCTGACAAGATGGTTGCCAAGCCACTTTGTCATCACTCCTGCATCTTGACAGAACACAGGAGCTGTCCCAGATAACAGGAGAATACGTCCTTCCAGCAAAACCTGAGTGACTTTATCCAGTCCCGGATTTAAACAGACCTGACATATTCTGTCCCTGTTTACAAACTGGATGCTTCAACAGGACTCTGTCACAGAAATAGCTATGTTTCTCTTGCTAGGAAAAAAAATGTTTCATTTTGGGAAAACCAGAGCTCAATGCTGATGGCATAATCGGTAATGAATCTTGGTAATGAGCCCATGCTGTTTATTGCTATCCTAAGCCTCTGATATTGCATTGTGCTGCATGTTGAAAGACAACAAACTAAACAGAAACTGTCTGCTGGGGCTGGTAGGCTGAATTTGGGCAATATAATTTTGCATTGCATTATGTGTGTAGTTGCTCTAATTGCGGGAGGAGAAGGAAGAACAATGAGTGAATATAACAAACTACTGGCATCATTATCTTTTGTCTACATCCCTGTGCTACAGCCAATTACATTAATGCAAATGGTAAGAGCCTCCTTTGATGCTCTTATCAGTCCGCCTGCAGTTCCTGTGCCCTGATGACTCCCAGCAGTCCATCGAGAGGCACACTCTGTGTGTAGCTTATCATTCGGTGAAGTCAGGATATCCTTCAGTCTCCTTCCTTCATGCATACGCATTAGTAAAGTATATCTATTTTACTTACATGTGGATTCTGGGATTTGCTGGTTTGGCGTTTGGTAACTTAACGCTCAGTGAAAAAGGCATTTCGTAAACCTCCCTGTGTATCCCAATCAGGACGACACAACTGAGATGCTGCTTCCATGCTAAAAGCCGTGCAGCGTTACTGATGCCCCACCAGATGCTCCAGGTGATTTTATGCTTTCTTAGTCTCTCAGAGGTGGTGCCTCCTCATGTACGGTTTCCAATCTCAAAGTCATAAGGTGATTTTAATGACATACTTGATCTTAGAGATTCATTTCCCTGGGAAACTATGGCAAGATGTGGTGTGTATCATCAGTCATGAGGCTTACGCTTATTTGCTTCTGCTACTACTAACAAGGGAGCAGCTGTCTCTGAGGGAAGACAGACGGGCTAAAAAAGTCTGAAGAAAATCTAGGTTGGTTTTTTACAGAGAAAATCTTTTAAAAAATGAAATATCTGAGACTACCTTTTTGGATCACATGTTAAGCATAACTCTCTCAAAAACCTGTCAAAATTCAACATCCAGTTGACTCAGATTTCTAAAATTGTTTCAGAAGATTTTAGAGAGATTATCAAATAAGAAGATTTTCACTGGCAAAATGATGAGATAAATATAAATTGAAGAAGGGGAGAGAGGAGAAAATAGTATTCAGTAATGCTTTTGCAGTGTTTTTTATCTTGCCATGTCTTCAAAGTAATGTAAAGATCCGTAGCACTAGAGATGAGTGGAGAGAGCTGCCTTTAAAAGATGAAGACTCATCACATGCTAATTTATTGCCATCATTCATCAGAATTGCATGCTTCAGCCCTGATTTTTCAACAGCCTATGCTATCGCAATAACCACATCCGTGAGGAGGAGAGCTGGGTGAACCTGGATGCAGTTCCAGGCACTTCAGACGCTTGATGTTTCTTGGAATGATACCTCGCACTGAGCTCTCCCACATCCATCAAAGTGTTTTAACCATGGGGCTGTGATGTCATGTTTTCCTTCTGCTCCTGTGGTGTTTGCTTTCTGACTGCATTTAGGGAGTGCCTTCATCTAGATCAGCCAGATAGTGCAGGAAGGTGGGTACCATAATTGTAAATGTTCTTTAACTGAGTAAGGCATCTTTCATTTTTCCTGGCTGAATAAACTGTTAATTAAAGCTGAGGAGGGACAGCATGACCTCCTTCTTGCTTGACACATATGCCAGAGAAATCTTGAGAGTGAACCTCAAGTTCGGTGCTCAGTCAGGCATCTCTCAGTCAGGGTCTCATGTCCAGCTACATGAAGACTTCTAGGGCTCAGGCCTCATTCCAACACCTGTATCCTAGGGAGAAATGGCTATTTAGAGACATTCACATACAAAACTAACAGTGGGATGTAGGTGAATCCCTGTTATGGCATGTGAGTCTGGGGTAGCACTTTTCTGAAACATCCAATTCTCCCTAAGTGACCGTGTCAGGACCCCAAACACCTGGTTCTGTACTTTGAGTTGCCTGAGCTCTGGCTAAGGTCTTACCAAATGTGCTGGTCTCCTCTGACATGAGAGGACAGATAAAGGAAAACCCTGCTAGTGGTTACTTACTTGACTTCACTGCTTTATGATGTCAGAGTCCTGATGGACTTGGAAATCATGTGAAATAACCTAATGCTTAGCATTAGGTGGGGAGGATCAGAAGGGACAGAGGCTGACGTGGCATTTCAGGAAGTTTGGGCTTCCAGGGATGAGTTTGCAGGTAGCTCTGAGCATTCCACAGCAGACTGGCAGTGTGCAGCCTGAATGTCAGTTCTCTCCCTCTGAATGTTTTAGCACCTTGGTTTGTTTGCATCCACGCCTGGGGGAAAACCTGCTCCCTCCCAGAGCTGAGTCCTCTCTAGCAGCGGCGTGGGCGGTGCGAGCTAGTGAGTAAGTGACACCGCAGAAAGATGACATCTTCCTGTTACATGACATGGAAACTCTGGCTTCGTATTTCCAAACGGGCAGCAGCAAGGGACCTATTGTTTGTCTCAAAATCACCTGGGGAAAATGAAGTTACTTTTGTTATGATAAGTGTGCTTTAGAATCAGCAGTTGATTGTCTTCCACATCCAGATATTTTAAGTGGACTGTCTTACTCCTGTCCCAGACTCTCTTTATTCTGAGTTATCGATTCTTGGTGGCTGCAATAAAGGCATTGCCTTTGGCTTACCTCTCTCTGTTACCAGTTGAGTTAGTGGATTGCTCTTAAAAACTGTGTTTTGCTGGGCAAAGAAATGAATTTTCTGCAGATCTTTGTTTTGTCTGACTAAATAAATGAAAACCCTCGGACTATCAAAGCTTCATAGTTCCTTTGTAAAATGCTAGAATAAATTAGGACTAGCCAAATGTCTGTGCATTTTGATAATAATTTTGTCTGGAAAAGGCTTGGTCTTTAGGGACAGTTGTGTGACTATGTGAATTACTATTTCTACTGGAAAATAAGGCCCTGTGTAATTAATCGGCAGCGTTCATGTGTCAGAATGGCGTCCTTTAACTTTCCAAAGAGGATGTTAAGACAAGGACTTGGATAACTGTTAATTGTGGCTAGGTAGAATACATCTTTCTCTTAATTACAGCATAGTGTCTAATGATAAGGAATCTGAAATTTTAAAAAAGGAACAACAAGTAGCATTTGTTCTGACCAACAACGAGAAGATGGATTGTTCCCTGTCCATGAAGTCTTTAGTAAAGAAGTGGGAGTACTCCTGGAAATGTGATGGCAGACTTGGCTGTAGGGAGGCATCAGTGTTTTGCAGCGGAAAATGTTATGTTCGTAAGTCAGTGGTACTGGGTGAAGCTTGGAAGAAAGAAGGGTGACATGGCATTGCCCAATAGCTGGCTGAGTGAAGGTCATGATTTCCCTCCGAGCAGTGCCAAAGAGCAGCCTTTCTTTTCATGTGCTGGGAACTGTGTGTTGAGGGCCAATACTGCGAGTTCCCCTTTCAGAGGATTTTGCAACCCTGTTAGAGAACTGAAAGGCTGTTGTTCTTGGATGCGATTTCCTTTGTGACAAAGCAATTCCATGCAAGCCGAAGGTCGTTTTATCTGTCTAGTGGCAGATCCCAGAGTCTGCTCTTTGGTAGTGTAAAGGAGCCACCAGCAAATCTGCCTTGTTGGGCCCCAGGGAAACAAGCAGTAGACAGTGGTCTCTATCCTCAGCAGATGAGCAGGTGAGTGGTAAATCTGGAAAAGGCTAAGGAAGGAATTTGACTAGAATCAGACCAAGAGTCTTTTAAATACTTTGCGTCTTCTGCTGTTGATTCATCTAAACAGGCTTTTCTTTTAGATCCTGTACTAGGTGCTCGAGCCTTTGGTGTTTAGCTTGGTTATCTGCCTGGTGGAGTTACTGTCTTTCGGCATGTGGGTAATTTAGATGGCTCCTTGTGGGTGCTGAAGAACAGAAGTTATTTTGCAAAGCTGCCTCCCTAAAAGTAAGTTATATTTACTTGATGATTCAGAGCTTTGCATGGCACTAAGAGCAAGTGACTTAGAATGGGCTTGGAAAATAATTCCTTTCTGCTGGATTGGAATGTGTCTGGCTAACTTAGAATGTTCGTCTTGACGTTAAAAGAGGAGTCACTCTACAGAGAAGAGAACGGATGCTTGGAAATGCAAAGGCGTTTTGAGCTTTTTCTGTTCTTTCGTAGCTCCGAGATCTGTATGTAGAGGCAAATGGCAACACTTGGCAAGCTTAAATACACAGAGCGCTGTGTATTTTGTTTTTACCCTCCCTTTATGTGTACTATGCATTGTTTATAGATGGCAACCACGTCAGTGAGGAGCGAGCTCTATGACTTCTGTGCAGGAGATGCAACAATAAAAAGAGTCCAGACCATGCAGTCAGACACCATTAATTGGCTCTTTAGAAGCCTTTCAGTGTTGGAGTATATCTGTACTAACTGTGTGCTCAAAATCTAGCGATATCTGCTCGCTCTCCTTTCTTCCTTCCTTCCCCATTGCACTGCCGTGATCCGATGCCTCATGAAAAACGCATCGGTGCAATTATTGCTGACATTCTTGCTTGAGACAGTGAAGGGCAAATACTTTCTGCTGTTTGAGGTTTCTCTGTCATCTTGTGCTCTGAAACAGAACTGGCACTTAACTGAGTGTTCATTTCATAATTTGTTGGGTTTAGCCTTGTTTCCATAGGAAACTAGCACGCAAGATGAAGCTGCTTCTCCATTTATTTTCCTTCCTTCTTCTTTTCCCCTCCCTTTTTTAACCCATTGGCCAATCACAGCCAAATTTTACAGGCTAGTAGAAGTCTCAAGGATAACTGTGTTGCTACAGATGAGCTTCTTCCTATGAACTCTGAAAAATCTGCCCAGGGCAAAGCCCGGCAACACAGTCCCAGCTGCGGGGAGATGTTTGCTGGAAGCTTGTGCTGTGAGATATCAGTGAGCTGGAGTTGCAGATTTTCAGGAAACCACCTCCTTGATTCCAGGACTCAAGGAATTACATATTCGGTATCATCTGGCAGCAATACCTGTGTTTGTAGCTTGACTTACATTAGGATTGTGTTTATGTGCAGTGCTCTATAGCATCAGGACCTCCTGTTGGAGACTAGACTGGAAGCCTGTTAACCCCAAGGCTGGGATCTCAGAAGTGTCTCCTGGATATGCGTGTGCTGTCTCTGTCTCATTCAAACAAACAAATAAATCCTCCTTCAGTTGTTCTTACTGTTTAAAATCTCTAATTTTTGTTATGACATCTTTATTCTTGGCAAAATAGAAATACAGCTGAACAGTTTTTCAAAGCAGAAGCAATCTTAGCTATACTCCTGGGCTTTACAGCCTCATCTACATGATGCATCGCCTCCAAGTGATTTTTTTTGTCCCATTTCTCCTCTTCCCCTCTCTTGATATTTTAAATAATTCCTGTGATCTTGAAGTTCTCAACCAGATATTTTCTCCCAATTTTTCCTTTAGTCTCTCTTTAATTATTTCAAGTACTTTGAGAGCTGTTTTCACTGTATTCTGCTTCAGGCCTAAAATGCTGCGTAAAACTAAGACCATGTGATGAAAAAGCTGGTTTCAGTGGCAGTGTCTGGAGGGATTTCCATTTTAACAGTGCTGATAGTGCACTGGGATGCTGGTGAGAGCAGCTCTGTAAGCCAGTATTTAGTATCTACCAAACAGTATAGTTGGGTCTTTAATTATAGATGCTGTTCATATTTACTACAACCCAACTTTATTTCTTTAGCCTTCCTTCCTTGTGTTTCACACTCATCACTGTGACACCTGAAAAATCATACAGACCTAAGCCCTCCTAGTGCATCACAGACAGCCTGAGTCCTCCCTTCTGCACCAATAAGGAAAAAGCAGCATCTTCTTTCAGTTCACGAAATCCCAGTTCTTTCTTTGATCTCTGCTTCATCTTGGCTCACAGTCCACATTGATCAAATACATTTTCGTTTCTTTTTTCCATTCTGACCGCAGTTTCCTTGTGTCCTATTCATGTGATCCACAGAACCGCCTCAGGATGCCTTGGCTGTGACAGAATTAAACAGCCTCTGGAAGAATGAAAGCGTCAATAATAGGAACTTGAGTCATGACAGATAAAATTGGGATATCAGGATTGTCTTAAATTTGAGTCTTGCAAAAGCCTGGTCTGTATTGGGATTACTTCTTCATAACCTGTTGCACTGTTGCTACAAAGCATCCTTAATTTTTACCTTCCTCATCAAAAGAAGGGAGTTGAAGAAAAGCACTCAGAATATAAATAACAGTTGGTTAAGAACTTTGTTTATGGTGATTTC
>VZTA01007586.1:0-16450 GCA_013398855.1 Mohoua ochrocephala
TCATGATTGTTCTTGTGTAAGTTTTTAAGATTATAAGTTGATGAAAATTTGAGCAAAAACTATAAGACTAAAGAGATCATGCTGAGTGAAGATAATACTTGCAAAACTAGCCATCAGTGTTTGTTGAAACCCTAGAATTATTTTCATGAGCAATACATCTCTGTAACATGGCAAACTTTAAATCATTCTGCACATTGACCAATAGCATAGTGCATATGCACACAAATAACCAAAGCTTATGCCTAATTAAAGTGCATTTCCCACCAAAGATTTAGTGAAGGATGCTTCAGAGAAATGGGTTAATGCATAATTAATCAAACTCACTGGAGTAGACTCACGTCTGAAAATTTACAGTTCTTTTGATTACATTGTCAATGTCCAGACAAATGTTGGGGTAGGGAAAAACATTAAATTAATTGCAGGTAAATACTCACTTTTCATTTGTTTCATAAGTTGATAGACATAGTCACATACACTAAATATTGAGACATAGGTGTGAATATTAGAAAATTAAAATTCTATTTTTTGTGTCATAATAATTTATAAATTTATGCCATCCATAATTTACTTATCCCCTAAATTAATCTCTCAAGGAAAGGATAAACTGTTGTCTATTACCCTTTTGTAGTCTGCTGTCTGGAATCCAAACATTTCTTGTCATAAATTTTGGTGAGGCAGTTGCTCAGGTCTTAACTTTCTTAGCTCTCTGAGAGACTTCCTAACAGCTTAGAAATCATAATACAGGGATTTGTCTGAGGTTTGCACAGCACTGTCTAATGTTGAAGGGAAGTCCAAGAATGGCAGGTTTTTTCAGTCTTGCATATAAACAATCTCAAAGAAAACTTTTTGTGCAGTCTTAACATTGTTCTTTGTTCAGAGTGAGCTGCTTCTCAGCTCTGCATGTCTTAAGTTCTCAGAGATTTCATAAAAAAACAAGGAAAAATAAAACTTTGCTTGAAGTGCATGATTTCCCATTTTTATCCAGACTTCAAAATGTTAATTATTTATTAAATCTATTTTTCTATTGATTCATTCATTCATCCATTTTAAAAATAATACTTCATCATGCTGTAGTGCACGGTACTGTGCATGTATTTAAACAAAGTTACTATCATTTGTTCCTCGGTATAAGAATTCAACAGAGTCCTAATTTATATAATAGACACTAAAATAAAAGTATATAGTTGGTAAGGATTATGTCTTTGAAATATACAGTCTATGTTCTGTAAACATTAGGAGGTGAATACCAATTAATGTTTTGTTCAGCATTAGGTAGAAAAATATGAAGGTGATTATTCGCTAAAATTAAGATCTTGTAATTCACCATTCTTGGGTCCAGTGGTGTTGACATTTACAGTTACCATAGGAGTAAACTAGTATTTTTCCTGTGCATTGCAAACACACACACACACAGAGAGGCATTTGATGCACTGAAGTACGAACATGCATAAGTATAGAGCAAAGGTTATTTGCAAAAAGAAGGAATTTGCTGACATAATATTACGTAAAGTGTATATTGGTTTTATGAAATTATGGTTACAGGTGATAAATATTTTCACATAACTTGACATAGGATTTTCTACCAATGCTCTCAACTTTTTGTGGCAAAAATGTGTTTAACAACAATATATAATGTGTTCTCTATGATTATCTCATGAACATTGTAACTCTGAAAACAAATAAAATTATACATAAGCTATTACTTAATAATGTATGCCATTTTAAATGTGTCAGTCTGTGATAGCAAGTTGGTCACAACACACTCTTTTATGTAAAGAGGGATAGATGAGTCCATGTCATCAGAATTACATACGATTCTGAATAGACCTATAAAAAGTAAATCAGATCTGTTGATAAGTATGTATAAATTCTCACTGTAACAAAATACAACAGAGCAGCCATTATACTGAATTAACAGTTCTCATAGCAGAGAGCGTCTTTCTATTAATCTTGGTTGGTTGGGTTTTTTTAGCATGGCCTCTAATAATTTAAAACCATGCTTAGGTTGAAAGTATTGATGTTGAAGAGAAAATCTTAGAGTACATAAAACATAGTATGAAAAGAAAATGATTGATTTAATGAAAGAGAACTTCAAAGGGGGATTCTTTTCACTTTAGTATGCACAGAACTAACATGAAATTATTCATTGGTGTAAGAAGTAAAACAAAGAATATATGCCTATGTCTCCATACAGCTGAAATAGTCGCACCGTTCTTAGGTTGACTGAAGAGAGTATCTGTAAACCTACTCTTCACAATGAAGCATTCCTTAAGGCTTCATTAATGACATTTGCAATGTAAATGACAATTAAAAATATATAGGTATTAAATGTGACACTGGATTTGCAAATCTTTCATCATTGCGTGTCAACTGGGCAATGTGCTGACAAAAGAACATGATGTCTCAGGAAAAAACTTTAACTTCTGATATTGGTCAGTCTCCCTCACTTCACATGAGTTCCTGTTAAAAAGAAGTGGAAGAAGAATTTCTTGCAGAGACAAATAGAGAATTACTGTTTCCAGTACTTGTAAGATATTTATATGCAAATCATCACAATTATTTAGAGCTGGGGTGAGACCTCATGGTTTAGGCTTTTTGGTGAGCATATGCGTATGTGCATGCCAGACCAGGTAATATGCTGGTACACTCAGGACTCTGATGCGACAGGAAATAGTTTCTGAAATGGCTAGACTTTCTGTTGCGTTTGCTCACTCTTATCAACTCTCTAGAGTTGTGTGTACATCACAACAATGACTAGCTTATATCCAAAATTATCTAAGGCAAATGCAGTTACAGATTTCAACATGTTTCAGAATATCAGTGTAAGAAGTAATATAGTCAGCTGTGGTAAGAAAGGCAGAAAAATACCTTTTTTATTTTTTAAAATCTATAGGTTAATATTTGTTTGCCAAGATTAGAGCATTTTAGCGATTATTAGTGATTTAGGGTACTAGTGGTATTCTGCAAGTTACTTTCTTCAACTTCAACTGGCTTCTGGGGCTTAGCAAGCAAGACCCAGACTTTCTGGGAAGCTGACACTTCCGAGAGGTGTTGTCCCTCACCTCTCTGTGGGAGTGACTAGGGAGAATGGCTACAAAATGGAAAAAAATAAATCAGGAAGAATTATCTCTAGACAAGGAAGTAGAAGATCAGAGAACTCTGCTATGGAATGAGAAAACAGATGCTCAAAGTGAAGAGTATGCAGTGGTATTCACACAAATGGTTGTTTGGGACTTGGGAGGCCAGATGAAGGCGCTCAGGGCTAATGAGCAGCAGTGAGCTACAGAAATGGGTTAATTACATTTATCTCGAGACTCCTTCCATTTAAGGCTGAAGGAGTAAAGTAGCATTTTCTTGTTTTGAGGGCAGAAAGACTGAGAGAAATTGGGCTAACAATACAACTGAGCCCTTCACGGGAAGTGAGAAGGACTTGCAAGTAAAGGAGAGCTGAAGGATTGTCAAAAGAAGGTAAAGGACTTTACAGAACTTTATCTATTTCTTTCATATCCTGAAAAAAAAGAGAAGAAAATCTGCCTTTGCGAAACGGCAGTTTGCCAAGCTACTAAGCAGTTAGCCTGAAAATAAATAAATAAATTTAGAAAGCTGAGGTGGGCCAGAGGAGCACAGCTCAATGTTTTATGCAAGAGTGGTGAAGAACGTGTCAGCCTGTTGTCAGCTAATTGCTGCTTGTCTCTAGCTCCATCAGGTCTGAAAGCATTCTGTTTTCTCTCTGTCCATAAGGAAGGAAACTTCTTGTGGTCCTGCTGAGGTGAGTAAAAGCCTAACTGTAGCCCTGGCTGGAAAATGAATAAAACATGGGCAAGACCTGGAAGCTGCTAATGAGAAATAAAGTAATAGCTTAAAATCCGTGGCATGTGAGGCTCTGGGGGTGTGCTGTGCAGCAAACGACTGAGGTAGAAACTGTCCTCACGTCTGTCAGGGTTTGCTGATGTCTGCCCAACCTGGGCTTGTGCCATGGGGAGCCTGCTGGCTCTTATTCCCCATTTTTGTTCAGACTATGGATTTTCAGTTGATTTTGAAATAAGGAGGTTTGACCTTTTCTGTTTTGCGTGTGTGTGTGGAACTTTTCCATTATCAGGGTCTCTTAATTTTACAAATACTGCTGAAGAAGAGAAACTTCTCTATGGCCATTGACTTCCATTATGTGAAACTGCCTGACAGCTTGAAACTATAAATAGGCAATGATACGTTCTAGGCATCTAGAGCCTGGGTATGGTGATATTTCAGAGGCTGCTTTCTTTCCTTTCTGATTCATGATTCAAAGAGACTCCCTGAGAAGCACCTCAGGGCTCTCTTTAAATGTGACTCACACAAAGAGTAAGTGATAATCATCAGGCTTTGTTATTTATAAAAAGGGAGTAGCTGTATTGATGGTAAAGGAGCAGCTTCATGTGAGGCGCCCGCTCTAATAAACGTGGACAATAATTTACTGGGTCTAACTGAGCGAGAAGGAAAGATTTTGAACTTTCAATTGTTATTCTAATGTTGATATGAAAACAACAAAGCTGCTGATGGACCTCTTTGAAATAAACTTTTGGTTGGTTGTTTTATGCCTAGGGTCAAACTTGCATGCTGTGAAAGAACATAGAAATTTGCATTGATAAGCTGCTTTTTTGGACAGGGAAGTGAACACTTCTTACTCTTTTGGTGAAACCATCTTTATGAGCCAAGTTATGCCAGTCAATAAGAAAATACAAATTGTCAATCCTCAGGGCTGTCAGTCTGTTCACATTAAGTGTACAAAAAAAGCTCAGCCAAATAAACCACATAATAACAACTCTTCTTTAAACTATTTGCACCTGCAGAGAGAGAGTGGTGCTAGCTCTGTCCCTCGGTGAGGTAGACAGACATTGCCACATGAGCTTAGGCACTGTAACTTCTGCCCAGCCTTGAGATTGGCTGTTGCAAAAGATGTGGTGTAAGTTTTGTCAGTGTGATGATTTCTTGTTTGGTTGGGGTTTTTTTAGTAAATATAACTGAATTCTAAACCTCTCTTTTTATCCCAGAATGATAAGAACTTCAACTTTGATTGGACAGATATAAAATATGTTTATTGTACACACGTAAGCAAGTAAATGCAGGAAGATCTATTCCATCTAAGTTAAACTGCCATATGTTTCAATTCAGTCCTATTCTTCAAGGAAAAAAGAAAGAACTTGTTCATTTAGGTATCTTGAGAGAATTCTGGGGGGAAATGGGTGTGTTGGGCTTTTCTCCTCAGTGGTATGACCTTGTTACAACAATATATACGTATAGATTGAGGAATTTTTACCTCATTGACATCAATCACTGTTAACTATAATCTGAATGGTAACGGGGGTATTTTGTTGTTTGCTTTGTGGTGTTGTGTTTGGTTTTTGGTTTTTTTCTGGAAAACCAGCTAAATCTTTCTTTTAATGTTTCAATACGATTAGTTTACAAGAAGCTTTGAAGGATTTGGTCCAACTGCCTGATATACAAAGCCCGGGCTTGGATTGAGGTGCAAATTCAAGCCTGCATACTTTGCCACATTGTGCTGGTCAAAAATTCCCTGATCTCCGTTTCATCAAAATTCATTAAATTGTGTGGAAGAACCTACCTTCCCTAATCAAGCAATTTTTTCACTGGATTCCCATTTCAGAGCAAAATAAGACTTAGTTTTTAAACGTCAAAATATTTTGTCCTTGAATGTCAGAAGGAAATGTAAAATTTTGTTTGATTCATTAATTCTGGTTCATTAATGTAGTGATTGGCATTGTAGTATAACTGACTTTTCACTTCAAAAAGCAAAAAGTGAATAAAATGATGCTATTTTTAATTCACTACAAACATAATTCTTATTTCCTTTAAGAGAATTTTTAAACTCTTGTATTTATTCAAGATCCTGCAGTGAAACCAGACTAAAAGGCCGCACATCAAATTCTAGTATTTTTGTAAAATCCCTGCATTTTTGGTATTCCAATAGGTACACATCTCCTAAGAGTTATATTCAAGGAATTACTTTTTCATTGTTCCTCCTTTTTCAGATTAATTTGTCAGTACAAGTCTACCTGGTCACCAAACAAAGAAGGGAAATTACATTATTAAGTTATCCTAATTATTTTAAAATCACAGAAGAATATTTTAGACTAGGTGTTGTAAAACAAGTTATTGACAAGGCAGATATAATGCTTTTTTTTGTTCTAAGATAAAGAAGACAGTGTAACTCAACTGAAAATAACCATTCAATCATGTTGATAAAGGCATTTGTGTGCCACTGTAATTCTCAAAATCCCGCGGTCTTCAATGTCTTTCAATCTTTTGGGTGAATTATCAGCTACTACTATGTGATAGCTAATCTGTGAACACTTCTTACATCGTAGTTACCCAAAACATACACTGTCTGAAGTTTTGCTATCTTCTTTTTGGTCACTGTACCTTTATCACCAAGTGCTGCCTACCCGATGTGTAACCCAGTTGATACTATGTTAAAATTCTTGCTGTGACAATCATCAGTCTTAATTTTATGATCTTGGGACACCAGGTGAGTGGACTTGCATGAGGTTAATGGGGCTTTAAGAAAATGTTACATTTCTTTGGCACAAGATAAGGTTCCCTTCTGATGGGAATCCTGTCACTTTATAAGATGTAACAGCTTTCTCTGTCAAAGCGTTGAGATATTAGTCTGTGCGAAATGATTTATAGTTTTTCCTTGGCTTGCCTGCTGAATCTCGGGCAAAAAAATAAATCTTATGGCAGATGCCAATCGTTTCCTTTTGGTGTGTGTGTAGAAATATGTACTACCACGAGAGCTAGTCAAAGCATTCAGCTATAACCAGAAAAGCTGTGCTGACAACAGAGAGCAGAGCTCAGTTCCTGGAGTCAGACTCAGGCAGGCAGAATTTGAAACGTTCAGAAAAGGGTTAAACTTCCTTTAATCGTTTCTAGGGTGACTTCTGTCTAAAAATGCAAGAGTACAAGTAGGTATTAAATACGTCTGTAACTTGCCTGTAACTTGCCACTGCTAACGCTCGTATGTCTGCACAATATTTGTGTTGTTTTCTTATCTCAGATAGAGAATGGATGGTAATTTTTAACTGTTTCTACTTTGTGCTTCCTCCACAAAGCACAGTGCAATAGCACAGCATAAAAGCAGATTTTAATAAGTGCAATAAAAAAATGTTTTAAGGAACCCAAGATACCTTCTGGTCCAACATCCCAGGACAGTAAAGGAATTTGCAGGAAAAGAAATCACATAATGCCAATTCCACCTATTCTCAGTAGAAGTTTGCAACAGGGAGGACTTCTAGCCAAATTACAGTGTCATTTATTGTTTCATTCTAACTTCTTCACAAATGAATTTGAAGAGTTCCTGTGATATGATCCTTATCAGAATATGCAGCCACAACTGTGTAAGGGAGGATTGAGAATATTTTGGCAGATCTGGTTCCCCTAACATGCATGCCATGCTATTTCTGCTACGCCAATGGGGATCCCTTGAGAGCATTTAAAATCCTAATGTAGAATGTGTTATTAAATCATAGGTTTGGAGATTATGATTGAAATATAGCCTTGTTTGAGACAATTTAAACTGAAGTAAGGATGTGGATGTGAAGTCCCAGCTCCACTGAAGTCGTCGGTTTGCCGTTGCAGACATAGAGCCTGGATTTTATCCCTGCCGTCTTGTGGTAGGGCTAGGAACATCTTTCCTGCCCCAGTTAAAATGTCTGCAAGGAAGTTCAAGTAAGACATTGAAAAGTTATGTGCATTCACAAAACACATCTGTAAAAACCTACTGAATGATTGCACCTGCGAAGTTTCCCCACACTATTAGCCTGGAAATGAGGTCACCAGGTCTCTTCCCTTCAGCTGAGTACTCGTGTTTTCGTTTCTCACTCTTCTGTGTCCTTAGCAATCCTGTATTTCTGTCTCCAAAAGCTTTAGCTCCAACATGCTGTATTAGAATATGTTTTGATCTACACAGTTCTGTAGGTTGGTGGTTAGGCACTAGGCTAAGAAATGGAAATTTTTAATTTCTCAGGTTAAGGAAGAAATCAGACTCCGGTTTTTTTAGCAAACACTGTAAGTGCTATAAGCAATGTTATAAGAGAGTCCTGCTCCGTTAAGGACCTGTCTTAAACTCCACCCTCAGAATCTCAAAAGCATGAGAATTTTCAAGCTCCAACTAGGTGGAGTTCACACCTCACTGTTTTATTTTGCATCTGCCGATTCACATGTAAATTTTATGGATTCTGTGTGTAACTGTGCCTCTTCTCACTATTCAGAGCCTTAAAAATCTACCCTTAATGTTTGAATCACCCTGCTGGGGTAATGTAACACCAAACTTAAGTATGAATGAATAAATAGTTGCTTTGAACCCAGCTTTTAGGACTTCAACAGAATATTGACTTGGTAACAAATTCTGTGCTGTTGCCTTAAGAGGCCCTGACACAGTGCTGCAAAAACCAGGTCTATGTACAGCATAACACAACCCACTCCTAATTATTTCTGCCTAAAGTAGCTGCTGCTGTTGGATTTCTTGTCTTTTATGCTTAAAACAGCAGTGACGCATCAGTGAGTCAGGCCTTTGCCAGTGCTTAAATAGCCAGGGCTAGGTGCTATATAAAAACATTTAAATTTTTTTCTAGAAGCTGGCATGTGTGTAAACCTTGATTAGGATGTCATAGGTCTAAGGTATGCAAATAGTGTACAAAGAGTGCATCTTCAACCTCCTACATTTACCTACTGCTTTTTGTTTGCAGTATCAGCTAATGTCTGTGTGCTCTGACTTCTGTTCTGTAATTCTTTTGGCACCCACTGCACACCTTCAAGCTTGCACTATCTAATGTATAAAGCCAATCTCACAGCTCATTTTTTCAGTGTTATTAAATTGTTAATCAACAGCATAAAGCACCATGTTAAAACATAAAATAGAAACATTTTTTGGCCCTTTTTATTCATAACTAAAAAAAAATTGAATTTTCTAAAAACTTCTAGTCTTAGTCCTTAAAAACTGTTGCATGTAGAACTATGAAAATATTTTAAGTTAACTCATTGCTCTAATCCAATGGTAAAGAAAGGCTGAGAATATTTATTTGAAGCTTATTACTTATTATTACTTATTGTCATGTGACAATACTGAACATAGAGAAGATACAAGGTTCTTGTCCTTATTTATTTGATTTCCATTGTTTCGTAGTTTCATTCAGATACTGCCATGCATGTCATTAAGGTGGGCTACTACTTAGCAGTTCTCTGACTTCTGGTTCATCCCTGTTCTATCTTTATCTTCAGTCATAAAATAATAACTGATGTCTTAATTCTCCTCAATCTTTGAAGTTTTTGTTTGTTTTCCCATCACTTTGTTTTCCATCTGCTAGTTTGCTTCCTCTGCTTTGTTCATACACTTCTAATTAGAAGTACTTGTTATTTTGATCTCAGCCACAGCCCTTGTAAATTTTCTTTGCTATTCAGGTCCATTCAGAGTTCACCTCTAAAGGATTCCTGGTCTGTCAGTTCACAATCTTATCTTCTGTCAGGAACCATTCTCAGAATGTTTTCTTCCCTGACACCCTGCCCCCACTTCCCTTCCTTTCTGGTTACATTAGGCACAGGTTATTTATTTGTCTGTACTTATGAGGCCTTTAGTGGCTTATGTGTACCTTGACAAAAAGTGTTTTTATGTCTATGCCCAGAAACATTTCATGTTGAGAGCTCTCATTTCACAGAATCTCTTTGATAGAAAGGCAAATGCTTATTCGTATTATCTACATCCGGTCAAGCCATGGCAACATTCTTTAGCCAGTAGTTTTAGATTTTAAAGCAAATATTTTGGCAATTTTAGCATATTTTATACCTGATCAAAATTCCTATGGAAATGTCTACAAAGCTACTCCATTACCTTCCTTCAAATCCTTCCTTCAACTATGTACAAAAAGACCATGTTGTAACGATTACCACAGAAATCAGAACCTGTTGTCTTTCGTATTCCCACATATCTGTATCTGTGCTTAACAGCCTTTAAATTACAAGCTTGCTTTTAGGGGTGGGGGGAAGGGAGCTCCGTGTTCTGTGGTGTCAGAGCATCCAGCACAATAGGAGTTCTGATCCACTACTACATAATTTAAATGTTAGGCCAACAGAGATCTATCTATGTAATTTTATGTTGGCAGATGGATTTATAGCCCACTGATGATTGCATTGCATGTCCCATCTGTACATGATCTGCAGGGAACATGAACCCAGCTAGAGGATTTACTCTGTCACAGTTTTAGCTTACTGTTCTGAAACTTTTTTCATTCATTCTCTCTTCTTATCTCTCAACAGCTGGGATATATGGCGATTTCGCTTCTTCCCACTGCATTCTCCCCACAAGTAGAAGAAACTATAAGATCTTTGTCTCACGAAGGCCCTGTTGGTGTGCCTCTTTAAAATCTCAAATGCCCCCCTGCCTAAAAAAAGAAAAAAAAAAGGTGTGATGGACACATGTAATCCCAGATCCAGCAACACTGGAGACTTTTTCGGAAGATGATGAATAGAACAAGTTTGCATCCTTCCTTTCTCTCCTGCATACCCTGGGGAAGCTGGCCTTGTGAAATTTTTTAACATTTAATTGATTTTCCAGTGACCTGATCCAGGATCATAAAGAAAGATGTGAAAAAACTCAGTCTGGATTTTGACTTGAATTTTCAGATAAAATACCCTAACTGTGATATGGGCATGGAAGGTTGGAATTTGAAGGCTAAATCTGACTGCCTGAGGTCACAAAGAGATTCCTGGCCTAAAGTGCCTCCCTAGGCAGGGTGGCACAGTAGTGAGGGAATGGATGACGTTCTCCTCTCTGTCAATATGCTTGCTTTATTTTATCTGCTATCTGCCTTCTGTGACTTGTTTCATTTCCATTCCTCCAGTGAGAAGCTGCATTCCTAAAGCTCATTCCGTAACTTTAGTGGGGGAAATTGCAAGAATAAAGAAGTATATGTATTAAAAGTGAAGAGAAATAACAAAATGCAGTTTGTCATAACTTCCAGTAAGCTACTTCAGTTTTGTTGGCCCCACCTGTTATTTCCCCTTGGTGTTCACCCAGGCAAGATGTTTTCAGGGATAAAAGAGAGCAAGTAAGATTACTAGGAGTCAGGGGAAATTAATGTGTTATTTGCAACAGAGCTGAAGTTCAGTGCATTGTATAGAAGGTAGCTTTAATTAAAACCTCTGTTTCAGAAATAAAATAAGTAGGTTGAAGTCCATGTGAAAGAAAGGAGGGGGGAAAAAAGTTGCATTGTCTTTCATGTTTCTGTTTTAGAGGCTGCCTAGAAGCTCAGGGCACTCCCTGTGCCAGGCTACGCCTGGTTTGTCACAGGCTCTGCAGGCATGTGAGGGGAGAACGCTGGCTGCAGCCTCCTGGATCGGCTGCCCTTACAACAGCCTGGGTTTCTGCAGCCTTGTCAGTCTGCTTTACAAAGCATTGTCTTAAATCCACATAATACCGGTGACACCATCCCCTCTCCAATGTGGCCTTCTGGCCTGACACCATTTAATGAAACTCAGAAGAAGTATTTAAGAGTAGTTTAAGGGTTGCTCCTGGTATTTTGTGCCTTCCTGGACAAATCTTTTCAGTGCGTTTTTCA
This sequence comes from Mohoua ochrocephala, assembly GCA_013398855.1. Taxonomy (NCBI): domain Eukaryota; kingdom Metazoa; phylum Chordata; class Aves; order Passeriformes; family Acanthizidae; genus Mohoua; species Mohoua ochrocephala. The sequence continues at coordinate 11,607 of VZTA01007586.1, forward strand.
TCCCTGTCTGTACCTGCAGTCCTTGCGTCTTTGTTTTCCTGTACAGCTAATTCTTTTCCTAGATCTTCATACCTTCTTAACATAGGAACTAAAACTTCAGAGAAGAACTTACTGTACAGTATTTCTTTACCATATATTTTTTGGCAAGGAAATGGATATGTTTCACCTTCCGCCCAGGTGATATGCACAGAGAAAGCTAAGTACTAAAAGGATTAAATATTTTACTTCTCCCAAGATTCCCAAGATATATTTTTTTTATGTGTTGCAGTCTGTTCCCTGAATGAAAGTATAGAGGAAATATCTCTATTGCTGTCTTGTGCATTTCCTTTGCAGAAATGCCAACATTTGGACTGGAATCTCATTCATTGTAATGCAAGTTCACAGCAATCAGCTAAATTGTTCTAGATTTTACATTAGATTAGAACCCAGCCTGGAAGATTGGTCAAAGTAAGATCAGGATAAGGAATTGTTCTGAAAAGGATTTCAGGCTGCCTCATCTGGTTTGAGTCTACAGCCATCAATGTGTTTTACAGATGTGAGAAGAAATTCCAGATTCTGCTAGCTGTAGTGACAATGGTGTTCTTACTGCCTTGAGTGGTCCTTCTTTTCAGCAGTACTATGAATTGCAAAGTCTGGCTCCCATCCCCAAGAGAACCTACCTATTTTAGAAGAGATCTTTTGTTCAGCAAACCTGTCTTTAAGAGGCAAAACTTTCTCAACTCCATAGAGACTTATTTATCAGTTATGTCAGAAGTGCTTTTGTAAAGCGAAGAAAGTGAAGTGGTGTTAAACGTGTGACTTCCATTTTTTAAAATAAATAACTAGCTCTTACAAAAAGGTTTTCATTCTGTATGTTAGACAAATCCAAATGAAACTTTTTAATTTTTTTTTTATTTTATTTGCATTAGAATTATAAAATTGTTTTTTACTCTAGAAAATGAACTTCTGGGAGATCTCTCAAATTCTCACTGAGAACTTGCTTAGCTCCTACTCAGTTCATGGGTGATGTTGTGGTCTCACCATTACTATGTTCATAGTATTCAGTTTATTCCAAAGGGGGACTTCTTGTTAATGTACACAGGGTGCAAGCTTATTTAAGGTTTGCTTGAGGAAGAGATTCAAGAGCTTGACAGAAGGTTTTGAAAACTGACTTATAGTTTACGGAAAAGGTGTTATCAAGACAACTCTTTTCAATGAACAGAACAAAAAGCTATAGCCTGCAAAACCCCCAAGTCAAGACTGGTTTGTCACTTAAACGCCTACTTCACCACAGGCAGCTATGACTCAGGGCCTAACCTGAGATGTGTGACTTTGCTTGTTCTTTTACTCCCTGAGAGCATTTGTTCACTTACTGCCATGCAGATAATGCATTGCATTTCACAGCACAGCAAGTTTAATCAGGACATGTCATCATTAATTTGTACCGATATGCACTGATGGACAGGGTTTTCCAGGAGCATGACTAGCTGTTTATCAAACCATCGTCAATTCTGGAGAAGAAATGGTGCAATCCCCCTGTTGTTTTACAGCATCTGCTTTATCATCTGCTCACAGGAGTACCTTTTTTTCCACTCCTTCTCTGGGTTTCCCTTTGTAGCTGTCACTTGTAGACAGCTTCATTTATTTCTGCTGCTTTCTAATTCCTTTAGGAGAGATGTCTAAGAGATGTGCTTGATTTATTGAAACATGCTGTGTAACTGAAATGGTTAATGATGGCAAGAGGACTAAATACCACAATCTGCATTTGATTTCTGAGGCTTTCCTGTTATTTACAAAGTGTCTCTTTGAGTACCATAAATAATTTACAGTTCAAAGTGAATAATTCTAAGTGCTAAAAAGCCAAATTCACATTTATTTCATTTGCTAATGTTTTCACAATATAATACAAAGCATAAAACCCCCCTCTCACTGCTCTATAGTTTAACAAAAGAGCTGTTAGATTAGCTCAGAAACTCCAAAGGACTACTATAACAGCAGGTTAAGGAGAGGTATCAGTTCTTCTGTCTTGCAGTCCCTACTGTGGTAAAATTCTAACTCCAAGCACAGAGAATTTTATCCAGAATTTTACCTGACAAAAGACATCAGGGTTAAGCTTTTAGGATGCAAAACTTATCTCACAAGTGCGTTGTTTTATTCCTTTGAAGAGTTGAACAGTGGGAATAACTGTGAAAGCTAGTCCTAGAGAATGATTTAACTTTATTTGGACATACTGTGGATATTTGGATATTACTGTCTGTAATAGGTAGAAGTAGCACATATGACTTACAAAATGAAATCATAATCAAAAATAGTTAAAGAAAAGATCCCCAGACATCAAAATGTTTGTCACGATATGCAGTTGTGCACATCAATTTTAAACAACTCTTTCTATTCTTGTTACTCTCATATAGTCTAAGCCAGGTTAAGGGAATTCGTAGAAGCATTGACTAGCTGAACACTTCCAGTATTTTATCCAAAACATATAAGTCCTTATTTTATAATGTCTAGTTCTTTTTGAAGCTAAACATCCCAAATGCTACTGACAAGACAAGAAAAAAAAAAGAAAAAAAGACAGCCATTAATCTTAGGGAAAAAGCAGAAACTTGCACAGAACAAGAAAAGCTTACTCTTTTAAAAATTGAACTTAACATCTGTATAATGGTTATCCCATCTCAAGATAAGTGACCTCATTAGGAGATTTACTGAAGGAGATCAGATCCTGTCCCTCATTTTCTGGAAAAAGATAAAAATTGGTTCTGTCTCATATATGCAGACCAAACAAATCACTCTAAGGCACATCTCATTTAAGGTGAAATGAGAAGTGAGCTATATCTGAAAATTATGCCCAATATTTGAAATCTTATATAATTTTGATATTATAGTATCAAACATTGACCAAAAAAAATCAAATACCCGCAGAATTCTTGTAAAGAGAGGGAAGATGTTAAGCATCTGTCTGTATTCAGTTTATTCTAACAAAAAAATCTTGGTCTTACTAGTACTGACTTATGAAAAACTTGGCCCATCAGATGTATTTATCATCTGTAATTATTTAGGCACCAGTTTTGCCTTCTGAATGATCGACGCTTCCTTTGCCTACCAAAGCTCATATAAAGGATAGCTACATTCACAGTTAAAATTAGCCTCTAATGTTTAACGTTGCCTAACAACTTCACGAAGTAGTGTAAAGAGCGAAGAGAAAAACAACCAATGCCCAGAAGGAATTTTAGGGAAATAGATACTAACTCATCAGATCGACATTTCGGCACTGGGGACAGGTTCTTAGCTGAGGTAAATAGGAGTAGTTGTCTCGGAGTCAGTGGAGTTGATTTATTAGCAGCTGAAAGACCAGCACTAGACCAACAATGTCCCAGGCCTGTGAAAGGACATGTGCTATTCTCGGTGAATACCAATGGGCTGGGCCTTTTGAATGGGCCTGAGTGGACGTTTTGTACGTCTGTGTGATTTGGCAAGTGGTTCGTTTTCTGAAGCCTGAAACGATTTGCAAATTTGGAGGAAGAATTCAACCAGACGAAGGGAGGGGAAAAGAAAAAAGAAAAAGAGGCCAAGATTTTTGGTAAATGAAACCATAGGGACAAGGGTGTCTGTGCTACCCTTCTAACAAGTGAGATGGAGCTAAGGGCACTTCCATAGCAAGTACCAGCCTCAAACAATGTCTACACTAAGGGACTTGTGCCCTCACCCTCCAGTTTTTAAGAGAGCTCTCCATCATGATGCCTGGTATACTTTAAACGTACTTTGGAGCACGCCTAGAGTGTGGTTTTTGGGAAGGAATGAGTAGATAGACTGTTTCATGGGGAATAACTGCCTCAGGGCAAGGATTTGGATTTCTCTCTGAATTGATGGGTTTCACTGAATTTGTATTTGAAAACTGAAGAAATAAGGGATTTTGTGGCAGGCTAAGAAGGAGCTTTGTACCAAGCCTCCAACTTTAACTCTCAGGGCCCTCCATTTCCTCCAGAACTGTCAAGGAAGAGTAGAGAGATATGCAGGAGAGGAGCAAACTGGCAGTGATGTGTTGGACACTTAGGTTGCAAGCGCTCAGCCTCAGTTAAAGTACCCTAGTGCACAGAATGAGATTCTTAAGTAGTATATTTCACGTAGCTGTTGATGCACAGTTTTTTCTAGAAGCTGGCATCTGTGTAAACCTTGATTAGGATGTCATAGGTCTAAGGTATGCAAATAGTGCTCTTTTTTTCTTTCTGGTTTGGTTTTATTTAAATGGACATCAGATACAGACATAATGGCTGCTGTTAGTGAGGCAAACTGATGTAGTTGACTCATATTTTTAACAGACTGATATAACTTCATAGTACCTTAGTTTACCTTAGAAACTGCAGTGTGTGAAGTGGGCAAGTATTGCTTGTGAAACAGTTACTTCAGCTTTTTTAATGAGTTGTTTGTCAGCATTTCACAAGAGACTTGCAGATTATTGAATCTTGTTCCAGCTGACACCATTTAGCAAAAGAATAATCTTTTATGAAATATAAATATATAGCTATATATAAGCATATTTATGAACCAAAGACTGCTATGAATGCAGTAGTTATAAGTTTAATGTAACAGCTAATTAAGAGGTGCAGTTTCAATGAATGGAACTATGGATTTGGTCTTTAAATCCAAATTTTCCTCCATTTCAATTAATCATTATTGTATTGACATTGCCTTAATAACTAAGGATGCAAAGCATTTCTCTTAAAAAACAAACAAACAAACCCCAAAAAACCACCAACACCACCACAAAAAAAGAAGAAAGGGACAGTGTAAAATGCCAGAAATCCTTGAGCTGTATATTCAAACTGAAACATAGTTACAACTGCAGGCAGCTTTAATGATAATGTTAA
>VZTA01007586.1:16478-52906 GCA_013398855.1 Mohoua ochrocephala
CCCGTCCCCCCAGCCTCCCCATCTCTGCTAACATTCAAATCCACTATTTCTTCTGGATTTCATTTGGCAGTCACATCCCACTCAATATGAAGGCGTGTAAAAGAGAAAAATCAGTCTGCTAGCATACTATATTGGACCCAATTTCTTACTCATCTCATGGCACCAAGACTTCTTTTATCTGCAGGAATGCCAACTGATAGAGCAAATGACAGATGAAGCAGTCACTTGCAACAGTTTGGTTACAGAATTAGGGATACTTTTTTTCCCCATTGTGAAATGCCCTTTGGTACTGGCAAAAAACTCCAACAAACCAACACAAAAACAACAGCAAAAAAGCTTGAAAAATCAGCGACATTTTCAAAGGCATCCAAATTAATCGACATCCTGATCTCACATTCCTTTGTACCATTGCATGAGAGCTCCACATTCATTTTTGCTAGATTTCAACAAATTGTTGAAAGCCACCAGTCACTGACTTGTTAAAGAGAGAAGTGTCCTTACTTTCTGAAAGGCCTGGGTTACTCTTATTAAGTGACAGGTTTTCTAGTTCGCCAACGTGGAGAATGCCATGAGAATGCTGCTGCAGCATAGGCAAGACATACAATTTTTTTAAAAGGTAGTAGCACTGTATTTTGATCTTTTCCTGTCTTAAATCTTATTAATTTTATTCAAAAGGTTTCCCACTTAATATTTTTAGGACTTCTGATCTTCTCAAATAGAAATTTCTTATTGCTAAACTTTCATGGAAACTTTCACTTCCATTTTTATTAGTAATTGTGTTACTAGTTATTAGTAACTAGTAATTAGTTACTTGTAATTAGTCCCTGTCAATTCTTTGAAATATTCTTGTACAAAATCACAAAATAATTTAGATATATACCTCTCAAGATCATCAGGTCTTAGCCTCTTGCTTAAAACAGTCTTGCAGACCTAATGTCTCTGAGGCAGGGCCTTGTGCAGTTGAGTTTTGAATATGTCCAAGGGTAGTGATTCCAGTTTGTCTCTACTCTGCCCTTCCTGAAAACAGGTGTGACATCTGCCTGTCTCATTCCTCAGAGAGCTCCCACACATGCTAGTCTGTTCAGTGACTGCAGAAGTGCAATCTCAATGAAACTTGCTGGCTCCCTCAGCTGCCTCTTAAGATCATTCCAGTCTGGTTCCATGGATTTACATGTTAAATTTGCTGTGAGTCTTCCATGCTTCATGTTAGCACAAGTAATACATGTCCCAGTGTTCTCCCCCAGTATTAGGGGCTGACTTGAAAGAAGCCTTTGCAAGTTACGGCAAAGCAAAGTAGACATCATGTTCCTCATTCTTTTCTTGTCTTCTGTCATTAAGTTCTCTGCCTCATTCAGCAATGGGTGTACACCTAGTCTTCTGATATAACAATAAGTTCTTAACTGCTTCTTTTGTACCTCCTGACAGCTGATCTTTGGTTTTCCTAATTTTACTACGAAATGCACGAAAATATATTTTCACAATATTTTTGGGTAGCCCAACATTGCTTCCAATTTCTGTACAAGTCCTTTTAGCATCTGAGCTCGCTCAGAAGTTTCCCATTCAGGCAAGCTGGGTTCCTGTACTTGAACTTTTGGCACATTGGAATGAACAATTGTTGTTCTTTGAGGAGACGGTTGTTGAAGGTCAACCAGCTCACCTAGCCTCCTTCAAGTCAGTTGCTCATGTGATTCTGCCTGCAAGTTTTACTTGACTATTTGACTCATGTCTCTCAGGATTTTACACTCCGTCTCCTGCTCAGTTGTGCCAAGGTTTTCCTTAACTACTGCATTTCCAACCAGTTCTTTTTTATTTCTGAGTAGTAGCTATGCCAAGAATGTATACCCTCCCTGCATCTTCATTGCCTGTGCAAAACATTTTCCCTAATGTACTCCGTAAATTTTGTGTATTTGTGTTCTGAGATTTCCCTACTCCAGCAGATATGAGTATGGTTCAAGATCTCCTTGACAAACAGGGTCTGCAGCTACAAGCCTTCTTCCAGGCTTTTCAAGAAGGTTTTGTCCATTTCATATCAAATTGTACGTCATCCATCCATTGCAGTCCTCCAGTCATGGTATCATCTTCTGTCTTGTCAAAGCGTGCTTGTGAATGTAGTCACAAAGTATGACTATGTCCATAACTTCTTTTTTGTCACTGAAATATAGAGCACAAATTCTTGTGCTGTTTGTTTGTTTACTTTCATCACCTTCTCAGAAAAATAGCTTGCTCAGATTGGGACTTGCTTTAAACAATCTGTGCATTCCAATGTTTAAATCTTTGCTGTCTGAAATGAAGGTTAAAGCACAGTTTTTCTATGGTCTGCATGCCCTGAGTTTTTAGTATTATGCAGTCTAAATTTTCTGAGTGTTGATAATTCTCCAGTGAATCTCTAGTTCTCTGCCAAAAGGACCTACACATAAGCAATGCAAGACCAGGAAATAATACAACGGTGTCTTACCTTGGAGGATGCTCTAGGTGCCCCAATGAGCATGGGGACAATGACAGTATAGAAACCAGGATATGGCACTGCAGTAGGGCTCTTTCACCAGCCTAGTCTGTACTATCTGAGGTTCCAGTCAACAAACTGTACTAGGCAGGTAAAGCTTTTATATTTCATAAAGTACGGCTACATTGTGTCTTGAAAAATAATACCCTCCCTTATATCATGAAAACATAAGTTGTAAAGGCATTATTTTGGTTTGATGAAATTTCTTCTTTATCTCCACAATGAAAGAAAAATAATTACTTCAGGTTCTATTTCACAAAATGAGACAAAATATTTGCTCTGTCTTGAAGGAACAAAAAGGCTTTCATACACCCATATACCTCAGAATAACTGAACTTCGAAGAAACCAGAAAATGGTGGTTTAATAATCGTAGGTTTGTTTTCCTCTTACCTATTCTGTTGCTCAAAAATTTCACCTACAAGCTGATAAACATCTTAAAAAATACTTGAATGATCTGGTGTAGCAAAAAGGCAAAGTTACTCAATTACATCACAAAGACCAGCAGTGGTCTAAGAGCAAAAGCTGACTGCAAATCTAAATGACTGCACTAGTAGCCTCTAAACATACAAAACTTGTATGTATGGTGTATATAAAATGTGATATTTCCATATATTGGAACCCAGGATTCTTGGACTCAGGAAAGTCCTTATGTGACACTATCTTTGTCACTTCCCTGCACTGAAGTGGAAAATTCTGGTTCTTTTTGAGCCCACTCAGCTTTTTGGAGATTGTCTTTTCTCTTAAATACTTCAGAAAAAATGCTAAATATTTCCTCAACTTGCTAAAATTAGTGCAATCTGGTTGCTAGCAATGGAGACGGTAGCTTGGTAGATGATTTAAACAGACAACATGTATGATTTCTTTAAAGACAATGGATTTCTCACCATTGTGAAAGTAGAATATGTCTTTACGTTTTTTTCTGTAATGGGGTTCTTTTTAGAAAAATTTCATGACCCAAATTTTTGCAAGTGATCAGAAGGTATTCAGCTACTACAGATAAAACAGTAATAATTCTTTCTCTCCCTTCTGTGGAAGAAAATAGCTCAATTAGCTATTTTTATTTGCTTGCTCATATGTGTGAGAGAGTAGTTACCATCCATGCAGAAGTTAGGTCCACTCAAGACAGTGAGTCTAGTGAACTTCATCATCATCAAATGATGTCCCTTTAACAATGCTTTGAAACAGTTTTCAACATCTAAGATTTATGGATTGGTGAGTTGTTTCTCAGGTTAATTTTATTTCCATTTTTATGGACTTAAAAGACTCCCTGAGGGCTTTGTTTGGAAAGAAATTTCCTTGTGTTTCAACCAAGATAAAAAAACCCCTTTTTTTATCCTTCTCACCTTCATCTGCATGGGTTAGTTACTCAGCATGAATAAGAACACGAGTTATCCAGCTGAGCAAAGGAATTCTTTTCCATTAAAGCAGATCAAATGGAGTTCATAGGCACAGATTGAAAGATGGGTTCCGTTCATCTAACATCAGTCAAATGAAGCTGGGACCCTGGATGTTTATATGTTGACAAACACCTGCAGAAGTCTGTGTGTAAGTTAGTAATTAGACTAACTTAATGTATTTTCCTCAGTGCTGTCTTTGATCTAGGTGTTCTATTTACTATCTCTTTTATGGTAGTGGTGAGTTATTCCAGCCTATTTCTGATTTTGAATTGGAATGAGTGTTGGTTCAATAGGAAATTCAGGCAACATCCAGAAAATTTTGGAGTATATAACAAAGGGGTTTTTTTAGTTTTCTGAAACCTGAAGAAAAAAATGGTCAGAAAACTAGAAGAGAAGCCCCCCAGAAGGTGCACAAGAGACATCAGGGAAAATTTCTGACTCATTTGAAAGCTAACATCACTGAAAGATTAAACAAGCAATTTACCAGAGCAATAAGGCAAAAACCAGAGAGAAAATCGAGGCTTAGATTTTTAAGGATAGCAACAAACTACTCAACTATTCTTGGTCTTGTTTCTATAGCTGCTTGTCTGGTATACTGTCTGGAACCCTTTAATTCAGAAACATCTGGCAATAAAACTTAGAGATTACCTTTCATGTTTTCATCACTTTCAGTCTCTAAGTCTTTGAGCTCTCTGCTTCCTTGTCTTTCGAAAAATAAATATAAGGCTTTTTGAAAATTTTTGCATAAGTTCATGGAATTGGATTTCACTTTTGTGTAACAATACAGATATTTAATCGCTGCAAATGAGTTCCAGGTGCTGGAGTCTTCACTCCTCAGGCTAACAATATCTTTCTGGAATAAGTGCACCTCAGTAATTTTGTTCTTACATAAAAATGTTCATTTCATCTCTCACCCCCAACTGATTGGTGGTAGCATTTAACTATTTTTATTTTTTTCATCAAAGATGTCTCTCTTCTTCACACAAAGCTGTATTAGTTGATTACAGGACCAGAAAAATAAGTTATGCTTTGCGCTTCTTTAAAATATTATTTAATTTTGCTAATTAATAGATGAAGCATTACGGTTTCAAAGGAGTTGCAGTGATTTGAGAATATAAATCTAGAAAAATTGCAAAGTGAATAAATAGCTATTTTCTAATGAGAAAAAAAAAAAATCTTCCTGGAGATTTCTGGGTGGTATTTGACTGAGTAGATGTATCTCTTAAAACGCAACCATCCTATAAATAAAAGTATTCTAATTTTGGAAACAGTTGGGGGTGTGTACGTTCCCTACCTTTTTAATTGAACCTTAAACTACTGAATAAAAACATTCATCCTTAAAATTATCTGCTACTTAGTCCGTCCATTTTGTTTCAAGATCAGCTGCAGATTACTCCTTTTTGTCAAGCAAATTTTAAGGACTGTATTGATTTGTTTGTTTATTCTATGACTCAGTATTTTTTCTGCTCTGAATTTTAGCAGTTTTCTTTGGTCACTGGGTGAGAGTTAAGCCTTGCAGTGCACTCAAGCTGCTGTCTACCGTATACTGCATGCTACACAAACACACAGATCCTAAAAAGGAACAGTGCTCCAAGAGAACTGATGGACTTCTGGCATAGAATAGATCATGGGATTTGATTCTATTCAATATAAGTGGATTTTGGTTGTTGTTTTTTAAATTTCTTTTCTTGATACAAGTTGCATTTTGACCAGCATCTTAAGTCATAGCAAATTAGACAAACTTGCAGCCCGTCATTTTTCTTCCTACTCCCTCAGTCAATGAGGAAGGAAAATATTACATCATCCCTTTGTGCAAGCAGGTTTCTCTCTGATGTGCTTGGCCCACTATTCAAGTGAGAAGTGAAGCCAGAGTCATTCCTTTTCCCTACTTCATTTGGTCCTTTCCCAGCTTTTTGTCGCTGGAGTCACGAATCGAATGCTGCTGAGGGAGGGGAGCACTATTTCCCCAGATAACTAAAAAAGGCAGTGAAAATCTCCCTCTCTGTAAAAAATAGTCAGTAGTCTTGTCCTCCCTTGCATTTGTTATTAGCCGATGAGAGCCTGGGCAGGACAGGAAAAGCACCTGTGGAAACAAATAACTTGGGATTTACCCTGAGCTTCTGTCAACTCAGGAGCATAAATAGGAGTACTTCAGTAGCAAGCACAATAGAAACGTTACTCTGTTTACTATTTGTTCCTTGAGATACCAGTATATTCATGCTCTTCACTTTGAAGTGTGTGTGTGTGTGGCATGTGTGAGAGGTTTTTTTTGGCAGGGGAAGACTCATAAAGGCAGCTTTTCTCTCAGTGAATAATTAATAGTTTGACTGGTCACACCCTGGGCTCGGGGAGAGGACAGGCACCAATGCTGGTGGGAGCAGCAGTGTGGCTGTGATAAGGCACAGATGCGCTCAACCAGGTAGTGTTTACTAACCTGTTTTCTGGCATTCCAGCAGAATGGGCTTATCTGTTCGAATTACATTATGTTATGAGCAGCAAATAAATTTGCATTAGATTTCTCTGTTGCTTGGTTGGGTTTTTAATACGTCAGTGCTTCAGATATTTTGTTACTCAATCTAATCTAACATCTATTATTCAATTTTCGGTTTCCTAATCTGACCTCCATTCTTTCTCAAACTTTTCCTTCAACACATTTAACACACAATAAAAACACATTTTCACTCATCTCTGTCTTAATTTAGAACACAGTGTACTTTTGATCTTGATTTGTTCCTTTCCTAGACATAGAAAAACAAGAATGTTTAAAAAAAAAAAAAAAAGAGAGAGAGAACATTTTGTGCTCTTTTTTTTCTTTCTGGTTTGGTTTTATTTTAGGTTGGTTGGTTGGTTGGGGGTTTTTTATTTTGTTTTTTTTGTGGGTTGTTTTTTTTTTTTTAACCTGCCTGTAAGTGGTATTTTTTGTTCTCATGACTTCATAATTCGTAATAGTGTTTGTTTTCTATCATCTTCTATTTATGCATTTAGGGCTTGTGAAAAGAGACAAACTAGACCAGCCTGTGAAAGCAAAGGCTTCTGATAATCCATAAAGCAGATACTCATAAGAAGCAACAGAAATTCTCATTCTTTTGCATGTCCTTTAAGACTTAAGTTTTTGGATATTTTTAAGGTTTTCCCTTGATATCTTGCTTGTGGACATCAGATACAGACATAATGGCTGCTGTTAGTGAGGCAAACTGATGTAGTTGACTCATATTTATAACAAAGTCTTACCTATGAAAAGGAATTTAGATTTTTGGGGTGGTTTTTCCTGACAGCCAGCTGATCTAAATTCATCTGGTTTAAAATTCATTCAGCAGTTTAGGAAAAGATCATTGATTATTGGTTCTTTAAAAATCCCTAGTGTGCTACTTCTAGTAGACAGTTTCCACCTTGACATTTTTTTGCATTCAAGAAACTGTTCCTAGTTCTAATCCAAATACTGTATTGCTGGCAGACTAGGCGCTTTGGGGGGTTGTTTTTTTGGGTTATTTTAACTTTTTAAAATATTTCTGGTTTTTACTAGAGAGAGAGAAATGTCTATATAAGTTTATTGCACTCCAACGTGTGCACCAAGGTATCTAATAATGCAACCTGCTGTCTAAGACAAGAAAACAGTAAGAAATTGTAACAGATGGCAACCAGCAGCTTTAACCTGGAGTCAATGATGGATAATAAGTTGATGACAACACTGATAACAGGATTTAAGTATTTTACCTTTCAGTGAAATTAGAATGAAATAACCAATTAAGATTGTTTTAGAACCCTTATCATTGTTAATTTGCTTTGCAATCCAACCAAACTTCTCACATTTCTTAATTCTGCATTATGTTGTGGTATCCACCTAAATGATTTGTCTACAAACAGGAAATAAAAGCCTTATGATCATCATTTAGCTTTCAGTTTGAGGGCATATACCCCTGGTTAAAATAAGCATATGGAACTTATAGAGTTATATGTTAGCTTTGAATTAAACCATTCGGAAAGGTTACACTTCTTAATGATAATTTCTGATACATCTTTTCAGAGGTTTTTAATAGATTCTACTATATTAAATTTATCCTTTTTTTAGAGCCTTTGTAACAACACACCGGGTACTTGAACTTCTAAAGCAACTTTGTACAATGTATGAATGCTCTTTTACAGCTAAACAGGTCTATCACACATGTTTATTTACTCAGAAAATGTACCTATTCATTTAATTGGTAGAGACTGAGGGACTATTTTGCTGTATTCATCACTTTGCAGTGGCATCAGCTGGCTTCCTTCCTGCTTTCTACATCAATAGAATAATGAGTCAAGTTTAATTTTTACTTCCCTTTCTTGGTGACAATGATAACCAAGGAGGACTTTGGGTTCCTGTCTGACTCTGTGGCATCTATTTTAGTTTGAGTCAAGTACATTTGTGTGCAAAATGCTACGCAGAAAAGAACTTCTTACTGAAAATTTCAGATTCCTTAGGTTTCAGACTTTAAATATAGATTCTCTAAATTTAGGGCGAGATTTGTCATCCTGCTGAGAACAATAACCATTCTAAGATTATTGCTCCTGCTTAGTAGATCAGAAGAAAGAGAGATCTCCCAAACTATAGCTTTTGTATTTAAGGTGGTTGAGTCCCAATTATCCTGAATATGCAGAGTTAAACATTTCCTGTAGTCACTGGAAAGAGAAACATTTTTACCTGGGGATGAGTTGGATCTAGTGGGCTCCTTGTTTTGAAACAAACATGAAGTAGAGCATTTTCACAGTGTGCAGACAATATATGTATTCCATACACCTAGATCTCCAATTAAATTGCTGGACTGCACAGATACAACTCACCCACTCCTTGTGTGTATAGGTCACACAGTAGCCTACTAAGGTCTTTTGTGGTCTGCTTTAGTTCAGGAATTCTACCAGCCCGACTAATATTTCTGAGAACAGAAGCTTGTGATATGATTGTATCTTTTACTGATCCCCTTAGACAGGGTAAGAACACACCCTTGGACAGCACAGGGGACTTTAGTACCTGCTATTGTGGGTCACCTCGTGTTGAGGAAAATATGACAGCACTGGTGTGGTCGAGGGTGCAAGTTCCCTGGACATACACACACACACGAGTCCGTGTGTGTGTTTCAGCATCCTTTTTGCACAGCTCAGTTCCACTTCTTACGTCAGCGCGTCTGTTGCAAGTGTTGGTTAAATATAATGCACTGAGCAGCTGAGGAAACTGTTCCTTAAAGCAGAATATCTCTTGCATTTTTTGTCTGTGGAGATTTTTGGAGAAGAGCTTGTGTTTCTAGCAATGCAGGGAAAGAGAAATTTCTTTCTGAAAAGGAAAATATGTTCTCCTGAGGTTTCTCTTGCAATACATTGAACTACAGATAGAAGTCAATGAAAATTCTAGGCACAAGATTTCTAGGTGAACTGTGGTATTATCAACAAAGTTATTTACATAACAAAACTATTTATTAAAAATAAGTTTTTCTGATTATAAAAGTGCCATGTAAATGTCATTCCTATTCCTACAGCACAAGAAAATAATGGACCCAGAAACTTCATGTACATAACAGAGTCTGCCTTAAAGTTTTTGGCAGCATTTGGCAAATTTCATTCTCAGAGCAGGCACAATAAGTATTTGTACTGCAGTTCAAGTTGTTGGTCTTGGGTACCAACTTACCATTAACAGTTAATAAAGTTATTAAAGCACCATGTTACTATTGCCAGAGGAGATATAAAAATGTAATAAAAATTAAACTTTTAAAGTAATCAAAAAACCCCCACCAAATCCATGGATAAAATAAAATTATGCTATCTTACTAGATGAAGAGTAGAATTTAAAAATATCTTTTATTTTCTCCTTGATATTTTTTTAAGTACTTGTCCTCAGTGACTGGGACTGTCTCAGATCTAGCCTCTGTATGATAAGCTAGAAAAATTAGTTTGAAAGTAAATGAGTAAAGAACAATTGGGTACTTATTTTATGTGATATGTATAACTATTGCTACAATTGCTGACCTAAAACTAAATTAAATACCTCTACATGTATATTCCAGTTTAGAAGTATGGTTTCACCTAATATTTCAGATGTCTAACTATGCATCTAAGCATTTAAATAAGTTCTATATGAAATTTGCACTTAAAAAAAGAATACCTAACAGGAATTATGTGTGTGTGTCTACAACACTTCTTTATATTGTCAGTATTTTTGTGAGATTGGGCACTATTCAGCAGTGGAATGCCTGTACAGGACTGGAGGATGTGGCCAACAGAGCTTGCCTAGTAGCAATGAGAAGGCATGACTTAAACCTCAAGTTTTAATTTACTTGCCATCAGACTGAGACATGCTTCAACTCCAATTTCATTAATTCCACATATGTTTTGATAATTATCACCTAATGGTCAGCATTTGATACCTCAAAACAGAGATAGAAATTGCTCAAACCCCAGAAATATGTGTTGTATGAGACTTCTGTTTCATAAAGGCCTGTGGTTTTTTTCTGCTTTATCTTGTAAACCTTACCATTTGTACGTGCTCCACTTGTGTAAGATTTATTTTGTCAAGTTAGAAATTTAGCAACAAGCTACATGATAGCTTTTTTTATTTAATGTTTTTTTCTGTTCAAAGATAAATATTTTCTCCTTGAACTTGTTTTCTTCACTGTGATACAGAAGAGGAATTCACTTACCTTTTTGTTCATATGAGTTTTGCAAAAGCAGAAGAGTCGTTGCCTGTACTGTTATTTTGTCTGTATTTCATGATCTTTGAGCTTTCAACCTTTACCCTGTTGCAAATCAAGTTTCCGCTGGTACAAGCAGCTCCTGAAGCAGCCACTTTGGCCATAGTCAACCTACCTGGGTTTCCTGAGGATGTTCACCCCTTGGTTTCACAGATTCTGAAACAGGAAGCAATTTAGAGAATTCTATTCACTGGAAGGGTCAAATGCCCTCTGCTTAGAAAAAGACAAGTGACCTAACAAGCATTACCAAGTGGAAATAACTCCTTGGGTTTGCTGCTCAGTTACTTTTATTGTCTTTCTTACAGTGTTAAACATGTTGTCTTGTTTTCTGCTGGTGCTTTACATTTTTCACAGCATTACTCCTTTCAATAGGTGTGTTATGTGAACGCAGTTGAAATTTTTATTTAGTATCTATAAACAATTTATACTTAAATATAGACAGATCTGCGTAAAGCAGTAATTCTCTCATTCTGTGTGCATTGGGGAAAGGAAGTTGGATGAATTAGGTGTGCAGTTCCAATTGACAAGCTCAGGACTCGTCTTGAAGTTGCTCTTTAAGCTATGTGAATGATGACAAGATACTTAACTTTGAAAACAAGAACAGTCGTTTTCAAAGCTATTTTTTTCCTTATTACTGCTGTGGGAATGAATAAAGATTGAGGGTTTTTTCCAGAAACACATATGTACATTTTCCCTCTTCCAGATGCAGGAGCAGAACTTGCAGAGGTTCATAACTATTGCTTCATCACTATACTTTTCAGTGAATAAATACTGCTCATCGATAAAACCTCAGACAGACAGTCAATAATGGTTGAATATTAGGTAAGGCTACAGCGAATGTCTGGGTAAATTTATAGGTTGATGGTAAAGACAACAGAAAACTCTGAAGGCTAAATACAAGGTTTTTAAGCATTCTGTAGAAATTGGAGCCAAGTTGTTCACTGGATAGCAGGTATTTCTTACCCCTTTGGGAAACCTAAGAGTTATGTGGGATTTTATTACTAGAAATGCTAAAGAACAGTTATGTCAGCAGCATTATCTTGTCCTAAAGATTTTTGCCTAGTTCTATATATAATTTTATTTAGTCCCATTGAAAAGCAAAATAGATGTTTGTTTGCTAGACATTTCTAATGGCTTATACCTTGCACCAGAGGAAGTTTCTTTAAAAATTCCATATGTTGCACATGGTACCTTAGAGCTAGATATATGTGCCAAGCCAGGCTTTAACAGATTGTGAATCTAGTAAATACAAAAGTAGAGTAAAGCAGAAGTCATCCTCTCAGGTGGTTTTGGATCACATAGAACCCCTTGTTTCTATTTCTATGGCTTGAATTCAAAATTTTTTTCTTTATTTGTAGTACTGGACATACTTTTTTTTTTTTTTTTTTTTGGGCTTTTTTTTTTTTTTTTTTTTTTTTTTTAATTACACTTAACAGGCATATTATCTATTTCTTTGTAGACCTGAGTGCAAGTTAGACTAAAGAAAAAAAAATCTGAACTTAACATGTTTGAAAATGTAGGCAAGAAAGAGAATTCCTAATTTGTCCCCCTGCAGTATAAGGTCACACTTGGGAGTTTTATTATCACACTGGATTTTTCTCCCTCTCCTTATGGGTTCACAGCCTTTTAATTTGTCTGCCAAGATTATTGGAGAATCTTTATTTATCCTCCGTCTGCAATAGGTACCAAATGTAACACTGCTAGAGCTCATTTATGTTTTTCCTGGAAAGTTAGAAGCATAACAAATCTACTGCAGAACAGTCTTTCAGTCCATCTCTGAAAAGTTTTCAGAAACTTCTCATTGCTCACCTGTTTTGACTTCCTTTGCAGCCAGTTCTGGACAGCAGAATATGAATTAATGTTGTTTTGTGCCTGAGCAGCCTCCTTGACTGCTGCTCTTTACCATTCCATCAGGAAGGTGTGAATGACTTGCGTTAGAGTATTTTCAAGTGTAGAAAGGTCCTGGAGGCTGCTTGTACACCAGCACTAAGATAAAACTTTAACTCGGGTCCTGTAAAATGTATAACTCAAACCCATGTTGTAGGTGTCTTTATTTATTTCATTAAAAATTGTCATGATACTTGATATCACAGGGGTCCCTAAGACATAAGATATCATTCCTAGGAATAGTGGGAAAAAGCACATAAACTCACTTTTTTTTTTTTTTAGTAGGAAAGCAGTGTGCTAAATCTGAACATTCCCTGAACCTACATAATTAGAATACCCAAATATCATTTAGTCATTAATTAATGATGTTTTCATAGATATGTAGAAACGGAGTCCTATTCATTACCATTTTCCGCTCACATAATATTCAGGGGACTTAAGGGGTCTCTTGACAGGGGAAAATCCTAGAGAGAAGGGTAATTTAGACAGAAGACAACAGTTGTCTTCTGTCTGTATTTTCACCATTTGGAACAGGCCATTGAAGAATATGGTAAGGTGGCTTTTATCCATTTTGCACATCATTATCAACTATTACCGATAAGGTTTTTCTGTAGATCTTTTTTACTTGGGCCTAGAGGCTGTTCAGTGAAAGATATTAATGTTCACTTTCTTGAATATGAGGGATTATTTTGCAAAGATATAAGTAGAGTTGTCTACTCAAAAGACTAGTTCAGGAAACACAGAAATGGCCGTATTCCAGCACACAAAAGGCAGAGCCAAGGTGAAGTTGGAGCTGAACTTAGCAAGAGTTGCAAAGAATGACAAGAAGTGCTTGTACGGGTATGTCAGTCAGAAAAGGAAGGTTAAAGAAAGTGATGCCCCTCTGATGAGCAAGCCTGGCAGACCGGTAACTAACGAGGAGAAGGCTGAGATGCTCAACAGCATTTTTGCCTCAGTCTTCTATGGCAGTCTCTCTTTCCACACCTCTCCAGTGGATGGACCGCAAAATGGGGACCGAGGGAGCGTGAAGAGGGACCTTGACAAACTTGATAGGGGAGTCCTAGGTAACCACATGAAATTCAACAAAGCCAAGAGCAAGGGGCAATCTCCAGTATCAGCAGAGTCTCGGGGATAAACAGATGAAGAGCAGCCCTGCCAAGAAGGTGGTGGGTGTGCTGGTGGATGAGAAGCTGGACATGAGCTGGCAGTGTGTGCTCACAGCCCAAAAAGCCAAACGTGTCCTGGGCTGCATCAAAAACAGAGTGACCAGCAGGGCGAGGGAGGGGATTCTGCCTCTCTAGTTCACTCTCATGACAGCCCAGCTGGAGAGCTGTATCCAGCTCTGGGGTCCTCAGCACAGGAAGGGCATTGACCTTTTGGAGCAGGCCCAGAAGAGTGCCACAAAAGTGATTAGACAGATGGAGAACTTCTCCAAAGCTGAGAGAATTGGGACTGTTCAGCCTGGAAAAGAGAAGGTTCCAAGAGAGACACTATTGCAGCCTTTCAGTACCTGAAGAAGGCCTACAAGATGGCTGCTGAGGAATTTTTTTGCAAGCGCATACAGTAATAGAACAAGTAGTAATAGCTTTGAATTATTTTAGGAAGGTTTAGATTAGATACTTAGAAGAAATTCATTGCTAGGAGAGTGAGGAGGCACTGGAACAGGTTGATCAGAAAAGCTGTAGAGGCATCCAAGGCCAGGTTGATGGGGTTTCGAGCAATCTGGTCTGGTCTAGTGGTTCCAAGTCCCTTGGAACAAGATTATCTTTAACATCCCTTCCAAATCAGACCGTTCAATGGTTCTATTATAAAAATGATTAGCTTGCTAGAGGTATCATTTTAGAGTCTGTCCACAGGATGATGATGTTTGCTTGACAAAAGAAGTTCCTTTGTTTATCACTTATCTTTCTCTCCTTTTTCTCCCTTCCCTTCCCCCCGCTTTGTGTTGTTGAAAGGTAGCAATATATTACACAATTTTCTGGTATAATGATGGTACTCTGAATCAATAAATGAATCCTCATGTTGCACAAAGGATACTGAGCAATTTTATTTCATAATAGGATGCAGAAAGTGACCACACTTTGCATTTCCTGCCCTTACAGTGGTTTTTGGCTTTCAAAGTCTCCATCAATATAAAGAAAATAAGAGTCAAGTGAGATACAACAAGCAATGAAGAGACATGAAAACTAACGATAAGGTAGGAAGCAGATAGATCTATACCAAAGTTCAGGTTACAGTCATACCTCTGTCTCCATGCATGTTGTCACACCACCCCCAAATTCTGCGTACTGAAGAAGCTATTAACATCTGAGAGACAGGTGCTCTATCTGAGGAAAAGACCTCCATTGAGCCCTGCATTACCACATTGCATTTAATTAACTAGCAAAACATCCTGAAGTAAAATTGAATTAAAGGTCTCACTTAAGCTGAGGAAGGTGAAGAGTTTCAGAGTTAATTTGCCAAATGTGTTAGGGTTTTCAGGAACTCCCCTTTTGTTTCCCTTTCTTTAAGAATTTTTCCCCCATACATGTTATCAGAAGACGTTGATGGTCGGACACTTAAGGGAGACAAAGGGCCTCAGCCACAGGGGGAGTGGCCCTGATGGCTACTCTCTTTTGCTTGGGGNAAATGGCATTTCATTATTTCAAAGGTAATGTGAAGTTCTTACACAAAATCTGTTCTGGCCAGCTTGGTCTTTGATATTGCAAAATTCTCGAATGTGTCTGTGCCTTAAGCAGAATTTCTTTTCTTTTAGACAAAGTAAATTGACATCATTTGCAAGAAGTTTGGACAACAACTCCATGTTGGCTGAGACAAATTACATACAATACCCTGGGAGCAACAAACGGACTCACTCTTTCGCCCTCCAATTAGATGGATGAGATAAGTTGTGAAGTTCTTACTCTTTCTTTACCTTTGGAAAATCCTAACAAAGATGTAGGAAGCTACTTTGGAGTAGAGAAGGAAGTTTTTACTTACCTCAGTCTTCATGTAATTTTTTTGCATGTGTGTAGTACGTATCACAATCTATCACTCGGTTTCTACAACAGAAGAAAAAATCGCCTCCTTTTGGAAGAAAGTCAGCAGCAGCTATCTGTTCATAACTGACAGAATACATTGGAAAGACAGAGTTTCCATACTGAACTTCTCCATTTCTGTTGTTTAGATAGACTGTTACCAGCCCATATAAATACGCCACATATTTAAATTTTAAACACTGAATAGGTCTAAAATGTTGTCTTTTTCCTTTCTTTTATAGTAACCAAATGACATATAAACTTTTTACATTGACATCATAATGGTTGAGAAGTATCAAAGGAAGTGTAGTAGACAGGAATATTTACAATATCAGTGAAAATATACAAATTGTGCAATTGGCATTTTCAGTGGAACCTTAAAAGTCACTTTTCAGAAGTGTAACATGCATTCATTGACACATATGGAATAAGTCTTTAGATAGACTTGGCCCAGGGTAATTTTAAATAATTTTTGCGTGCCTTTGACATTTAAATCATATGTCTAAAAGGTCATGAAAATATCTACAGGGCATACACATTAGCTTTCTTTAAAATGCTCACTTTTTGCAACATATATACTTTATACCTGCAATAGAACTTTAGCTTAATAAGTTCGGTTGCACAAAGAGTGCTGTGGACCTTGAATATTCAGATAATGCAAAGATCAAATCCCAAGGACAGTAACCAGTGGTTAGTCTGAATGGCTAAAAGATAAGAAAATAAGTGAGGAAAGAAAAAAAGTGTTTATTTTATAATTTAAGACACTAACTCAGATTGAATATAATACCATACATTTGATAGCTGTACAGTAGCAAAAACGTCAGTAGAAAACAACTGTAATTAGAAGAAAATTCAATTTTTGGCTAACAGTTTTCGTGTCAGACATTGAATTCTTGAAATTTAAAGCAACTGCTACACGGAAAACCAAAAATCTCTGTAGATGATGATGAAGGTAATGCTGATAATACAAAAATTCCCATGGATGTTTTATAACATGTATTGTTAAAGAGATTTTTCTAGTAAATACTAATTTATGAATTCAAGTTGTATTTTTTAAAAAATAGATCACAAATGCAATAACATCTGATTTTTTTCCATTATAACATCTCAAATACTGTCTTCTAAAAAAAGCATTTAGAAAATACCTCTTATCTATGTACTACTTTATTTTAAATCCCATAGGCAACTAATGCTGGTCTTCATTTGAATGCAGGGAGCTATAAATACTTATATGGGGGGGGAAAAAGCTATTGTCATTACACCTGATTTTTAACTTCCATTTCTGCAGTTAGGAGATAATACCTGCACAAATGATAAGAAAATATGGTGAAAGTTGTAAAACTGTTAGGTAAGTTGGCATCTCCCTTCATGGAAGAACTTATAGAACTATGGTGTCCTTTCATTATTATTCTCAAAACATGACCATAGAATATTCATCTTAATATTGGAATTAGTACTATTTTATATTTCTATCTGCAGTATCTCCCCTCCTGTTCTCTCCAGTTGCCTTTAATCTGTGGGCTACAGGATGAGTTGTGTGCAAAAATGAAAGAATTGAGGTAGTTTGTTATGGAAAACAGAAAATTCTGGGGAAACGTTAGGGCTTCTGTATGTTGAAAGTTGACTCTCAAAGAGAAAGGTCTCTGAATAGGGCAAGAAGTGATGTGCTTAGTTTGACCACCAAGAACAACCATCTTGCTATAAAGGACAGTTAAGCACTGGAGTAGTTTGCCATGGGATACTGCGGATTCTCTGTTGCTGGAGGTTTTTAGGAACTGGTTAGACAAATGTGTTACGTGTGGGGTTTGTGCCACTTGTTACTTGGAACACAGGATGGACTAGACAGCCTCCTGAGGTGTGTTCCAGCCCTACTTTTCGGTTTCTTCTGTAAAGGTTCCAGGACGGACTACATGAAAATCATTACTAAAAATCTATTAAAACAATTACAATCACTTTACCCAGCAAACCATCTCTTTTAATTTTTTTCAGAGATGGCTTATGTTTGTTGTGGCCTGATAGGTTTTATTAAATTGATCCTTGTCATTTATCATTCACCATCTGGTCTCTCCTAAGTGTTTACATATTGATTCCTTTGTTACTTAAATCTGACCGGGTAAGAAAAGGAAGCAGTCATCTTCTGCTCACAGAAAACAAGAAAAGTTAACCAACACCTGTAGCATGGCCCCTGCAATTCTTACCACGTTTTTATGTTGATAAATCTATCCAGCATTTTCAGTAGTCTAGTCAGTGCTGCTTTGCTGTCCTGAGTAATCCCTCAAGTCTCACCCCATGGCAGCCTTGTGGCATGCAGTTGGCATTAGACACCCTTTACAGGATTTACATAACCTCCACCACCCCTGAGAGGAAGTGTTTTCTTTAAGCTGCACTCGAGGCCCTCACAATATCACAAGTTTTAGTCCTTCTCACATGGACATATGTCACACAGACATTTGCTCTCTCTAGTGTTAATATGAATGTCTTGAACCCAGAAATATTGTAGAGTAACCCTATGAAAACTGGAAAAGGGGAAAAAGACAAGAACAGTTTTTTCTCAGCTAGCTACAAGAAGTTGAAAATAGAAGAAAAATCTCAACTGAAATCTGCTTTAGATTTTATAAACCATTCACAAGAAAAACATTTCTTAAGATTATCTTTCACACCATCAATTATTTCATACATGGAGGCTGTGATAAGCATTTTACACTAAAAATGGTGGAAGCAAATTCTGTTCTGGAAAAGGAAATATTAATTTAAAAGACAATAGAAAAAACTTACGAGAATTTTATGACGCTATTTTATTTTAGCATTCTTTGTTCTTCCTGTCTTTTACAGTGTATCTATTCCAAAGCCTGACACTTTCAGTCCTGAAACATAAAGAGTTATGTGTTTCTACCATTAGAAAATGAGATGTGTATTAAGTTTTTGCCTGAGCTAGGCATTTTTGCATCATGTGTTTACAGCAGCAGTATATAATTAAACTAATAATATTTGCATTAGCAATAATATTTCAGTGGTTAAGATTTTATTTTTGCAAGATGGGGGGACTTTAGAAGCCCCCATTGCCATCAGACAGTAATGTACCTGAAAAGTGAGTGCATCCTCTTACAGATCCTGTAAAGAATGAAAGAAATTCTTGTAGATTTTTCATTTACAACTAGTGAGTCCTATTTCCTTAAACAGGCATTTTATAGGTGTTTGATTGTTCTAACACAACATAACCTTCCAGGAAAACTTGTTCTTCTGAATTGAATTACCAAACGTTCAAATGTCAACTAACAAAGCAGCTTCCCTTTAAAAATTACTGTGGCACATTTCTGTAGAGCCATTAATTACTGTTGTCTATACAGAAATCAACTCCATTCCATTTACTTGTGTGCCACAATATTGCATGTTTTCTGAAGGCTTTCCTTTGGAATAACTGATGCAAAGCAGAAAAATGGAACATTGAGAGCAGAGATATTGAAATTGGCAATGAAGTGCATTGACATGGTGTAATGTGTAGTGATCATTAGTTTGCAACATGGAGACACACCTGGGATAAGAATATACGGGTCTACAATATCTATGCTTTTTTCATGATACCGCATTATTGTTGAAATGGAATTTAATTCACTTTCCTCTGCATATCCTCAGCAATTTACTGCGGACATGTCCAGTGAAACAGAGGGTCATAAGGCTTTGAAGCCAGTTTGAGGGAGAACATCTTGAGATGATCGAACCCTTCTGGTGCCTCAGACCCTGAGATTAGCTCAAAACGTCTCAAAATTGCCTGACATCCCTTCATTTTAGCCCTATTCTTCAAGGAAACAGCAGTAAATTGGATTCTTAAAAATGCCTCTGTCACAGTGTGCATCCTCACAGTGAAACAGTGAGAAGCTTCTTATTGTGACTGGTTTATATGAAGTGTTGAGAATTGCTGGAAGCATGTTTATGCTATGACACAAGCCAAGATAGGTGAATATTCAAAGCTAATGCTTATGCTCTCTTCTTTGGCTCATGTTTCTTTCCTAGATTTTGTGGGCGAGGGAACAAGCACCGTGTGAGACTTAAGTAGGTAATCCTTTATGCCAAAATGCTACCTACTATTAAAGTTAAATATGTCCAGGGAATATAACTTCTATTCCAACTAAGTTTAAAACAAGTAGCTCCCCACCTTCACCTACACAATACTACAGATTTAAAATTCACTTATGGAGGCAAGTTTTACTCTAATTATTTCACACCATTTTATATGTGGCATTAGGGTAAATATTCCTTAAAAGATATAGTGGAAGGTTGCAAAAAAATGGAATGGAAATTTTCTGAAATGATCAGAAATGTTTCCACCAAATTTAATACAGATTTACATATATAAGGGACAGATCAAATAAACCACCTGGTAACTTAAAGTAAGTGTAGGAATATTTGTTGCCAAAGTTGAAAAATTGCAAAATCCTACTTCTGTGCCCTTTTTCTCTAGAGGAAGTCAATAGAATAGGTATTATCTTTCTTTCTTCTTTTGAAGTTACCTGTCAATTTAGGTACAGGTGAATGCGTTGAATTTAAAGAATAGAGCAGCTGAACAGTGACTGCAACAAAACTTAACTAGTGTCCATCAATGATGTTTTTCTGCCAAAGTAGCACCATGCAACCAGTTCAGTAAGCCTCCTTAAGGCTAACACAAATTATAGTAGTCTGAAGTGCACCATCTTTCATGTATTTGAAGATCCTTGATGTCTACAATGCACTGAATTACACTAATTTTTGAGCACTGTAGTGTTTTAGAGAATAAGACTTGATATAGATGGGGATTATATTGTTTCCACAAACAATATATCAAAATTTGCCACTTGTCTGTGTATTTAGTGGCTGCAATGAAATTTTAATTATCCAGCAATGGACACTATTTTGGTATGAAATACCTATATGTGGAAGTAAACTATTTGCTTCATGTGCATTATTATGCAATTATTTTTAAGATGAAGAGGTATTTTAATGCTGAAGGTGAGAGGAGTAGTACTTTCTCAAGTATTACACAATGACCTTTTTTCAAAGTCCTCTTAAGTCATCACTAGCGAGTTGATGATGCTCTTACAAAACACTCAATTATTGATTTTTAAGCACTTTTAAGATTCTTGAGATGAAGCTTACATGCTTGCATAGTTTAGAAGATGCACCACAAGTTACGCTTTGAAAAAGATGCCAGATATTTATGGTTGTATTTCACACATGAACTCCCAAGGAAGTACTCTTCTAGTTGAAGTGCAGTCAAATCAAAAGAATGGAAAAAAGTGAAAAGCTTTAGCAATAATTAACAGTACCTAAAAACATCAGTATTTAAAACCCAATAGACATAACAACATGAGGTAAAAATGGCACTTTTCCTTCCATATAATTTATTTCTTAAATTATTTCTCAAAATCCTTAGAAATTTTGGTGGAAAATTCCTTTAACTCATCCATGGAGACAGATGCCAAAACAGAAAATGGTGTTTAGCCTGTGGCATACTGTGAATTATTTTTGTTGTCGTTATTGTTTTATTGGGGCAGGGGTTTTTAAGGAATTTTTTTTTTTTTTTTGCATTAAGGAACTTAGTATACAGCACTTTTTCAAGCCAGCCGTAGTGCTGCTGTATAATGAGGTTTTTTTTGTGGAAGTGCCTAGGAAGTAGTGCCATTTTTACATGCTTGAATAGATGTGGATTGAAATCCCCAAATAGGGAACACAATCTCATTCACATGAATTGATAATACAGTTTTCTTTCAAATTCTTGACATTTATTATGAGATTTATATTTGTCTTTAGACTCCTGAAAATGTTGGTAATGCATAGCCCCTATTGATTTCAATATGGGTTGGGAGTTACTTGTCTATCTTTAGGCATCTTTTATATCTGTCAAAATCATAGTTTTAACTCTCTGAATAGAAGAATTTTTTCCTTTCAAAAACATAAGGATTAAATAAATTTATTAATGAGTTGTATGAATGAATGCTCTAAACAAAGTGTTTATTTTTTGCAAGTCCGTATCTAAATAAATTTCTCAAATAACTTAAAAATACTTCCAAGCTTCATTTTTAGACTACAATTCAGAGACTACAGGCAGATAAACTTATATTCGTTTATGTTTTGTGACAAAACTTCAAAAATCCATCATTTATATACCAATATATGAGGTGTACTTACTGATGCTATTTTCAATTTCTGTTTGTACTAGCTTTCAGAAATATTTTAATAATTTTCTATTTCTTTGTTAACAATCTAGTCCCTAAAAGATTTTTAAATAGAGTTAGCTATAATTTTTGATTACAGAAACTATAATCTGGTTGGGTTAGAACCACACAGACAGGACTGAAGTGGAATCTTTTACTCAGCAATTTTACTTTCATGAATAATGAGAATTTAAAAATTATGCCAATGGCTCTGCAGATTACTAAAAACCACAATTAATAGACTAAACTTAGGATTATTATTATTATTATTATTATTATTATTACTAGAATTATGACTAAATATGCCACTTCTCTTACAAAATTTTTGAAGTCACAATTGTCAGTTTTCATCAATGAATTATTCTAATGTTTTGTCAATATCTTTATACATAATTATTTTCACATTGCATCTTTTTGGCAGAGGATGGGTTGAACAACATATCCAGGTGAATAAAGAGGCTAGCCCAAGGACAGATAATCTGATTTCACATGTAGAGACAGAATGGTCCGTTTCATGTCCATATGTCTACAAAACTGGATGTGACTTCAGAGGGAAAAAACAGCCATATGTGTGATTTCATGACTGAGAAATTTCCCTCTCAGGCTCTTTATCTGTCTTGTTTCCCTGTAGTCTCTATGTTACAGTCTGTTAAAAGCCATGTAGTTTGGAAAAGGGACACTCGTGTGCTTTGGCATGACTGCTGGATACTAGGCAGGGAAACCTTCCAGATGAAAGGGGAGATTAGTCCTTTCCCATAAGCAAGTCATCAGCCACAATAAGGTTGGCAAAACCTTCTGGGGTTCAGCATGGAGTAGTTGAGGTTCTCATCTAAATAATATTGCTTATTCCAAACATCCCCACCTTTAAAAATGTAAAGCTTTGCATTTTCAAAGAGGAGAAATGAAAAGCACTCACTTCAATGAAAAGTTGCAGGAAGTTAGCTTTCAGATATTGGCAAAATTGGAATGACATTGTGCAGATAAATAACAGACCATTTTGTCAGACCATTTTATAGCTGCCTGTGCTGTAAAAAAATTGTTCTACTGCTTAAGTATATTACTTTTTTAAAAAATAGAACATACTGAAGTCTTTCCCCAGGTTTTTCTACTGAAAAAAAAAACAGAACCAAAACAAACCACCACGAGCCCCTCCACACTGAATGTCTGTGTGGTGCTGCCAAGGGTTGATCTCTGCTCTTAGGGCTGAACATAGCAGTGGTGTTGAAGGGCAGAGGGAGGTACGCTGTGTAGCACCCTAATTGCTGTGGCGTTATGCAACAAGGACAGTGTATAATTCTGAATAGTATTATTGGGCAAGGGTGACATCCTTATCATCCTCCTACTTTTATGTCATCTCTCTCCAGTAAATCACTCTCTAATGTGTATTAGAGATCCAAGACTTACAGTCTCATTGAATCTCTGTGCCGTACTGGTTCCCCACCTACAGAAACGAGGAGCTGGCTGAAGTGAAGATTATAACTGAAAGCAGTGGATGCTTGTTAAAATTCTCTATTATGCTCTATTGGCATTTCATAACAGGGAATGGATGGATTAAAAATGTGTGCTGATTACTATACAGCTGGGACTTTTTAACAAAACGGCTGCATACTTGTGGTACACCAAAGAGCTAAACTATGTTCTCAGAAGCACTTAAACTGTGAATCTATGAAGACTGTTCCTTGCAGGAACGAGGTCCCAGCTTCTGTCCCTCAGCATGCTGGGTTATGTTCCTTGTGTGGGCGATGTTTCTTGGAAGCATGGAAAAGTTCTGGGAGTCTGGTTCGATATGGTCAAGAAGAATACAATGCACTCTTCTGCTTTCTGTCTCTGTTTCTTCACACACATTCTGTTCAGCTGCAGTAAAGCAAAATACCATATTGCATGAAACCCTCACAAATATTTGAATTGCATTCTCTTTTCACTTTAAGGGCTTTGTTTACTCAAAATACTAGGTAAATTAGGTGAACTGGAACTCACAATTAACACAGCTTACCAAGCCAAATTGAGCCCAACTCTAAATACAGTCATTGCTACCATCCTATCAGTAGTGTGTGCTGTGTGAATTGAGATCTAACTACAAAATTCACTTAACTTCATCTCACATTTTAAGTCATTCCCTGACATCTTCATCAACATTTTTCAAAGCTTTTCACTGATATTCTGAAGTCTTATAAGCAAGTCTTACGCAAAAGTTCGGACTGTAAAAATGTCAATTACCAGTTATTTTGCCTATGCCCATTTCTTCTGTTTGTCTAGAGTTGATGTGATGATTTTATTTTTTACTGCACATGCTTTTTGTTTTGCCCACCTCTCTGGGGGGAAAAAAAGTAACTCCTGTAAAGGAGACCTCCCAGGTGATATTCTACACCTCCCCTTCCCCCGTTCTTCCTCTTCCCAGTTTCAGTGAACATAACAGTTGTAAAGGTCTGCCTTCTGTTCTTTGGTGCAAAACTAAATAACAGTATGTGCTCTCCTAGTCCCATAACAAGACCTCTAGACCTCACTAGTATTAGTTACACTGGACATTACCCAGGGCAGCCCTTTAGTTATCATAACAGACAAAAAATTCCTGAGCTCATTCTCCATAATTGCCATTCCTATGGAAGTTTTAGTCAGAACAAGAAAAATAATACGTGTTAGACTAGTTAGACTAGTAACAATAAATAAAATAAAAATAAGAACTTTTGTGTCAAATTTTGTATTGACAAGGTAAATTTTGATTTAGAATTAGTGAAATGTGGTCTGCTCCAAGAGTGACTCACAAAATTTGACCTAGGTTCCTAGCCTTTTTTTCCCTTAAATTCCTAATTTCTTAAAAATTTCTTAAAAATTTCTTAAACCTTATTTCTTATGTAAAAAAAAATAATAATTAAAAAAAAGGACTGAGACCATCCTCCCACGTCATGTTGAAAATCACTCAGCTGGACTATGGAGTGAATTGGTCAGCTCTTGCAGATCTCATCTTCAGGGGTGCTAGATGTGGCTTTTTTAATATATTTTACACTTACTATAGCTTTCTTTTTTACAATAACGGTTAATATTACATTATTAAAAAACCCTGCTATTAATAAGTAGAACATGACACTATCATCATTAGTCTAAATAAGCAAGCAAGCTACTTTTTTTTTCTTCTTGTTATTCACTAATTTATCCTAACAGTGATAAATAGGATGAATATTATTTTGTATTCATGATGAGGTGAGTTATGTTTAGTGTTTCACTCTAATGCGATGGGCAGTATTTTTGCAAGAGTTGCTTCTGGAGATGTTGATACAGATAAGAGAGGTCTTTCTGAACATGCTCCTGTTATATTACACTATTAAGCATTCAGAACGGCAGATGATACCCATATGGAAACCAAGAAAAATATAAGAAATGCTATATTCAGACAGAAAAAATAAACTGCATTTAGTGGTCTTGCAAAAGCACCAGTGTAGTTGGCAAGAATACTTTTTGTGTTGACAGTCCTTGCTCAGAAGCCTAAGCCTAAATGCTCATCAAGAGTCAACTGCACTCATCCCATAGACATGTTCCTCTTGGAAAAGCTGAGGGATGTTTGTCAGCCAGTACTGGCAGCACAGATTTCTCTGCTATATTAAACCTGATATAAACTGCTACTTTTTAAAGGCACAGTGTGGGTACTTCTTTGAGTTGCCATTCCAGCATTTTCCCGAAGTGCTCAGTTCCCAACAAGATGATGTGTTTTCATTTGTTTGGGGTTTTTTTAAGCAAATGCCAGAAGTATTTGGTCTCTCTTAGTTCTCTTTAGGGACATGCTTGTGCTTTCAGGAGAAAACTCTGAATTTAAGCTCTGATAAGGGCTTTCTAAATGAGCTTGCCAAATTTGATAGGCTGCACAACCCACTAAGTCATATTTAGCTGACAGCATCACATGCAATAAAGGAACTATCACTAGAAAGAGACCTGGGATAAATTAGAAAACCTTAGAAGTTATACTAAATTATCTCTAATAGTCTTGACTTACTCTGCTGTTGGACCAAAGTGGCATGGAAAGACTTTTGAAGAACCTAAGCTAGTTTATGCAGAAACTAATTCTGTGTCATCAGGTGCCTTCTGGAAAACCACAAACCACTAGGAAGCAACCATTGATTGGAATATGGTGAAATCACATCCCTTTGCTAAAGCTATTGAAGGAATTTTAGAGATACTGGCTCTTTTTTTTTTGTGACCTGAGCTTTAAAAAAAAATCTCTGCAGCCTACAGTTGGTTTTTTCTAGTAAGGGTTACAGCTAAAACAATTAGAGAAGCACTAGTTCAACCATCCTTTGTTACTGTACTATTTACTACTAGAAATTAGGCCAGCATCCATGACATTGGTCATCTTTAAGAGGCGACACCTTCTCTTTTAGAAAAATAGTTGCTAATTACATTTTCTTTAATTTTTCAAGCTCTCAGCTTCAAGGCTTAGTCTACTCCCTTTTTACATTAGCTGATGTGGATTCAATATTTAACTCTAGAATATAGATACCTATTTTATGGACATCCATATTTTTACCATGTGATTCAGCCAAAATACTTGAATATTTTCTCTTTTTACAATTGTAATTTGTTGATGGTATTTTTAACTAATTTGACTTTATGTATATAATGTAGCATCCTTGTGTATGAGTTGTATTACGCATGGCTGTAACAATTTTGTTATTGCTTAAACTTTTGAACATCGTCCAAGGATATTCTATCAAACTAACCAGTATATGTCATGTACACCCCCTTTTACTATCATAAGGGTAGAGCTATGAGTGTCTTATTTACCTTTTGTGTGATTTTAGGTATGGCTGGGTGCATAAGTGCTTCTCTGTGTATATTCTTGCTCCTTTTCATTTATGTCATCCAAGGCACGTGTACCAAAGATGGCAGGTTTGTGGTCATGACATGAACTTCTCAGGGAGGGAAAAGTAATTTTCATCCTGTACCTTATAGTTTTTGGTATTAGTATTTTGACACCCTGTTAAGAGACCTTGAGTGTAAAGAACGGCATCCAGCCCTGACAATAAGGCAACAAAACTATTATAGCAGCTTAGAAGTTCTCCTTGGAAGGTTTTTCTTTGACTTGTACTAAAGTGCTAGCCCTCAAAAACTTGGTACATTTTTTCGCCACAAATCGTATTTACAAAATTAAATTTAGTAATCAGAGTCGGTAAAACAAATTGACATTAGAAGAAAGCAAGCAAGAAAGTTCCGTAACTCGGGTATGTTTTCATTTGTATCTTCCTTGTCTGAAGGAAAAAAAAATCACAATGACTAAGGGACTGTGCTTAGTAAATTCAAGCTTTCCTTTGTAAAATGTGAATAGAAAACATCTTTCTTCCTTAGGCTATCATCAAAAGCACAGAGATGATAATATAAAGATTCAACAGAGTTTGCAACAGGAACATCCTGAATAAAATACCAGATTGCAGAGATTGTAGTCTTAGATATAAGGAGCCTTATATTTTTGGGTTTTTCTGAGGCAAATCTACAGTCTGTGGAATTTTATGTCATTCTGAGCTTCTGCTCTTATCTGCACTGGATTCTAAGTGAATGAGAAGATTTTTTATTTCTTTTAAAATATAGTCTGGCGCTGTCCACAGTGGGATTCCAACATTTCCTGTTAGAACATGGTTTATCAGGAATTTAATTAATCTCCAGTTCAAACTGTAGTACAGGCCTCTAAATTTAAAACGAAAAATGAACATAGCATTTAACACTGAAAGGGAGGTAAACTTAGCACTTGAAACTAAAATTACAATAAATAAAGATGAACCCGAACCAAAATTGGGAAAAGGAAGGCCAGTCAAGCCTGTTATGTTCAAAGGCCAAGTATGATTTCTGTATTTAAAATCTTACATTAATAATATAAAGTAATTAGCTACTATCAAACATAAACTGTAGCTTTTATATTGCTGTTTTTCTTAGAGATGTTTATTTCTTGTCCTTCCCTCTTTCTCAAGCTAGAAATTATTTTGAAACACAAGCAAATAAATGTCAATTCCTTTGGCCTCAGTTCTACCATTCCGCTTCGGAAATTCTGCTCAAACGAAGATTTCCATTCAGACTGACTGGCATTTGTTGAACTGGTGGTTGTTGTTATTGTTATTGTTATTATTATTTTATGTTGTTTTAACATTCTTTTTCAAGAGTTGGGGACTTTGTGCAACCCTTGCTGTGCCTGCGCATGGCATTTTAAAAGCAGTCACTTCTGTGGATCTTTTTCACAATAGTACTTTTTTTCTTGAAGGCACTCTGACCCTCACAAAAAACCCTTCAATTACTTTTAAGCCTTGGTCTATGATGTTTCCAAACTTGTTTGTGGAGTAGGTACCACCCAATTTAATACTATGCCAACCTAAGAAATACAGAGACCAAATAAAAAGATACAGTAAAGAGTAAATAAGAGCAGTGGAAGGTTTTTCAATATCTCTACCCCCTTCTCCTCCTTTAAAACAAAGTAGGACATTGTACAGACTTTGTCTTCAAAATCTCTGCTCTACTACTCTGTTATGCTTTTGATGATCAGAATTAATAGGCAGAATAATATGCACAAGGAAATAGATGGAGCAGAATGGCTTATGAGGCTTTCTTCTGTAAAAAAATGTTTTTCAGATTTGCAGTAATTTTTTTCAGCCTGCAATGTGTTAGAAAGGAACATAAGACCATAAAATGTCTCTGTGCTACAAGAATCCTTCTTGCTCTTTGGGACAGTACATGTGCTGTTTGCCTATTAAGGCAGAAGACAGTTCTCAGAAGATGTATTATTTTAGTTATAGAACCAGGTTTTTTTAATATACGTTAATGGAAAGTGACTGGAGAATCCTTCTATGGTTGTACAGTCCCAAAAAGACTAAAACTGGGTGAATTCCTAGCAATATATTTCAGAGAGCAAGAGCTTGGCAGCTTCCTTTGACCTGCAGTCATTTTACCTTGCTTGCTTCCCCATGGTGAGCCTGTAGCTGTAACTGCAGCAGTTGCAGGTGGAACTAGACCATATTTGCCTCATTTGGCCCTTATCACATATATCAGGGCTTGAATTCCACCTCATGCTTTCAGTTTCTTTCCTGTTTGTTTGTTTGATTGATTTATTGATTGAATGTAGGACATTTTAAAATTTTATTTATTCTTCAAAATAGGAAAAAAAAATCTTTATGACAAGATAAAATCCAATAAGAACTTGTAACTTAATGCCTTATTAAAACACAATACTTTCAAAAATGAAAATCCTAACATTCAAAGTATTGCATGTTCTTCCCTTCTCCCCTCTTTTTCAAATACTGAAAACTAATGAATTGCAAAATTGTGAATAATGGTAACCTTGCGCACTCTATGTGAAAGAAGCCTCTAACATCAGAGCTGAGTTTGGTGACCCAATATCGCTAGGTCAAAGAAGAAATGAAGTCCTGGAATATTACTGAAATCCTCCCAGCATGCAACATTTGTCCCTATTATTGATCCTTGGTATACTCACAAGAGCTTAATTTTCCTTTTTTGAAACACAGGTATAATTATTCTTTCCTATCTTGTGAACAGATTTTGGGAGGTGCAAATACAAGTTTTTAAGCACATTAAATTCACCAAATGAAAAGATCACTTCCTGCTTCTAAATTTTCTGTGTTTTATACTTCCAAGGGTTCAAATGGTATCTCCTTTTTGACATTTATTATTTCTGTGAAGACTTGCACAATTTGTCTGGTGGGACTCTGATCTATAGTTCCTGTACATCCTATTATATCTCTACACATAATTTTAGTCTCCGTTTTTAGTTGATTTTTTTTTCCTACCTGGCATTTCCTCCCAGTGAAGAATTTACTTACCAAATGACTCAACATAGTTGTTTAGTCCTCAATTTAAGCCTTGCACTGTCTACCAACAATTTTCTTTTATCCGAACTTTATTTTCTCTTTTGGCATCTCTGCCTGTGTGTGCCATGCAGTGCTACCAAGGACTAGATCCTTGTCTGTATTGCCATCTTCTCCTGATTTCCATGCTCTCCTCAACCACTTTTCATAGATGCACCCTATCTTTGGCTCTTTGCAGTACAGTTTAACCGGAGTGGGGTATTGTCTGTTCTAGGTAGCTGTCTAATACCTGCAATAGCCGTAAAAGCAGTAATGACAGCTTGCAGTGCCCCACATTTTCTACTTACTTTTTGCTTTCGATGGGAAAAGTTCTCAGGCAAAGCTCAAGAACCTCATACATTGTGTTCTTTCAAATGCTGCCTTAAAACTTCTAATTTAAAAAGCCTTTGCTTGGCACAGATAGAAGCCATACGTAGCTACTGCCTATTTCGTTACCTCTGCCTCTCGAGGATACTGGGTTTGGGTGGGAGGGAGAACACATTTTCATTTCTGTTTTGACGAACAAACACCTCTGCTCTCTCGGGCAGAGACCACCATCTTTATTCAGCACCTTCACAGGTACAACAAAGCCCTGCTACGAAGGCTGGCATTCTCAGCAACTAAAAATAGAGAGCGTATTAAATATGGCAAAAGTGAGAACATAATGCATATGATCTCATTATCTTCACAGAAGTTAACATAGTCTGTTTCTCCTGCATTATCTACTCTGTAACAAAATACATGGTCTACTGCAAATGGGCACAAAAAAATTAATTCCTCACCTGAACACCAGTGGCAACACATGCCTCTCAGCCTCTCAATAGCAAAGCCACTTCCTAATTAACTGGAGATTGGGGCAGGGTTTGCCTCTGAAACAACATTTACAATGCGCTTTTCAACTAATGTCTTGGTTTATTTAGGTCTTTTTATCATCTTTACTAGGTCTTTGCTACTTAAGAAACCCGAAGAAATACTTTCAGTTTTCTTTTAATTTTTTTAATTTCTATTAGTAATCAATATCTGCTTTTCTGTATCTTGTCTTTTTATGTGCGTGGAGCCGTGTTTAGATTTTGTTCCCTTTCTTTGACTCTTGTGTTGCTTGTCTTGGAATACTCAGGTGTTGTATGCAGACATCTGGGCTTAAGGATGGTACACAGGTGGAAGTGGATGGCTAGGTCCTAATGGTTATACCTGTTTATGACTTCACATGTGCAGAGATATGATAGAGTATCAATATAGCCATTGCCTGCGAATAATAAGTAATAGTTTTGATTATTGCTGTAACTATCAAAATTCATAGATGAACAATTGTAGAGACAGGCTGCTAAAAGAAAGAGGAAATAGGCTTGAGGCCCTTCCTTGACTCCACAAGTCTGTTTGGTTTTTTGTCGTTATAGCCACTCATTTAACAAATGGCATTGCTTTTTCCTACAGACCTCTTGCTGCTATGTTAATACCTGTGCTCAAGCTCTGAGCATGTCCAACAGTGATCTTGAGTGAGAGTCTGTAATTCTGAAAGGGCACATTGTGTCATCTTTGTGTCTTCTGGGTTTTGAGAGGGCTTAAATGATGACCAAAACCATTTAATATGCACTGAACAACTTCTAAACGAGAGATTTTCCAGCAAACTTAGTAAACACAATCTTTAAGCGTTTCTCTTCCTGTTCCTTCTTTCGTGTTTGCCTTAGACTATAACTGCATCAGGAGATTTGAGTTTTCTAGAACCTCTGTGAACTACAGTGGGGCAGAAATCTCACACAAAATATGTGCAGGATTCTGAAGTGTTTGCATGGTTCTCTCTTGGTATCCCTCACAGGAGGACAAGCAAATTAAAGCCATCTGTGAGATTAGGGGTTATGTGCAAATTCTTTTGCCGGCCTGATACTCAAGTGACTTCCAGGCTACTTCATTATCACTTAATCATGGCCGGCCATTTCATTAATTTAACTGCAAGGAGCGAAACCTGGAAACTCCATTGACCCTGCAAGAATCTATTGCAATTTACATTTACATGTTTTAACTTGGTTTGTTCTTCCAGTGACTCATACATTGCTATATTAGGTCCTGGACTAGTATAATTTTTATTTTATTTTGATTTTCTCAGTTGCTCAGGAAATGAGTATTGTTGTGATAGGACTGAGATGATTTAGACGACTCAATCAAAAAGTCATTAGAGTTGTTCTCTAGTACTTTGCACTAGAGGACACTGCCTGGTGCTTTGGTTGTGTTGGTACACAGAGCTGAGACCTCGTCCTGATCATGGATTCACAGTTCTAGATGATTCACTCCTGTTGTGTAGTAACTCTCATTGAAGTTAATACATATGTGTAGCATTTTTGCTCCTCAGAAGTTCAGAAGGAACTAGATTAGGACAATCCAAGGACCTAGATGCAGCCTGTATCTCCACAATCAATAGTAACAGATCATTATTGTCAAGAGTACTTCTCAAGTTAAGAACTCAATGCTCAATGTCTCACTTTAGAGGCACAAAAAAATCAGTGAGATAAGTCAGGGGTTGCCTGTGTAGGAATTACCCAGAAGACTACTAGGAGATCCAGAACAATACTGAGGTGACTCTGCTCCAACAACTGGGCCAGTGCTCTAAGTGAGTCACCAAACCTTCTCTTTTCTAAAGCTTTTACACTTCGAAGTCTTAGTTATGATGAAGGCTGAAAATACTATTAAACTAAACTTACTTTTCATCTTTCATAGAATGGTTTGGCTTGGACCAGGCCTTAAAGGTCATGTAGTTTCAACCCCCCTGCCAGGGACACCTACCAATAGATCAGGTTACTCAGTGTTCCATCCAACCTGGTCTTGAACACTTCCAGGCATAGGATATTCCATCATTTCACTGCAAAACTTGTTTCAGTGCCTCATCACCCTCAAAGTAAACAATTTCTTCCTAAGATCTAATCTAAAGCGGCCCTCCTTCGGTGTAAAACTGTTCCCACCTTGTTCTGTCACTCTATGCCCCTGTAAAAGCTTCTTCCCCATTTCTCTTGTAGGCCTCTTTATGTACCGGGAGGTGCTATAAGATCTCTCTCCCTGGAGCCTTCTCTTCTTCAGGCTGAGTAACCCCAGGTCTCTCAGTCTGTCTTTACATGAGAGGTTCTCAAATCCTCTGATCAACTTAGTGGCCCTCTCCAACAGGTACACAACTTTATTATTTTGGGGGCCCAAAACTAGATGCAGTACTCCAGGTGAGGTCTCCCAAGAAGAGAGCAGAGGGGAAGAATCTCCCTTGATCTCCTGGTCACACTTCTTCCTGCAGCCCAGGATATAGTTGGCACACATTGTAATAAAAGATTTCTTTGGACTTTTAATTTCTTGCACTCATTGTAAAATGTCTTAATTTTAGTTTTCCTGTGTAGCATAATTTTCTAGTTCAAGGATGTTTTTCTGAAAATAGCCCTGCATTGCATTATCAGGTAAACA
Organism: Mohoua ochrocephala; assembly: GCA_013398855.1. Lineage (NCBI taxonomy): Eukaryota > Metazoa > Chordata > Aves > Passeriformes > Acanthizidae > Mohoua > Mohoua ochrocephala. Next base: position 49,458 of record VZTA01007586.1, read on the forward strand.
GACATTGAAATGCAGTTGCTTATGGAGGCCTCTAGGTTTGTGCAACACTAGGTCTAAATGACAACGGCGTATACAATGTGCTATTAATTTATACAGTCAAACTGGGATTACTCCTTTGTTTTCTTTCCTTTTTTCATTGAAGATTCTTGTTTGCATGTACTTTTAATTCCACATCTCATAGTTTCTCATATGAATATAATCACCATGTGTTTTCTTCCTACTGGTACACTCCTTTTTCCTAATTTAAGGTTTAGTCCTTGATGCTGCATTTGAAACAAAGGCTTTACAAAAAGCCATAATGTTGGGCAAGTATCTGCCCTATTATTTTCTCTGTTTTTTTCTTTTTAATTTTGCTGTTATATACTATTTTGTTATATGCCACTAGCATCACGATAAAATAAGCACTGTTAATCTTCTGAAAGAGTCAGCGTCAAGAGGTTAAAATGTGGTCAAGGGTTAATTTACCAGACAGAAATCTCGTTTGGTTTTCATAGGTTTGCTGTAGTCAGTCACATACGTAGTTGTTATTTTAATGAGTCTTCTATAGACTACGTTTTCAAAGTTGCTGCTCAACAGTTGTTTGGATGGAGGGCATCCTTTTTGTTGTCTATCAGGCCCAATAGTTACATGAAAGTTTGCTGGGGAAATGCCTGAAAGGAACAGGTGAAGTTAAACCATTTCAAAAAACAAGTAAGGGGTTTTTTTAACTTAATATTGTTCTGAAATATACACGCGTATTATGTTTTAATTGTGACTGTCTTTTTTCTGAAGGATTTTCTTTGGTATAAACATAATTTTATGAAGGTGTCCAAAAGGTTTATTTTTTCATCATAAAGTATTTTTGAGTGGATTTCTCTGTCTTGTTATCAAGTCAATTAATATTCTTTATTTTTTATTCTTTTTTTTTTCCATATTGAGCTTAATTTTATCATATCGGATTATGATGGTTTATTTCTTGATTTGCAAATGCACTTAAATTCTTTCCACATTTTCCAGAAGACACCGGTATTTATCAAATCTTTTCTTTGCTCTGTTTGGATTTACTTTTATTTTTTACATTACAGCAATTATTTGAAGCTACATAGTGTATCAAATTGAACAGAAAATATATATTTCGTTGTCCTCTTTCAAATAAGTGTGTGAAGTATATATTGCCATTAAGAAATGGAAATAATATGCAATTTTCAATATATAGTGAAGCTTTATAGTGCACTTGAACATGACTGTCTGTAAAAGAAAATTAATATCTTACTTCTAAAGCAGTATCATTAGAAAAGTTGATTTTTAAATAACTTCTTATAGTGAAATAAATTCAGCATTTTTTTGGATATTTTCAATTTGGTAAAAACCAGCTACATCTTTTCAACTAAAAATGGAAGTGATTTTGAGGTTAATTTTTCATTTTCTAAAATGATTATTTTTAAAAAAAGATATTTAATAGTACTGTTTCCTAAAACGAATAGTTAAAACATAAACCCTTTATTAATAAACCCCAAAGTTGCAAGAATTTTGAGCAAACATGCAAAATTACAAAGTAATTACTATGCCTTCAGCAGTTAACGCATGAGACAGTTATGACTGATGATGACACACAACTGCAATTCAGCACACAGAACTACGTCTACAGCATCTTCCTCTTAATAGTTAATGAAGTTTTTCTGAGTACCACTCAGCACAGTGGATGAACAAAGATGAGGATAAAGAGGGCTTCAAAACAGCTTTACTCTTCCTTTCCTCCCTAGCATGTGTAGCAGGGCCAGAGAGAGGGAGGAGGGAAGGAAGAGCTGTGTGGCATGAGGAAGAACAGCAAGCAATACAGAGCTCCTCCTGCCAGGATGCATTTATTGCACAGCTTCTCTTGGAGTTACAGCCCAGCTGGGACCACGGAGAGCTCGGCTGTTTGCAGAGCGTTGGCCTCCTACAGATCCGTAAAGCAGGATACCAAACCTGTGCACACGGAGGGGAGAGTGGTATCTGCTGGAAGGCGGCCACACTGTGCCAGACTTTGGGGGGTGCAAGGTGGGACCCAGCAGTGTGAATTTCATAGGCGATACCTACTATGTGATGGCTCTGAGGTAATTCTGGAAACTTCAGTTGATGTTGGTTTAATTACCTCGGCTGACTGACACATCAAAACTTTTTAGTTCACTGTTTAAAGCTAAGAAAATCCTTTACTGATTTTGCTTTGGAAGGATACATGGTAAATTCTAGTGCTTTGGGAGCTGTTTGATGGGTGGCTCAAGATATCCATCCAGTGGGGTGGGGTAGTCAGCTGGAGACAGTGGCTTCATCAGCTCTGCTGGTCCAGGGGTTAAAGTGGTCACTTGCTTCCCAGGGTCATAGCTGTAGCCAGAGTCTTCCCACAAGCTCAGCAGCTGCTCCAGTCTGAGTATGGGTATAAATAAGAAAATGATAGCCTTGTTAGAGAAGCTGTGAATGCCCCATCCCTGGCAGTGTTCAAGGCTGGGTTGGATGCAGCTTTGAGCAATCTGGTCTGGTGAGAGCTGCCCATGGCAGAGGGGTAGAATTACCAATTATTTTATCACAAAAGTGGCTTACAGGAACAGCGACTTAGAGACTTGGTCAAGAGCACAATAAAATTATTATAGATTTTTACATTTAGAATATCATTACTCTCTTGTAATTCCAGGTGTGCTGGGATCTGAAAACAGAAGGAATAAGAACACAGAAAATAAACTGCTGGTGATGGGTGTTTTCCCTAAGAAGGCTGTGTGGGAAGGATGGAAGTGGTGGGAACATGGTGCTTCCCTCTTCCTCGGCTGGACAGGAAAAGTGTCAAGTGAGTATGGATAGTGAGATCAGAAAAGAGGACAATAAAAGTGTTCTGGCAGGAAGTAATATGCTCCAGAATAGAGTGTAATGAAACAATTACAGTTTTCAAAACAAAGTAGTACAGAAGAAGTAACCCGAATATTGTTAAAACCACCACAGGGAAATTACGCAAAAGCAGGTTTCTTTAGCTGGCTTTACACCACTAGCTATAAAGTGAGCCCTCAGAAAGGGCTGAGTGAGAAGCTGGGCTTGCTGGCTTGGGGCTCTGCTTGTTAAATGCTGAACTACATCAGATCATAGAAATCTGAAACTTCGTATCTCACAGCAAGACAGCGTCATGAATACCTAAATTTACCACCTGATTGCTGTGATACCTGGAATTCACTGCTCAAACAGAGGACAAATATAGCTGTTACGAAACCACACAATCTGCTTTGGTGCTTTTTGGCAGTTCAGAAAGGCAAGAGTTTTCGGACACAGCCTTCCAACACCCACTCTGTCCAAAGAACAGAAAGCTTGTTTTCTTAGAGAAGTCCTCAGAACTCCTGAACTTGATAGGTCCTGGCACCACTACACCGAAAATCGCCCTAGATCCGGTGTATGGGTGCTGCCAAATTCTGTCCACAAAACCTAGGAATTATGTCATCCTCGTAGAA
>VZTA01007586.1:61446-117458 GCA_013398855.1 Mohoua ochrocephala
TTGTGGACTCTAGTGATCTGATATATTTGATTTTCTAATACTCACAGCTCATGATCTTAAATATCTGCACAAAAAAAGGAACGAATTAGGCAAAATGGGAGAAAAGGGGATGTTATTTAAAAAAACATCCGAAAGAAATAAACCCACCAAAAATCTGCAAGTCTGAAAGTCTGTGTAGTAATAAACTTTTTCATGTTTTTCTTGTTTGCTAGAAAAGTAAATAATTTTACTCAAAATAATAATTTTCAAAAGCATAGAGGGGTTTGCTAACCATGAGGCATATAGCAAAATGTTAAATGTGAGTACTCCTTTTTAGCGAAGTTTTTTTCTCATTTTTAGTATAGCAGCAAATGAAGAGCAGATTCTGCAAACCCATCTTCATATTCCTAGGGATTATTCACATAAGGAAGAATTTTGAGATCTGGAGCTAGTTTTGAACTGCATTTAAGTTTATTAGTCAGAGCATCTCACGTTATGTAAAAAGGGTTTGGGGTTGTTTTGACAGCAAATCCAGTGCTTATGGGAAATAATATTTTTTACCATCTTGAAATTTATCACTGTTTTGCCTTCCCAATGCGTCTTTGTTGGAAACAGTTGTTCCAGTGGAAAAAGAACAGCCACCAACCAATACCCCCCGCTGCAGCTCTTGCAGGAATACTTACAATTTAGTCAATCTTTTAGATATTCAGAAGTGACAATGAATCAAAGAAAACTCAATAGACCCATTACTGTTGAGGCCCGAAGTCTTATTTTAGCTGAGGCCAAAATACTACTGCTCATATAGAATTTCCTGTCAATTTCAATTTCTTTTGCCACTTTGAATAAATGATGGATATTTTAAAACTAATTGCTCTTAGCTCTAAAAGTGAAGCATGAGGTCAGAGCACACAGTACCGCAGGAAGTGTTCTGCTACCCAAAATAAAGTTTTAAGTGAAGCATTTTCAGCTTCTTGTTTTTCTGGAAAGTTTCCAGGTTTTTTTTTAACAGGAACACCTTTCTCTGGAGTGCAGCTGAGCTTTTGGAAGCGGTTTGTGAGTGGGAGAAGGAAGAGTTAAGTTTAAGCCCTTTATAGTTTGCTTAACTTTTCATTTATTAAATAACGTTCCTCAGCAGGTCTGTGCTGCATCTTGAGACAAAGCAGTGAAATCACTGTGTTTATGCCTAAAGTTCAAGTTTACTTTGCTGTAGCTTTCTGGAAGGGTGTGACATGAAAAGCTTGTGGTTGGGGCCACATGGTTCATGCTGGACTGTGTTTTTGTGAATGGAGGCAGAACTCCAGTTCTGACTGCTTGTCTTGAGGAATTGCTTCGGAGATCAGCTGTCTCATTCACTGGCAGAAAGAATGACTCATACATCTTCTGCCTTGTTTGGCTCCAGGTCATTGTTACAGTGGATAGAGCTGGTTTTAATTAAATATTAACTCCTTTTGTCCTGGATGCTTGTTAATGGGGACTTTTTGTTTACTTGCAATGAAAGCAAGCTAACAGGCCCGAGTTCTAAACAGTTTTTTTCCTCCAAATTGCTTTCCCTTTGCAAAATGAGCCGTCAGTTCAGCCTTTCAAAGAGTGTTTAAAGCTCTAAAAACTACAAACAAGTATTAAGTATTTTTGTGCTGTGAATGTTTGCATAGCTCAGTAGGTAGTAAAACTATAAAACCTAAACTGATAACATCTTCAAGATCATCGTTAACATTTCTGCATGCTTTCCAAATCCTCTTGAGGCATTATAGCTATAGTCAGAAGGAAAAGAAAACTTTTGTAATATTCTAGGCTGAGTTGGATAGTTTATGCTGCAGATGTTGTCTGCTTCAGGAGTCTGAGACTTGATGGCTCTGAATGTGGAATGAACTAATGTAGCTGCTTCTGCTATAAGCAGTAAAAGCCACGTGCTTAATATCCTTCAAAACCTTTTATTAGTCTTTTGGAATATACTTGCCTTCTCAAACCCCCATAATTAAGTAGCTCAAGGAAATGTTCTCATTCAGATGAGTGATCATTTCAGATATCTTTTTTCAATTTCCCTCTGAATGGCAAAGTAAAAAAAAAAAAAAAAAGTTTTGGTGATTTATGCATTGTGTCGTGTGTATGTTAACAGGAGCTTTTATGGCAGCCTTGTTAAGTTGCAGTATTTGTGAATAAAAGAGGAAATGAATGGCCTATGTATATAAATGTGTAGACAGTTGTGACACTGCAAGTTACGTTTTCCTTTCAGACATACATATTGAAGCATCTTTACCTGTCTGTTTAATTTGCTGCAAAATCTACCTGTAATTATCCAAAATCCAGGTACAAAAGCCCTCTTCTGCTGGAGTAATGGGATGATGTATCCCAATGATTTAGCGTCTCGCAGTGAGGTGCTGGTGGAAGGAGTCTCTGTATGACGAGGAGTGCTTGCATTTCAGCAGTATGATCATGTGCAAGTTTCAGTTCTGCTTGTTTAAGAATAATATCAGATTAAGTGAAGAAATAATTTAAGTTCTCATTTCCACCAGTCAGCAGGTCCTTTTAATTTCTCCTTATAGGCTTGTGGGCTCATTTCTAAGGTACTGATGCTACTAAATTTACATTCCAGTAGGAAATGCATGTTCCTAGTTTGAATGTTTTGGATGTCGTTATTTGTTTTGTTGATATTTGGCAGGGTTTTAAACACTTCTTAACTTGCTGTGTTTCTTTCTCTACAGAGGCTTTTAAGGCTATGTTAATATTGCATTTCAAGTAAATTTTGACAGCGTAGCCTCCACCTGTTTCTAGAGTACCGATAAAGTGATGTGCTCTGTCTCTATTAAATATGCCTTCATAAATTTTGGGGATCCATGAATGAAGTACATTATTCTTGTTTACTCCATAAACAAGAGCAAATCAGGGGTAATGGCAGTAATGTAGTGGTTTCCATGACAGTTCAACTAGATATATTTTATTTTTTTCTTACTCTGTGGCTGGGGAAAAAAAAAGGACCTTACTTACTGATATATACATAAATCTCTACAACAGATTTTTTTCTGGACTAAGTCAAATTAAACCGATAAAACCAGAATGAAGCACTGGTGAAGCTGTCCAGTGTGCAGAGTACGCTCTGTGGAAAGTTATATGAGGTTTCTATCCCAGCTCTGCAATCACTAAATGTAGCCTCTTTATTTAAACAGGAGGGGTTTTGTTTTCTTTGAGGCTTTTTAAGATATCCTAGATTCACAAATTTATGTATGTATCTCTACATATACATGTATATATAAAATGCAGATGCATGTTAAAAAATTAATTCTGCTAGCCTCCTTGCTGCATTTTAAAATAATAGCTGGCTTAAGAAAAATGTGTGGGATGTCTTCTGTAAACAAGAAGTTACTTGATTCAATTACTTTAACTCTGAATGTACTCACAGGCGCTTCAAAAACAATTGGAAATATAAGAAATCTTAGGAACCGATTTTTAAGTAGAAGACCTTAATTTCATAATCAGATTTTTCTGTGACAGTCAAATAGTTGGCATTTTTGTAAGGAAAATGCCAAACATCCACGTGTAGTCAATTGCATGAAATGTCAGAAATTGCGGAGTGTTAGTATTTGGGCTCATCCTGTCGCTGGGTTCATTCTTGGTAAAACTTCTGTGGTTTCTCTGGAAGAAAGAGAAATTGAATGCATCAAAATACTGGGAATATTTGGGTTGGTAGTGTTTTATACAGCTTCAAACTTCGAGGAGCCAACGTGTCATCAGGGGTACTGGTTTATTCTCAAAGGATGGGTTACTGTCATGTTTGATTTTGTTGGGTTTTTTTAATTAGAAACTCAAACAACAAAGCAGTAGTAGCTATGCTTTTTTTTTTTTTTTCAAATTAAGGCTAATTACACTTAGTGTATTTATCTTACTCACACTTCTTTTCAAATCTGTATTTGCACATTTCCAAGGTCATTTGTTTTTAAGGGGTATTTGCTGCAATTAAGACAGTAGGATTTTAAATTTATTTTAAAAGCTAGAGCAAATAATTTTTCAGTGTAGTGAGCCTGATTCTGAACTCTTTACCCAGGAAAAAAACTTCCAGTTAAGTCATTAGAAATATTTCCTGAGTAAGGAGTGGAGATCTGGCCCATGAAGAGTACTGTAGTGCACATTCAAAATAATTGTGAGTAATTTTAATTAAATATCTATTTTTAATTCAAACAAATTATATTAAAACTAGTAGCAATTGCACATATATAACGGGGAATGTGCGCTTCCTATACTAGAAAATGTTCCAAAAGGCATTAAAGTTACATTTTATCATTTAACGTATTTGAGAACATTTGATAGTCACAGTTTCAATAAATGATTATATAAGCAGCATTTACCTTTTAAATCTTTTTGGGTAACCAGATTGTGGCAGATGTTAACTTGTAATTAAGATCATATGAATTATTTGCTTGTCTTTAGACAAGAACTGTGTAACGTATTTTAAAACAATAATTTTATGCAGCTTTGCTGTGGTGGTTCCAGTTACTGTGTATGTTGAGGAAAAGATGACAAAGTTAGGAGATGATAAGCTGGATCTCTCTTGCGATGTACCAGAAGCAGTCATGCTCCGAGGATGCCGTTTCTCAGTGTAATGTTCTGCAGTTATTTGAAAGTATTCGCCTATAATAAACATTTAGTGGTATTTCAGCTTAAATGGTTTAAATGAGTTTACCACACAATTTGAGAGAGGGCTAATGTCTTAGATAGACAACGAAAAGGAACTGTGATGCCAGAGGAGCAAAATTATCTATCAGTAGACCGTGAAATGATTGTACTTAATAGCTCAGGTTTGTGATGGAAGTTTCCTAAAAGCAAAGACGATCTTACATGAGGCAAATAGGTATTAATAATGATTTTTGCTATAAGTAAATCTTTTTTCAGTGTCTGAAATGTTGTCATTGAACCTGGAATTCTGTGGTCTGGTAAAATAGTTTTTTTTGAATATTTAAAACAATAACAGAAAATCCCTACTGTGTTGGCTGACTGCCACGAACAATTGGAATCACTTTTAAGTAAGCCGAAGGTGTGGTAGTTTCAGGTTAAAGAAGCATAAGCATTAATCGGTAGGGTTTGGCTTTATGTGGACTTTATGTGCAGATACTTTGAAAATGAGCACCGATGAGTTTTACCAGTGGCATGGTAGGTCCAGAGCCGGGTACAGGGAGTGAGGCAGGGCCAGCGAGTCCCCACATCCTCCCGTTCCCGTTGCTCTGTGCCGGGGCTTCTCTGGACTCACACTGCACCACACAGCTTCGCCCCAGGGTTCATCTGATATTAAAATGATGCGCTTGCCTGATTTTCGTACTCAGCAATGAAGAAACAAAAAAATCATAATTTTAAACTTGACTGTGCTTTGAATTAAGCACAAGAGTCTTTATTTATGCTTTAATGGCTTATTTTAATTCTTGCTTTTTTGTTTGTTTGTTTTGTTTTTGTTTTCCTATTTTCAGCTCAGGTACCTGACAATGACGAGCAGTTTGTGCCAGACTATCAGGCTGAAAGTTGTAAGTATACTACAAATCATCACTTTCTTAAAATATATATATATTTATGTATTTATATCTGTGTCTTCATATTTGTTATTTATTGTGTCATCTGTGGTCACGTGATAGCTCCTTTTGCTGGTCAGTGACATCAGTGTGATGAGTAGATAAAGCAAGTGGCATATAAAGCAAGTGGCATTTTGATGTGCAGCCAAAAGAACTTGTTTGGGCTGAAGGTATAACCTTAAGCAGGGGGCCCTTTCCTGCCATTTGCACCCACAGCCCCAGGGAAGCATGGAAAAACTTAAGTTGTGGAGGTGGAAGGAGTTTCTTTGTCTGTAGAGTGAGCAGAGGAGCTTTTTAGCCGGTACAGATCAGATACTGCGGGACATAGGATGCATCTCTGCTGAGCAGAAGTCAGGCTGGTCAACACATTTTGTGTATGAATAAATACATAAAATTCTCAACATAATCAATCAAATACAGCCACAGCTGAAGCATTTTTAAGTTGTCTTAGCATGTGGCATTTTCTTGCTCAAACAATATTTTCCTTTGAGTTAATTGGTGAAAACAGGAGTTATGTTGAGCTGGGTGCTTTGCATTGTTTTCCACTTACTTAACAAGAGCCTAAACTTATTTTTATCAGCCCGTACCCCTCCAGTCTTGCCATTACCTATTAAAATGCTGCTATTCTGTTGAATGCTGGCTCCCTTTTGCTGTACCTGCTGTTCTGTGGTATTGGGCGATCGCAAGGGCATTGCATGAGAAACACCTGACAAAGTCACAGACTTCTTGGAGCTTCTTTTTGCAGTTTTCTTCTTCATGGCAAGGCTTCTCCCCATCATCAGAGGTCACTTCTAAACAGTGTCTGCTGATTGTAGCAGAACACACGGTAGCTTTTCCATTTTGCTAAATAACTTAAATAGTTTATCCTATTGGAGTGAATTACTGCAGTTCACTAAACCAGATAGCTGTTAAACACAGCATTCGTGTACTGTAATGTTAAGATTAATATAAGAGAGATTAGGAAGAATTGCATTAAAATAGTCTTTAACCCAAAAAACAAATTCACACTTGGTGAATTTTCCTATAAATCTTTTAGATTATTTTTTCCAGTTATTAAGAAGCTGTTTTAAGAAGAATTTATTGAGAGTATTCGTAACAGCATTTTGTGAGGCAAAAAAAAGCCCATACTACTTTTTTACTCCCCTGGAATTGTTGCTGTGCAGGATAGTATCCCTGCACAGCAACAATTTAAATTTGTTCTTCTCTCAAAGTTCCTGTACATATGCTAACCAACAATCATGGTCACTTTTAAACTTTAAAAGTTGTCTTTTATAACAGAGGGGTTTTTTTACCTCTGTCTTCAAAGGCTTGTTTTTGGTTTTTTTAATTAAATTACAATATGAAAGACAAAACAATCTATAAATTGAAAATCAGATACATTACTTTACATATGGATCTGTGTCCAAATATAGTCATTCATGCATATATCCTTTGTGTAAGAGTACGAAGTTCAGTTGGGGCTTCTATTAACCCACAATTATCGTTACACAACAAGTCAATGATTCTTGGAAAATAATTTGTGGACTGTGAATGAAAAGCCCCATTGAAGCTGGCTACTGCTTTTGGTGATAAAGAAATTCTCCTAATATGGCTATTTTATTAATGCTGTTGTGTTTCAAAGTTCCTTAGCCACAGCTTACACAGTATTATCAAAGGAACATTTATTCCTTCATTTCAGTTGGTTTCTTTATCTTAAGTAAAGGTCACGAGAGCTTCCTGGAGAGTTACTCTGGCAAAGGTTATGGAGTTTCAGACATATACTTGGATATAATGTATGTAGCTGTGGGCTCTGCAAAACAGGAACAGAGATCAACATAACCAAAGCCATGGGGAAATTACTGCTGCAGAAGTAGCACAGTTGTGACTGTTTTCTCTGGGATCCAAGCCTGCCTTCAAACTCCATTATGACTTGCTCTATATAGTCTGTAACTGCAGTACTGAGCCTGTTACTGGCAGCAGTCTGGCAGAAGCACTTAACTTCTTTTTAAAAAATTTATTTTATTTATTTGTTTTAATTTTAATTTTTATTTTTTAAATGGGAGAGAATGGACAAGCTTTCATAGATTTAGTGCTTAATATGTTTAATTGACCCAAAAATGAGGAAGGACAGAAGTGTAAACCAATGAAGGGGGTCACAACCACTTTTAGTTCAAAGGCATCTAAACGAAACTGTGGTTTGTTACAGAAATTTCATTTATGGAGCTGTATATAGATAGGGGGGAGTGTGTGATGTGCAAAGTATGTAAAGAAAACTGAAGTGATCCAGTGAAACAGTTACAATCTGCAATCCAGGCACAAAAATAATGACATTTTATTTCTAGCTTCATTGCTTGAGAAAGGGGCTTTAAAGCCGAGACAGATTTGTGCTGTTAAATTGAAACTTGTGATGTTAAATTGAAACATTGAAAGGAGACTTAAGAAACTTTGGTAACAGTAGCAGTTCTGGAACAATGTGGTTAAAATTTTCTTGCCTAGAAATCACCAGCTTGGTGATTTGAAGAAGTCAGCTCTTGAAGCAAGATGTGGAAGGTAGTGGAGGAACTGATACTGCCAAGATCATGTGCTGTGTCCTAGCACTGAGCAGGATTAACTGCCCCTTAAAGTGCTGTGGGTTTTGCATTTATTTTCTGTAGTAATGATTTTAACTAGTGAAACTGCACTGGTATTAGTAACTAAGGGAAACATTTAGTTTAGATTAGATATACAGTCCACTTTATCCACTCAGGGATTTAACTTCAAAGCTAGCTTGGGACCATGAATATTTCAATTATGAGTTGCTATTAAACTTCAATCAGTTTTCAAAAAGCAAACATAATATGTGTATTTATAGTTAGGTGTGGGCTTTAGATATTAGGAGTGAGATCAACAGCTAGCATAACTTGATGTGGTATTATTGACGTTATTGGAATTACGCATATTTCTATTAGCTAAGGATCCAGCATGTCAAGCTTCTCCTTAATGCGTTAAGCTTCGGTTTACCTGTTCAAAAGTAAATTTTATTTTGTTACTCCTTTATGTCTTCTGGAAAGAGGTCCTTCCTACCATAAGAATCTTAGTAATGCCTGCACTTTCAAACCTTTCTTTTTTGTCATCAAAGCCCCATCTTCTCTTAGCTTTTTATTAAATATTTTTAAATGTGGCACACCTTTCACAAAAAACCTTTTTGTAATTTTGTTTAGAGTGAGTGAAATTTAGAGTAGATAACAATTAGCTTGTTTGGCTGAAATTTGAAAAACAAAACACAGTTTAGTTTCTTGTAACTTTCTGCTTTCTCTGAGGACTGAACTTCTTGAGTTCTAAGGGACAAAAATATGTATAAAAAAGATTTTTTTTTTTTGTTTGAAGTTGTACTGAAAAAATATTGAATTGCTTATTAAATAGTGTAATTCTCTTACTTTTTCATTTCCATTCTCACAAGAAATGAAAATTCCACAGAAGGAGTGAGGAATCACTTCTACAGGTTTTTACTCAAAAATTCTGTTTAAGGCAGGTTGGTTTTGCCTCCTTTTGAATCTGCTTCTATAATGCAGTTCACGTGTTTGTTGAACATTCAAGTGACTTCCTAATGACTATTCTTTAACAATAACATGAAAAGTTGTGTAAAGCAAAGATGTAAAAATCTGTTTCCTCTAAAAAGGTGAATGTTTTGGGGTGCTTTTTCTTGTTTTTTTTTAATCAGCATTCTGTGTGTGACACTTTTTCATAATTCTTATCCAATTCATAAAACCTAATTAAGCTGGTTTTCCATCCATATAAAGTCAGTATTCACGTTTGGAGAAGGGTGACCCGTGTTAACTTCCTCAGATAAGGTTTCCTATTGTTTCAAGTCCATTTTCATATACTGAGGAGGAGCCAGATCCTGAACTGGTTGTAATCAGTGGCAAGGCTTTCAGATACTGTAGAACAGCAAGGACTTTCCACTCCAGGAGTAAAAATGAATAAAGTGTTCAGTTTGCTCGAAGTCAATAGCTGTTGAGGTGAAGATTACTTGCTCCCATTGTTTGGATGGTTTCTGTGACAGACACAAGAGGAAGTAGGTAGGATTTGCTGATGTTTAAAAGATGTAGCTGGCAAAGAAAACTTGGTATTGTCAACAAAACACTGAATTGTAATGAGACCTTGGTACAATTGGTTATGAATGGGGGTTACGCTGCACCAAACTAGGTTGCCTGGTGTCTTAATAGCATAGTCATGTTTTATTTTGTTTTAATAATATGTATTTGCATGGATCTATTTCTTCAGAGTTTTCTTTTTTCTTTTTTTTTTTTCTTTTGCCCTGAAATGTCAGTTACGTATTTGAAATTAATGACAAATTCTAGGTTTTGGCTTTTATTTGTTACCGAGTTTCTATTAATGAGGATTTGTCCTGTGCTTCACCTTCTTGATCAGTTTCCTTCCTTCTCGTTCGTTTTGTTCCTGTATTGTTTCCGAGATCATCATAGCCTTAACTTAACACTGCCAAGGGGTAAATGTTAGTGTTAGACCACATCTGTTGACAGTAAATGGGAAGGGCTGGCTGTAAAATCCATGCTCCTCCATGTCTGGTTAAACTTTAAGGTAGAAAAAAATACTTTTTTTAGTAGCGATTTTGTCGCTGATCTTTCATGACCTTTATTCCTTCTCTTGCCTCTTTTTTTGTTCCTCCAGGTTTAGCAAAGGAGCGCTTTCAATGTAGATGCCAGGAACCTTAAATTATTCAGGGATGTGCTTTTTAGATGCTCTGGCTTGCAATCTTTAAAAGCCTGTTAAAGAGAGATTCTTTACATAGGCTTCAGGTAGCTGTGTTCTTCTGTCATTTTAACTAATGGTGTAGGATATTCCAAATGCAGTTTAAATGAGGAAAAGCTTTAATATTTATTTATATATTTGCAGCATACAAAATAATGATTTTTTTTTTTTTGCATTACCAGATGAAAAATGCTTCGTTTGTTTTATTTTCTTTCTCTTTCTTTCTGTGATTTAAATTTCAAAAGTGAATTTCAGAATTAGAAGAGCATTTTCTGCTTGCTTTAGTATAGCAAGAGCTGGTGAGAAATTGATAGAGGTTAATTTTCCCTTATTTTGACATATTTTGGAGAAGAAACCCCACACAATTAAAGTAGAAAACACCAAAATTCTAGGAGCTCTGACAGGCCTACTGAAGTCAAAATGAGGTGTATTTACTGGATTTATTGTTTGGTTTTGATGCAGAATAGTTTAATTTTGCAGCTTCTAGAAAAAATTTTAGTGGAATAAAAAAAAGGCATTTTTTTAAATGTGATGATTCACTTCATAGGCAGCTGGTAGTCATGTCTTGGTAGTGCACAATGTTCTAGAAATTGCAGTTGGTAGCGTTTTGGTTGTCTGCGTGTGGCAAGTTGCACACACCAGCATCTTTTCCGGTTGTTTTTTTCTTTTAAAGGGTTTTGTTTTTTTGGTTTTTTTAAATTTTATTTTGCCTTCATTTAGTGTCTGTGTGTCGGGAATAACCTTTTCTTTGAGTGTAGCTCTGCAAGTGTGGTGCTACAGCAGGCAGCCTGACAAATATCCTGCAAGGTGGTGCTACTTATTCCTGGTGCTGAGCTATTCCCTGGTAGGGCTTTCTGCTGCAGCTGTGTTTTGTTTCTTGCCACTTGTCTTGAAACTACTTCCTTCCATAGGTCAGATGTTGTCAAATACAGAGACATTTGCTTACTTCTTTTAGTGCATGCCCGACTGTGATGGATTCTTTCTTAAGGGCTGTGAGAGTCGGGGCTCTGTGGTTTGTTCCTGCCTTTAGCTTTGCATGACCTTGGGCATGTTGCTTAACATCTTTGTTTCTGGTTTGAAGTAGGTACAGAAATGCATGTATCACTCTGCCAGATACACAGCTTTCTTAATGATCACTTATCTGGAGATCTCAAAAGCATTTTACAAAGACAGTCCAGTGCAATTGCTGTTGTAAGAGCTGGAGAGGTCAGACTGAGGAGTCGATGCTGACCACCTTATCTCCCTTCACAGTTGCCTTAGATAGCCTTGCTTCTTACATTGTATCCCTGAGCACTTGTTTCCTTTGTTTAAAGCAGGACTGAAACTGTTACCACCTGTTAACGTTCTTTTTTCTTTTCCTTTTTTTTTTTTTTTTCTTAAATTCACATTCAAAAGAAATTAGGATTTGATGTCTTTCAGAAAACTCATTTTGTGGCTTATTGATGGGCATTAGCCTGTGCTAATAAGGATTTTGTTTTTCTTCTTTTTCCTCTAGAAGATTTTTGGAAATATTTAAATCTGCCATAGTTGTGACCGTAATTGCAGGATTTGATTCTTGAAAAAGTTTTACCATGAAGGGAGAGTGTCGACCATGATGCCTGTAACTTGTGACTTAGTAATGGAGAATTTGTGGGCTTGCTTTGAATTTAATAAGCAGTTTCTGTTTATTTGTTTTTCTGCTTGTATTTTTATACTAAATTTCCAGCTTTGAAGGTGCAAAGATTTAAGATTCTCCTGGACTGCAGCAGTGGTAGTGTCTCACAGATTATGTAAATATTGGTGGTGGCAGTAGCACTGGGAAACAAATCAGAAGCCCTGTGAAACAAATTACAAGACTCTATCAAGAACATGGCTTTTGATTTTTAAAACTTCTAAAGCGGAAGCTTTCTTTCGGAGTGCCCAGCAGACTGCGATGTGAATTTTATTGCTAATGGGAAGGTACCTCTGGGCATCCGCAAAGACAGCAGGCACCTTACGCAGACGTGGTTTAACTGCACAGGACCAATCTGAACCTGATGGTCTCCAGCAGTGTGGGGCGTGGGGGAGCCCAGGCAGCTGGACAGGGCTCTTCTTGTGTGGTTTTGTGCCCCTGTCTCCCCCCTGCCCTTCCACTGCCATGTCCCTGCTCAGCTAAGCTGAGTTAGTTTCCTTTCCTTAGAGCCTCATCCTTGTTTGCTGCTTTATTGCAGATTAAAGGCTTGGGTTGCATGTGAAGGTTATCAGCTAATGAATAAACTTCAGTCATCCTGTCCTGTGATAAATCTGTCTCCTAGATCAAAGATGAAGCATGTAGACCTTTTTTTCTTTCAAATGGTAATTTCTTAAGGCTGTCAGATCACTTCCTAAGGTCTGTTTACATAAAAACAAAAATATTAAACATATTTTATTCAAAATGTTGAATTCTCAGTTTTGAAACAACCTTCTATTTCCTCTCTGAGGAAGCTTCCCCTCCTTCCTTCTGTGAAGGTCCCATCTGCGGCAATACAAGCGATCTTCACATTGTAACTTGTGGTCGCAGCAGTATTTTCTTAACACCACAGTTATTTCTGTTTTAAACCAGATCAGTTGTTAATTTCATCAGGAGTATGTATATGCATTAGAACATTCTTTTCAGTTCCAGTTGTGTTAAGCAAAGTGTGCATAAACTTTTTAGCTATATTTTCACACAGAAACCAAGCAAGGCAGACTGAAGGGTCTTTGTGATTCTATTTTGATACAAAACCCTTTTTCTCCTGACACTCCTTTCTTTGCAATGTTTTCACAAAATGAGTTTTGTATTTCAAGAGCAGTCTAAATAATGATTTGAAAATCTATAAGCTCTAGAATGGTGTAAAATAAGGAGGCAGTCTGCAAGCTGAGTTCATCCACTTCTATTTATTATGTATGTTTCTTTATGTAAAATGTATTTGCAGTCTGTATAATTTTTTTATCTTTTTACTTCTGCTTGCTGCCTCAGCAACTGGAGAGAGAAATCAGGCTCTCCTACAGATTGCTGTGAAGTTTTCAAGGGGTATAGCAGTCAAAAAAAGGAGGAGAGAGCGAAATTCCTCAAGACGTCAGTTAAGCACTGAGGAGCGTGTGACACATTCGTATCATGTAGGACAGAGGTAGCTCTCTGTAAGCATACAGGAAAAATAGCCCTTGTTTCAGGTTCTAAGTCCTTTTGTTTTGCTCCTGTGCATTTCAGTACTGGGAAGTAATTACAGTGAAGACATTTATAAGCTGACAAATATGCATAAATGATTATATTTATTAATTCTTTTGAGTTGTAGAAGTCATCAGTGTTTTTTCTAGGAATGATCTAAACCTAGTCTAAACTCGTAAATGGAAAAGTGATTATTTTACCAAGGCTTGTGCTCATCTTTTCCCTGAGAATGATTCTTTTCTTTTCCTTTCACTTATTCTTCATTCTCTTTGTCTTCAAGACATTACTCTTACCTGTTCCTGGATTCTAGTATGACCTTGATGAGGTGAATGGAGAAGTGAACTGTCTTGGTAAAGGATATCTTTATTCTTACCTATCTATTTCTTCTGTAAGCTGAGGATTAGGCATGTTAGAAAAGAGTGAATCATTAGCAGCTTTATTTCTGGTTGTCTTTTTTCCTGTGGCTGTTTATGAACTTATTCAGCAAATGTGGTTGCCAGTAAGTTAATGTAGTGAAATATTTTTTAGCAGTGACATTTACTGCCGAGTCCTGCAGTCACTGAATAGGAAGGTTACTGACTGGCCAGGCTTTTGTCTTTAAATTTATATATTATGAGTCGTCATCAAGGACATTTGAAAAATTACATGTGCAAAACCAATTCCCAGTCTTGCTAATTCGATCCTCTTTGCTCAAAGGTTGTTTCCTTTCTGCTTATAATGTATACCTAAAAAAGATAAACAGTTTAATTCTTTTTTAATACTCTGTCTTCATGCTGAAACTGAATGCAATGTTTCCTTACTAACCATCTGTTAGTAAAATTTCACGTGACCAAAGCAGTAAGAGAAATGGAGACAACACGGACTTTTTAAAGTGTCAGTATTCAGTAAAGACAAAGAGTTGCAAGCATTTGGGATTAGA
This sequence comes from Mohoua ochrocephala, assembly GCA_013398855.1. Lineage (NCBI taxonomy): Eukaryota > Metazoa > Chordata > Aves > Passeriformes > Acanthizidae > Mohoua > Mohoua ochrocephala. The sequence continues at coordinate 75,770 of VZTA01007586.1, forward strand.
ATTTGGGAGCTGGATTAATACCAGTCTATATACTCAGTGTGTCTCTTTCTCTCTATAAATATGCATACATGCATACGGGAAATACACCATGTGATTGTCAGTCTTACTGATCGTATGCACATATAAAACAATCATAAAACTTTAGGAACATTTGGCTTCAGAAAGCATCAGCAAGTGTATTGGTAATGTACGCTCAGTTGCGAGTCTCATATGCAGTAAGAATGCTTTAAGTAGCAGCAGAAGCCTTAAAGATCTGTGCTGAGAACTAGCACCTGGTTGCAGGTGGTCAAAATTCCACTGGCTCCAGAAAGAGCACTTAGCTAAGAGTCTTTGAAAATTGGCCTACTTAAATATAGTCTTGACTTTATGTTCCCAGACGTAACCACTTCTGACAATGGCTTCTTTGTTTCCCTGTTGAATCAGTGATAAAAATTGTGAGCTGAATTTTACTGTTGACTTATTTCAATGGCCCACACCTTTTCCACTGGAGACTGCAGGTTTTGCAGTGGTTTTTGGTAGTGAATTAAAGAATTAGATTTCAGATAGTAATTATGTTGATGTAACATGAAACTTTTCCGTAAGAGGGGAAATGAGGCAGAATCAGTTCCTGTTTGTTTTCTGCTGGGGGCATCTTTCCTAAATATCAAGTTGATGATACCTTTAAAACAATAAATAGAAAAAATACTAAACGGTGTGTTTTAAAGTTTATTTTTATGTTTGGGAAAAATGCTCGTTATAGTTTTCAGAGTTTTCTTCATAACTCTGTCTCTAGAAAACCTATTTAAATCCAGACCTGAAAGAGTCAAACTGCAGATTTACCTGAAGTGGAAAGTGTGTGTGTGTATATGTGTAAAATGCTGGGATATTATTGGATATTTTAGTAATGGAAGTTACGTAGTGCTTAGCCATTAGCTCTCACAATTTAAATTAAATTTTGAAAATTGCTGCAAATGGAAATCCTGTCCTCAGAAAAGCACACAGATCCTGATGTAGTGGCCAGCTCTTCTCTTTGCATTTAACTTTATTGATAATTCCCAGGTAGGAATATAATTTAAGTTTTCTCCCAGGCTTGATTTTACATTAAGAACTTCCTCTTTAGCTGAAGCTCTAAAGGTGGATTGCCTCTTCTTGCACCGTGCCTGGGAGCCTTTGGAGCCAGATACATTATCAGTAACTGTAGGAACAAATGCCCCCGATCTCCTCCCAGGATTTTAACATGGAAAGCAAATGCAGGTGAGGAGCAGCCCCGTTTCTCTGTGCGGTCGTGGAGGTTGCAGATCCAGTACAGAGGGATTAAAAATTCTTTAGGTTTTTTTTTTTCCCTCCCTATAATCATCTTCGGCTATCCACGTGTTTTAGTTGAATTGCTACAGAACCCAGCTGATTTAATTTTATTAGGTTACCGCTTCCTCCTCCAGAGAGCCCTAAGCCTCTGTTTATTTTGGGGGCAGGGACAGCCCTCCGTCCTGCCTCACCTGCTCTCCTCAGACATCAAAGTGAGCCAGTTCACTCCTCCTAGCTTAATCCTTCCCTTCTCCCTCCCACCGATGTTCTGCAAATTTCCTTGTATTCTTCTCAGTTACCCAGTGCCCGTGGTATTTGTCAGCAGGTTCACTCTTGCCCTGGAGGTACTTGCTAGGAGGCAGAGACCCTCTGGCAGCACTTTCCACTCGACTGCCTGCAGCTGTGAGTCTCCTACAGCCGGACAGGTAAACTGTCTGGAAAGGGAGGAGAGCACTGCAGGAAGAGGACATGAATCAGAATAAAACAGTGCCTGTGACAACATTTCTGGGGTATTGCTTCTTTTGGAGGCTAAGAAACTCTGTTGGCAACTGCAGCTCCTGCTGCTTGAAAATACCTTCTAGAAAATTCCTAACGGGAGAGTGGAAATCTTTTGGGCATAGAGGCAAAGAGGGATCAACTAACCAAAATTGTGCCAAAATGTTCCATGCTTGGGGGTAGAAGAGTAGAGACAGTCTTCTAATACCATGTGGCAGTTCAGCCAGGTAGCAGCTGCCCAAATGCACTGTCAATTTACGACAAAGGACCTGTAGTGCCTTAACTAGGTGTTTACTAGAAGCCTCTAGAGAAGTTTGCTTGGAATTGCTCTACCTTTGCATATCGTGAGTAGGTTATCTTTTATTGATATTTACTAAAAGTTACTCCCCCTACCTCCCAGTCAGGTGGCTTACCCTTTTGGGTGGGCTTTTAAATTTTTGTTATACTGAATATGCTCAGTGAACATACTATGCAATTTTCGACTGACATGGTCCTTTTAAATGAGAAGCCAAGTGGCTACAAATATCTGAATTATCTGAGTGGTGCCTTCAATACTTCCAGTGTCAGAAGGCTGCAGGTGTACCCTCAGTAACTAATGAGCATTTCAGAAATTGCAACTGCACAGGCAAGCAAATCAGGGATATCTTGCACTAAAGATGGGGATTTATAGCAGTGAACCAATTATTAAGCTGAATGGGTATAACCTCTAATATTGTGCTTCCTCTTCCACACTAACTGGGAACCCCTCCACCTCTCAGGGAGGCTACATCTGTCATGGCAAGGGGGTCTTGGGTTAGCTGCCCAGAAATGGCTATACTGGCAAAATTTTTTAGAGCCTTAGCACACAAGCTTTAGAAAAGAACATTCCAGTTAAAGAATGACACTTATTTTCTTTTGTGAGGAAGCTTCTAGAAGAATTTCTTTGCTGAACAGGGGCAGGACCATCATGCTTAATTGTCAAATAAGCTGTCCTGCAGGGAAATGGCATATGCCTGCATTATAGTGATGATTTTGTTGGTCACCTCTTCCCTGTGTACAAATGCCCTCACATAAACCTGCCTGATGGGTACTAATGCAAACTTGGTGTGCTATAGGCACAATGAACTCTTCTCTGTTTTCTATTTCAACACTTTTTTTGGTCTCAGGTACTAGTCTCAAAGACTTCATGTTAATGCCAGATCATAACAAGGATAGGGGAAATTATGGTGAATAAATAGAATTAACATAATCTATATGATTGCAAGAAGAACAGGTGATTCAATTAATTTAAAATTGAGTTTCATCGATGCATTTTTTTGTCTTTTAGTTATTAATCTATAATGCTTTTTGCTTAAAAATTAGGAAAGAAAAAAACCTCTCACTCCAAAGCAAGAGCAAGTTGTTTTAGCAAACAGTGCTTGCTAAGATGGATGCATTACTGTAGATCTTAATGTCCAGAATTTCCCAATATCAATTGTAGGAAAATGACCTTTTATTTTCCATCTTGCAACTCCTTGGTAGTAAACAAAAATGAATTCCAGCTTTTGCTGCAGTTCATTCTCACCTGCTTGCTACTTTTTCCTAACTCAAATTCAAAATCAATTTTTTCTTTTCTATTCTCATACCATGTCATCTGAGAACAGTCCATGAAGGCTTTGAGGACAAAATCCCACAATTTTGGGCAAAATTCACAATTTTGGAATTCTTTTATTCTTCACCTCCCCCTCCCATCCTTTCCCACCCTCTAAGGATTGTAAAGACTATATTATTGCGTAGTGTTTGTACGATGCAGCATTCAAGTAGACCATTAATTGACATGCACAGTGTTGTAAGCTTTAGTCTGGAAAAGAAAATAAGCAATTTGCTTCATTTTGCAGCGTGAGTTCTAACTGTTATTAAAGTGCATTTGTAGTTGCATATTTTCCAGTAAAGGTGACAGATTACTTCAAAGCTGGTATTTTCTTTTTGTTAAACAAGGTTCTCAAATAGATCCATCTTGCCCACGTATTCTATTCTTGCCAGTTGGCTTTGAAAGCTGGTGCTTGGGCTCATCGTTCAGAACTAGCTTCCAAAAAATGAGGTCCCATGCTGTTTCTATCTTTTGAGCTAGTAGGGGCTGGAAGGATCTGATCTGAAGCCAAGGCGAAGACTGAATTGATGGAATCATATATAACAGCTTTGCCAAGTACTGCCCAGTCATGAAGTCCCACTTTCTGGGAAGGAGCACTGAGACAAGGTGTGGCAGAGCATTCTCCGTGTTAAGGGCTATCCAGAGATTTCCTTCTCTGGACTTAGAGTCAGGCTACCAAATAAGAAAGAGCTAGCTTTTTATTGAATGCTTTTTCACGCATTTACGAGTCGTTACTTTCTTCTGCATGCTGCTTCCCCATTTTCTCCCCAGTTATACGTATCCATTTGAAGAGGAAAAAGCTTTCTGCTCTTTATTACAGTACTACACATATTTTGACCATATGTAATGTATCATTGCAGAGGCATGCTTGCACATTCAGGATGCTTACTTTCATTTGACTCTGTGTGCACACACAAATACCCAAACGCACATGCAGGCTGTTTCAGGTGAACAGTCACTACTCGGTGAGTCTAGACGGAGCCCAGTAGTATTTAGGTCTGAATTCTGCATCTTGAAGGAGTTCTAGTTTTCTAGATGCCACAGTAAAATGGAGAATATCAAGATTATGTATTTCTTCAAAAAGGTACTTGACAGGAATGCATAGATTCCTCCCATCCTCACCCTCCCTTCCCTTGCTAGCAGCTTCCATTTGTAAGGTAGTGAAAGTTCAGGTCTCTTGTCTATGTTCAATTTTTCTATAAACTGCCAGGATAGTCTCTGAAACCACAGTGATGATACATATCTGTGTGTCAGATATCCAATTTGTCACCAGCTTCTTCCAATATCTGGCAGAGAGCAGGACCTAAATGAAATCCAGTTGACTGGAGCTCAGCTGAGATCTGATAGAGGTGACTTTGATAGATAAATGGCTGAAGAACTTGGTGGAGTCTGTGTAGATGTAATCTGTTCAGCCACTTTTAAATCAGTCCACAGTCTTCAAGTCTTGCTCATTTCTGCAGCTGTTGCAGTGGTCAGAAACAAAACGTTGTTTTGCAAGAGATCACGTAAGTTGAAAACAACTGCAGCTCTTGCCTCAGTCATCCATGCTTGCAGTCACTTCTGTCTTCAGCTGTAGCAGTCTCGTGTATTTATAGGCTTTTAATTCAAAATCATTGGGAACTGTTTAGCTGGAAATACTTGATTACTGGCCTTTACTGTCCCAGCTCTCTTCATCTGTCACCTCTCCTACCTGATGTTTTTATTTCAGGTTTTGTTAATACACTAGGCTGCATACCACATCCAGCTGCAGCACAATAACCTCCAGAGTATGAACGAATGGTCAGCTATGTCGGGTACCTGCTTCTGATGATTCCTGAGCATCTCAAAGTTACCAGTAAAACTTCTCATCAAAATATATAGTACAATGAAATTGAAAGAGCACCCTGCTTTGGCATCCTGATGTCTTTAATCTGACGCTTATTAAATGATTGTTGAAATTCGGAGTGCAGCTGTCTACAAAGGTCTAAAGCTCAAATCATAATGATCTAGAAATAAATAATCGATAAATACCTTCCAGAATGCAGAAGGCTATTGTTTCATGAGTTGAAGGCACATTTTTGAAACCTCTTTGGAAAATAGATATAAAGCCTGGCATTCCCACCTAGAAAGCTATAGAGAAAGTATTGCGTTTCATAGCGCAGTGCATCAGATATGCAAATACCTATACTGAATGTATGATTCAAATGTTAAGGTGACTGCTGCAAAAATAGGGCATTTCAGGACTATTGTGAACCCACAGTGTTATGTTTGGATTTTTTGAAAATGTCTACTGATAAGAGCACCTAGGTCATTACTATCACGTAAGATAAAACTAGCATTTTACGCTCTTTGACGAACCGTTCAATAAGCTGTTTGAAAGCAGATTTTTTTTTTTTTTATTAATGCCTACCTGTTGTACTTACAGCATAAATAATCTGTTTGAATCATCAGGTGAGTGCTGTTAAGTTATAGTGAGCGAGGAAAATGGCAAAAACACGAATTAGGGTCCCTGTCCTTAAGTGTATTTCAGTTTGCATTTTGATAGCAGTTTAGAAATGTTATCGCCTGTTTTGTCACAGACATAATTCACATCTTTCTTCAGGCACTGTAAACAAGAGAAATGGTTTAATGGCTCCATAAAAGGCACTCTGTGCTGATAGCTGAGATTAGACCCTTTAGTAATGGATTTTTGTGTGTTGGGGGAAGGGGAGGGCTTGGCAGAGGTAAATGTACTGGAAAAGAATCTTGGAGAGACTCTGATGTATCTGAAGTGCCTGCTGCATTGCTGTGTGTATCGAGAGATAGATTTAAAGTGTGACAGTGTTGGCTTTATCAGTACAGGGGCCTTTTCTTCTTGCTTTTGAAATTTTACCAAGTGTTATCTTGGGTCACCTCAGTCAGTCTAGTACCTGGAGTTTCAGTGGTATTAGCTTAAGCATTTTTGCATCTGTCTTTTCATCTTGCACTTGAGTCAAGTCCCCTATACTCAAATGTGTTCAAGAAATCTCTCAGAACTTACATTGCCTATTAAAAATTTTGCCTCAATCAGTGATAAAAATTAGTGAGTTTATTTACAGAATTGGGTTTAGAGAATGATTTGAGAGCATAAATTTGAAAAGCAGCTCAAAACCAGCATGTTTTAGACCATGACTTACTGTTACTTCCTTTTCTCTTCAGGTACTCAAAGTCCTCAAACTTAATACACGTGAGTGTAGTATTACTTAGGAGACATTGGAGTTCACTAGCAGGAGCAAGTGTGGTATAAAATCAACTGCTCTCAATTGATTTTATACCATATAGTACGTGCTCTTGACCTACAAGTGTTGAATAGGACATCTTTGTCTCTTTTGTCAGTGGAGTCAACATCGTCTGCCATTAGCCAGTGTCACCGAATTACCAGTTATATTTCATGGCTTTTAAAAGTATGTTTAAAACCATTCTTCAGAAAATAAAATAAGATTTTATCATGTGTTCTGGGAAGGAATCCGAAGTTTGAAAGTTAAAATGTTACTTTGTGTTCAAAGGAGAAATGACTTGCCATTTCACATAACATATTCCTCATTTCTTCTTCATCTCGAATAATCATCTCTTGAATTGAAAAATATTTCAAGCCATTGCTTAATGCAGTGCATTTCAGGGCTTTCTCAAAAGCAGTAGATTCAGTTCTATTTGTACAGAGGTGGTACGCTTCCTGTTTCTCTGGTTAGAAAGTGTACGTATCAGACTCCTCTGAGACAAACCAATTCCTCCTTTGATTTCAGAGTTCTTAATGAAATTGTTCTTCATTTGAGTCTTCTTTGGGTGTTGTTATGAACAAAATGTTCAGGGATTAGGCTGTTGACAGACAGCAAAGGAGAACAGCACTTCTGAAGGAAGGATGGCAGGTTTCACCCTGTGTTTTTGCATGTTACATGTGAGTTTACTTTAGGGTGAAATCGTTATTGCTTTGTGTAAAATCTAGGTCTGTACAACAGCACATTATGTATAATATGCAAGCCCTTTTACTCTGCAGATATAAATAGATGTATTTATGCACAGAGAATATGCATACAGTAATGTATTATACTTTCATCAATTTGCTACAGATGGTAGCAGTCCTTCTGCTTGCCTTATATCTCTGTGTTGGCTTCGGAGATGCTCCAGACAGGACCTGTGGGGCAGGGGTCTGTTTCTGATACCGATAAGCCTGACTTTGCGTGGTAGTTGAGATGAGGTGTTGAAGCCATCCATCTAAATGCACGTTGTAGGATTGTTTGCCTTTCAAGTTCAGGGGTAGTTATCTGTAAGTAATCACTCGGGATGAAATCTTGGCCCTTGGTCACTTCTTAATTAAGATCTTTATTAAGGCAGAGAGCCCGTTACTTTAATAGGGTTGAGTCTCTTGTTCTGGGGTTAAGTAAAATGAATTTACCATCAGGAAGAGAGAAGTGGTGAGGAGCTGGTTGTTTAAAATGTCATTTTGTTAATTTGAATGTGTTGGTAGCTGGTATGCTGCACTAAAATTAGATTGTATAAATAAGCAACCCTGCTCTCCTCAAAAGAAAGAGGATTGAGAACATAACATAAAATCCAGTTTAGCAAAACAGTATATGTTTAAATTCTCTTTTAATAGATGCACTATGAGTGTCACACTAAAATCAGAAGTGATGGGCAGAGGGTTTCAGTGATGATACAAAAATTGCTTCGAATGTTTGAAATTTAATTGTTAAAATAAGTCTGTCATCTTCAGCCACACTTAAGGTATGGTCTGAAAGGGCAAGTAGCCTTCAAGACAGCCCCCCAGAAATGCAGTAAGTATTTTTATCACCCTGTCTTTTTTCTTTTCTACCTCTAAAAGTGTACACTTAAGGAGTTACAGATGAAGCTTAGCATGGTGACTGTATCAGGGGACTGCCCGAGGAAGGCTTTAAATTTTACAGCTACATTGTCTTTCTGGTTGTAGTTAAGATAAAGATCTAATATAAAATCACTTTTGTCTGTAATGCTTTCCCTAAATGAAGTGAAGGTGTTAACCTACTTGATTTGATACACTTTACCCTAGCTTATAAAGCTGGGAGGAAGGTGAGGTAAACTTTAATTAAAACTACAGCACAGATGCCTTCTAGCACTGTGCCCTGTACCTTGCTAGGACTGTACAGTAAGCAAAATAAAATGTACCTCGCAGTTGAGGCAGCAGGCTGGAGCCGTGTTCAGTGAAAGTAATTTAATTAGTGTTGATCATGACTCCAGATGATGGTGATTTGATAAGGAATAATTTAGTACTTAACAGCCTTTTACATGCACCAACTCCATGTGGGAAGGTAAAGCAAATTGCACAAAATGAATGTGCTGCTTTCACTTGTGCCTGTGCCAGTGAGCTGGAAAACTGCCTGTTAGCAGACGTTCAGGCTCTCAGCGCTGTGATGAAATACCCAGCCAGTTCTCCGCACAGGGCTGTAGTGTGGGAGTCTCTGTACTCCCGTTATTTAAAAATAAATAAGGGAAGTAATTTTTCATAACAGATTAACTCCAAGGAAGTAGCAAAGTAAAAATAAAAAAAAAATAAATAGAGCAGCATGTGGCCTTTGTGCAAATATGTGATACTGGCTTTAAAAAAGAGTCTTGTTGCAGTTGTCTTTTAATTTTCTGATTCAAGTTAAAGAGATTGCCTACCTTTGCCTCAGAGCCACCATCCCGGAGTCGTGGGGCCCATCATATGCATTAAATGTGTGGCGTGCATTATTTGACCAAGACATGCAAAAGAGAGTCAGCAGTAAAAGTTCACTAGCAACATGCTGAAACAAACTACTGGATGTCGGTCTGCTTTGCGATTACTTTGGAAAGCTGACCGGGCTGCATTTTGCCATAATATTAAATTTGAGAATCTCTTTTCAAGAAGTCCATGTGGTCTTCTTTCTAGTGCAAGTTCAGACAGTTTTATTCAGGAAGAATTCTTTTCTTCGTGTGATGTTCACATATTCCATCTCTTGTTTCCTAAGTTGCTGTGCTGTGCATATACATTTGTGTATGTTTTATTGTCTGCTTCTCGTTTCTAATCTTTCCACATAACTGACTATTATCCACCAAATATAATAGCTGAATAGCAGTTGTCTGCTAACTCTTGTGAGTTTTGTGAAAATACGTGGCAAAATAGCATAGTGTTATGTTGCAGATGACTCAACTGAAAGGCAGTAGTAGAAGCTGTCATGTAATAGGGTATGAGAGGATCTATTTGTGAAAGAGTTCTGTGAAAGTTGCCCAACCATGAGTTTTCACTCATGGCAAAAGTCTGGAATCCAGACCTTACCCACAGATGCCAGAGTTTAGTGGTTCTGATGCTCACTTCTTAGACAGCATTTCTTTTATCTCCCTGCCGAACACTGGCGTGTGTATGCAGACCCATTAGTATCAGAAAATATGTAGTCTATAACAAATTGTCTTTCCCAAGTTCAGGTGCAAGAGAAGGAGCAAGATGCTACTTGGTGGTATGTAATGATAGCCTGACTTTGTGCTGAGATTGCCTAACAGGAACTGCTGCATGTACGTGGATTTTCACGGAGATACAAATGTCTGTGTCAGGCTGGAATGTGATGTTCATACTCTGGTGTTTTGGTGACAACATCAAAAATCGGTGATAAAATTATCTCTGAATTCTAGGCATGTCAGAGTTTAAAAACATATTTACAACCTCGTTTTATTTAAGATTTGACAGGTGTGTTTTCAAGCTCTTACATACCTGTCTTTTAGTCCTTTGTCCTCCTAGCCACTTACTCAGGTTTGTCAATGTCAAGTGAACTTTGAATTTTCTTCTGCTTTAATTTTAGTTAAAGTTGGATGTGAAATAAGGAAAGTTGTCTGGCATAAACTAATTTGCTGGTTAACCTTGTCTTTACCTTTGGCCTTTCTCTTAACACAGACCAACTTGTGCTTCTAATTAATGCTGCATTTTTTGTCACACCCCCTCTGTGGTTTTTTTTAGCTTTTAAAAATGATGACTTTTTTTTTTTTTTTTTCAGTTTGTGTCTACATCACATTCACTATTGAGTTTGGTCAGGCCAGGATTTTATCTTGTTTATTTTTTAAGAAAAATTACTTAAGCCATTTCTTCTGAATTTTTTTTAGATGTTACTTATAGTTAAAGGTGCATGTAATCATCCAGTTTCAAGAGTTTTGTTGCAAATTTTCAAGCATTCTGTGGGACAGAAACATTGCTGATCATCTACTTGAGGCCGATAGATCTGAAATTTATTTTGGAGTCATTTGTGTGGCACTCTTTGAAGCGGACTACTATTGCATTTATAGCTAAAAGCTACCTCACTGATATTACTTAGAAACATTTGGTGCCTGGGAAGTATTTTGCTTCTGACAACATTTACAGTAGTTAAGCCAAATATAAGTGGGCTGTTATTTTCCTGCTAATGAGATGGGATGCTGGCCATCATTCTATTAAACAATAGAAGTGATAACAGCCAATGTGAAGGATCTCTGGTGCCTATTTTTCAGTTGACACTCAAAGAAATATTTGAAATGTTTATTTCCTATATTGCATTTATTATTATTACAATGGTTTAATTAATCATGTGTTTAATTAGCAGTGTCTAGCTTACTTGGGAAAGCTAATTGTTGATATTGCACTTGGGTTTTAATTGCATTTTCCTTCTCTTTCCAGTGGCTTTTCATGGTCTCCCTGTGAAAATCAAGAAGGAACCCCATAGCCCATGTTCGGAACTTGGCTCCGCTTGCAGTCAAGAGCAACCATTCAAGTTCAGTTATGGGGAAAAGTGCCTGTACAATGTCAGGTAAAGCAATCAGGAGCATCTTTGTAGTGAGAACTGCTGATTTAAATGAGGACTGACTAAAGAGTAATAAAACCATAACAGAGATCTTATAAAAGTTACCTCTTCAGCAGATAACAGACTGATGAGATAATGCATTTAGCTGATGAACACTGATGGATTTGTTTACAGTTGTATCAAACACTTACATAATCATTTTAAAGCCGTGTTTTTCATCAAAATGCACATCCTCCATTCCTCTTCCATGGGAGAAGCCAGAGTTTAAAAACCCAGGGTACAAGCGTGAAATAGAAGGAAGGAGTATCTTGTTTTCTGTGAGCTGTGTTGAAAGTACTTTCAAAATGCATTATGCACATTAGGAAAGAGAGATCTGTGTAACAGGCAAGAGATTGGCAGGTCTGAGCAACACATTAGGTATTTGACAAATTTTGCAGATGTTGTATGTGTATACTCATGGGTGATTACCTTTTAAAGCAGTGTTTCATTAGTCCCTGCATCTTTGGTACTTACTCAAAAGCAAGTTGTCTTCTTTTATAAGCATAGATAATAAAAGCTTTATTTATTTGTGGGGGGTGGAGGGACTTGATACCTCTGCATTCCTTATTGACTTTCTTTTGGTTGCATTTACGTGCCACTCCTTCCGTTAGTGTCAGCAGTGAAGGATTTCTTATTGATGTTTCAGTCTATTTTAGAATCTTTCTTCTAGCTTGTGAGTTTTGATTCTCATTAATGTATTACAAAAACTGTTAGCACTTAAAGCATTGTAACATTTAACTTTTGGGGTGTGAACAGGGAAAAAAAAAAAGGAAAAGACTGGCACCTTTGCCAGTCATAAGGAGTGATTTTGGTTTCAAAAAATCAAATGAATCCATTGATGGATTTGATGGGTGCTGGGGGACCTGACGTAGGAAAGTATGCAAGCTTGTTCTTACCATATTCCTAATGTCTGCATTTCTCCTGGTTAGAAACAGGAATGATCAAAGTGTTCTCAAGTCCTTTCCTGATTTGAGACACCCTTGAAAACAGCATCTCTGTATTTGTAGGACCAGCAGTTTATTTTTGAGAGAGAGGGGTAAAAAAAAAACCTGTTGGGAGAGGCTGCTGACATCCTAGTATGGGCAGCTAAGCCAGCATACCATTGTTTTTCTGGGTCAGATCCCTTCCCTCTGGCTGTATTGTTTTACTGTCTCACTTTGTGGTTTGTGCAAAGGAAAAAGAGTCTTGACAGGCACTGTCAGCTCTTTGTGCTCTAGTCCAGGTGCTTCTACTTTTATGTATTTTGTATACCTCCTGTTAGAATGTGACTGTAAGACTGAGTCCTTTAAAAATACATTTCTGTGCCCCAGAGAAGAAAATGCTGTGCTGAATCACTTGCCTCTAACATGACTTCTTCTGTGCTCTTCTTAGTGTAAAGTAGAGAATTTTTCTGCCCCAAACTGGTTAATAAGTTAACTATAATCAAAAGCTTCTAAATGGGGCACTTGTGGTGATTTTTTTCTGGATGTAGATGCTATGGTTTTGGTTTTTCTTCTTTCTTTGGTAAAAATAACCTGCCTTGCTTTTCTCTTGCCTTACTAATAGTGCCTATGATCAGAAACCACAAGTGGGAATGAGGCCCTCCAACCCACCAACGCCATCCAGCACTCCCGTGTCACCGCTGCACCATGCCTCCCCAAACTCTGCTCAGACTCCTAAACCTGACCGGGTTTTCCCTACCCACCTCCCTCCATCCCAGTCCATTCAAGACAACAGCTTCCCTATGGATCACAGGTAAAACACAAAACACGTGAAGGACTCATGCAGAAGGTGTTTCAGTTGTGGCTACAGCTCTCTTATGTAGAGTAGTACTGGCTTCTTGCCCGCAGCTAATTCCCTTTTAGGTTGGGGGATCGAGGTGAAAACCAGCAAGGTTCATAGTGTCAGAAATGTGTGTGTTTATGAAAGGCTGACACCCAGCTTGGTGCACTAGTGTAAGAGTTCGTATTGGCAGTGACAGCATTTTAATTACCTGCTGGCTCTGTCTTGTGAGGGTGATTCCAGTATGCTGGATAATCTCATCCAGGCTCCCTTTCCTATGAAAGGTTGGACCCGATGGTCTTTCAAGGTCCCTTCCAACCTGGGCTATTCTGTAGTTCTTTGATTCACTTGAGGCTGAAAAGCCCTACGAGGTGATGAAGTCACTAGCAAGCATGTTCCTAACTATAAATATCTGGCCTCTTGCTGAACAGTTCACCTATCTAAGCAATAAGTGGCCATGTTACAGTGTTCCTGCTTCAGAATATTCTTTGGAAGGGTGGATCGTTTTTCCAAGCCCTTTTGTAATGTAGCATTTCAAAAAAAGATGCCAACATAAACCGCGCTTAAATAACATTAGTCTGAGTAAAAGCCACAAGAGCTAGAGACTAGAATTAAAGCTTAAACTGTCCTTAAGTCACCCTGTTTTGTTTTGATATGTTAGAAATCCCCAGACAACTATCTTTCTTAGCTCAGTTTTGCAACAAATATGCTCAGTGGACTTCCCTGTTTTTTCAGTCCAAACACTTGTTTGTGGAATTCTATTTACCCTAACCTTTATTGCATGAACCTGGTTTTGTATGCTGAGTTGTGATTGCTCTTGAACACTTAAAATTCCAATGGTGTGTAAAGAGATATATGTTCAGAAACTTGTCTTACCTCTTAACCATTATCAAATTAAGAAAAGACCTGAAAAGAAAAACAGTTGTTAAGAGTGTGATTTGCATGCTTCTGCTCTAATAAAGGCTATTATCTCCAGGGATTTGTGCAGATAACTTCAGACGGAGGTTGCTAAGGTTAATATTGCTGTTTTGTGCTCTGCTGAGATAGCTTTAAATACCACCAAGGTTCTCTACAAGCCCTTCTGAGGAAAGACCGAATCGGCCCCTTCACCTGCCATGGTCCCCATCTCCTCCCCAGCCATGGACTGTGGTCTAACCACAAAGGACCCCCGTGAAGCCAGGCAGTGGTTTGGATTACGGGATGGTGGATAAATGTGTTTCTGTATATACAGCAAAGTCAAGCTGTCAGGAGACTGAAATCGGCAGAAGCTAAATCGCTTATGTGCAGAGAACAGTAGTAAGATTTTTCAGATGAAAAAAAATCTTTTGTTACAAAGCAACTTGTAAAGAGAGCACTGAACCTGTATGTCAGCCCTAACTCGAGTATTTATGGACATTTGCATACACCTTAGTATAGTTTCTATACTCATAATTCTTGCTCTGTGCAAGCTTTGTAGGCTCTTTACATGATTTCTTCTCCCTCCTTCCTCCGTCTTTGATATTCATGTTCTTTAGGGCATTTTTCACCAACGTTTCCCTTCTGTTATAGAACATCATGTGTTCTAGTGAAGTCCAAAATAGCTGACTCGAGCAAAAAAAAACCCCAAAACTCATTTTTGTCCTTTTCTAAAGAAAGGTGGAATCATAGTGGAAGATATTTTTTCCCCATTTTCTTACTTGTTTTGAATCTTCTGTATGAAACAAACATGTACTTCCTATTTTTGTGAAATTCAAATTTTCCTGATTTAGAAGATGAGATACTACTGCAACGAATGTATTCTGAAAATGTCATTTAAACAAATGACCTGCCTATATGAGTTCATATATGAATCCATAACTCAAGGCACAATTTTTTGGAACAGGCATTGGTGGCATAGGATAGCATTGGTATCTAGTACATACAGCCCATGCATCTTCATACAGGGCATGAGTATATGAACGATAAGTGGTCCTAACAAGTACCAACAGGAAACAAATCCACTTGTATAAACAAATGGCTTGATTCCATACAAAGCTTCCAGTACAACAAGTATTATTAACTTCCTTTGAGGCTTTGTGAGTGAGCCTGTTTCTTATTTTATCTTCAAGTTGCAATTTTCTGATTCACTCCTTGACAGTTCTTAATGATAATTTCTGCTTCTTTTTTTGGCTAATGAAAAAAGGAAAAGAGGGAAATGAATGCAGTGCCAGTCAGCCTAACTGTTTCATAATACATTTGAGTTTCTAAGTTTATTTTCTGCAGGTGTAGGTGGAATTGCAAAACCCAATGTTACAGCGCAGTACTCTTTCTACTGCAAAAAATTATAGTATTTACAGCAGCATTAGAAAAATTCATTTTGTCTCCACTACTACATTGTAATAGTTTCTATCTCTGTAGTTTCCACAGTATTTATAATTAAGCTTCGATAGTAAATATTTGTCAGAACAAGTTTCAGCAGTATTATGAGAGATGGTAGTAGAGTTTAAACTGTTTCAGAAACACCTACTACCTATGAGTTGATAGTCAAGGATTTTATTGCTTGTGCAATCAAACCCCTGCTTTGTGCTTCACTCACGCAGTTTTCTCCAGGAGAAAGTCTTTTGCTTGCGTGGACCAAAGTTGGTTCAGATCCAAAGCACAGGAAGCACAAGAATGATTAGGTCTTTGTTTTTTTAGTGTGACAGTAAGAAGCTTCCAAAGAAAGGCACAAGTTGGGTTGTTTGTTTGTTTGTTTGATTTTTAGTGTGTGTTTTGTTTATAGTAAGTGATAATAGGACTAGTAAGCAGTTTGTTGCAAGAACCTTGCATCTGCCATTGATTAGTGTGGGCACAATATTACTACTGTGGTGGTTACTTCTGTGGTAATCTGCAGGAGATAACAGGAAGACATCACGCAGTTCATCAGGGTCCAGTGGGAAAAGAGCATCCTTGTATTCTTCTGTATGCTTCTGAACCTGCAGATGTCCAAGTAATTACATTCAGGACTTTTAGTTCAGGTAGATAGCTTTTATGGAAGAAAAAACAAGCATAGGTTCTTGAGAGCAGCATTGCATGTAAATCAAGTTAATTTAAAACTGAGTTCTCTTATTTTATGCCTACTGAAGAGCATTTGGGAATAGCAAATGGCAGCGTGGCTTGTACAGATGACGACTTTGATGTGGAAATGTCTAAGGGGAAATGTTAAGGCAGGAGAGTAATTAATTCTTGTAGCAAAAAATTGTACCCTCTCCTTTTACTGGGGTGCTGACATTCCCTTCCTGTTACAGTTGGAGTGCAGTGCCATCCTTGCGAGTTGATCTCTCATGACACTACCCCCAAGAGGACAGAACAGTGGACTTTTACCCTGGAATATTTCCAAATGTTAGAGCAGACAATACTCTATTCAAAATGTGTTTATTGTGGTCAGAATGGTTTCCATGTAACAGTAAGATGGGTAAGAGTAAATTAGAGTACGAGCAAGATGTTTCTAACACTTGTGAGAGAACAGAGAATTCTACTTACACCTCCTTCATGTAACTGTGGTAGAATGTCAGTCTTTCTACTGTTTTGAAGCTCGTGCATTTCCTGTTTGCCTCTTCTGTTGAGAGAAGATATTGAAAGCAAAGAGGATGTGGTGGGGACAGGTCTTAGAGCTGGTATTAATAGGTGGGATTTTTGTTTCTTTGCTTGCCGCTGTTGTACAATGACAGTGATCCTGATGGGAGCACTTGGCATGATCATTAGCAAAATGTTTGTTACTGAGAAAGTGATAACAGCCACTGATAATGGCTTGTGAAGATCTTTGGGAACTGGAACAGAGCTCAAGTCCTTTACATGACCTCTCTAATTTGTGTTCTAGATTTCGCCGCCAGCTCTCTGAACCTTGCAATTCTTTCCCACCTTTGCCTGCAATGCCAAGGGAAGGACGCCCAATATATCAGCGCCAGATGTCTGAACCAAACATCCCTTTCCCGCCTCAAGGTTTTAAGCAGGAGTACCACGATCCAGTTTATGAACACAACGCTATGGTTGGCAGTGGAGCCAGTCAAAATTTCCCCCCTCCTCTGATGATTAAACAGGAACCTAGGGATTTTGCATATGATTCAGGTAGGTGAGATTCTCCTTTAGTTCTGCATAGCAAAGGAATAGATGAGTCCAAGCCAGTGCTACTGATGTTTTGATTGTATGAATTGAAACTTGCTCTTTTGACACATCTCACAAATTATGTGTGAGACAGCTTACAAAATACTAAGATTGCTGCATAATACAGTGTGACTCGTGCCACCATTGCTTGCTCTTTAAAGGCTTTCATTTTCTAGAAGTCTCTGTCCAGAAAGTGCACACGTTAAAGAAGTCGAGGAAGAAAGTCATGGGTGCAAATCTGCTTTGTTAAGTGGGAACTTGTTCTGTCCTATCTCATCTTTGACCTCTGAATTTGTGTGCTCCATTTTATGAGTTCTTCCATTTGTCTGCCAGAAATAGAGGACTCTTTCTCCTCTTGCTTGCATTACTTTAAATCAGGAGTAACTCCACTGAAGTGGGGTTTATACAGCTATAAAACCGATGAGGGAGAAGAATCGGCCAAATTGGTGTCAGCTTCTCAGTTTGTGCATACTGCTGTGTTTTGTGGAGGTACATAATCTGAGATGCCAGGTTGCTGATGTAGAGAATACGCTGTTGCTATTAATAATGTTTATTATGATTGTGCTTATGGGGCAACTGGAATGGAACCTTATTGCTCTACAGACAGTACAAAACAGAGGAGGTGGCAGAGTCTGCTCTCAACAGCTTCTGATCAAAATAGAAAAGATAAGCAAGAAAAAAGATAGAAAAATAAATCAAGGGAATAACATTGTAAATGTTTGACACAATTGCAACGTAATATTTATATTGTACTTGGGAAAAGAGAGAGAGAATTAGGAAGTCAAAAATGAAGTTTAGTAATGAGTACCAAGTAACAAGGCAAAGGAAAGCGACAAAGAAGCTGGAAAGGTGGTATGGAAAGAAGCTGAGTTTAAAACATGTGGAGTTCACTAGGTGGGGTTAAACAGTTGATTGATACGGAGCCAAGAAAATGCAATCAAAATGTTTTTCAGTTTTAGTGTAAGTGATTTCTGTAGCTCCTCCTCAGTTTCTGCCTCGGTCCTGTTTTGTGTATGCCACAATGTTGAAAGGGAGGGATTTCAGCATGTCCCAGCTGTGCTTCTGGAGGAGGGTACACCGCTTTCATACACGTCCGTGCTGACTTGGGCAGAGGGAGTGGATGGCTCTGTCTGACTTCAGTCTGACTCCCTCTTCTTTTTGGTGCTGCTGTAGTCCCAGGGCTTTCCTTCTGGTTCAGTCTCTGGCTAGATGCTTTTGCAGTTTATTTTCCAAAGGCTACATGCCAGCTGAGTTGAAGTGTCCTTTGAAATTTTAGCTCATGACAATCTTGCAATTTGATATAGTGTAGAAATGGTTTTTTATTTTCTTTCTGTAGCTAACTTAACGCTGTCTGTTTGGTGGGGTATTCTGTGTATCATTAATGTAAAGTGATTGTTATAGAGTTGATCTTGATGCTAGAATGGGGGAATTTGGAAAGTAGAGCTGCTTTTTCCTTTCTTATTCTTGACAAGCAAAGAATCAATCCTTAGGTAAATTTGAGTTAGCCCTATACAGGGAGGGGACCAGGGTGAAATATTTCTCCAAGATGAAATTTAAGACAGGATGAAAATGGATTCGAATTACAAGGATCAGATCCAGAACTCAGCCCATTCATTGATGAAGGTTCTGAGGTCTGTGGCTTTGTGGAGTTGCGTATCTCTAGTCCTACAGAGCAGTATGGGAGAGACTATGCAGTTCATGTGGCAGAGGATAATAAATGGGGGACTGCAGCTTCCGGCACTGCCAGTCCCTTGCAACCTTCACAAACATCCATTATTCATCCTGCTAAATTAAAGGTCAAAAAAAGGCCCTTTTGTAAACATGCTTCTTATTTGGCTCAGAAGTGGGATCTCCTTATTGCATACTGTTACTTTAAATCTGGATTGGCTGCTAGCATTCATCTTTCTTTGGAATATTCTGTATGGAAAAAAGCAGGAAATTTTATTCTGAAATGAAGATGTACAAACTTGTACCCAGTCCTGTCATGCCTATTTATTTTGTGCCAGCAAGAACAACATTCCACTTTATAATAATGGTCTTCAAGCAAAGTTGTTGCTTCTTTTGTAGATGAATGATTAGTTTTTAAAAATGTAATAGCTGTGTAACCAGTGGTCATGAAAAATTAATCTGTTGGTATCAGGAAGTACTTTTATTGGCCTCAGAATCACTGCATTTAAGTTGACACATCTGTACACTCCATAAATTGCAGTCAACAACTGTGGTCTGTTGATATTTTTTCTTGTTACCATCTGCTCTCTAGAAACCATCATTTTCCATCCTTGCTAAGAGTACATTAAATAACCCCTTAGGAAACATAATGTATTTGTCACTGAATCATTGATTTCATTTTTCACCTATGGATGTTCAGGGAAGGAGGAATGCCAGAGTAAAAAGTCTTTTTTTTTCATTGTATTTTATGGCATCTCAGATAAGTATATAGAAACATATT
Organism: Mohoua ochrocephala; assembly: GCA_013398855.1. Classification (NCBI taxonomy): domain Eukaryota; kingdom Metazoa; phylum Chordata; class Aves; order Passeriformes; family Acanthizidae; genus Mohoua; species Mohoua ochrocephala. The sequence goes on from VZTA01007586.1 coordinate 95,259, forward strand.
TAAAAAGTTCATTGTAATGCACTGAGATGTTCCTTTTGGGATGTTTTTGAAAGAGGCTCATAAAAGTTCATTGCTTTTGTGCACTATTCTTTTATACTTTGTGGGAAGCTGATGAATGAAAAGCATTATTATAGAATGATTACAACTCTATTAAAACATGACATTAATTATGACATGGGAAATGGCAGATCAATTAGTTGTAATTGTAATTGCAGGTATGCAATTTCTACTGCAGAATAGAGATAATGGAGATGTTTGAGATAATGGAAAAAGAAAAATGTCAACAGAGTAGAGGCTCTTCTTTATCCATCCACAATTCTAGAAGTCACAGTGCATCATACATGTTCAATCAGACTTTTTCGTGCCATGCATTTTTTTTTGTTCATGGCTGACAGATGTATTTAGTACTTGATGGTAAATCTAGCAACTTTAGTCACAGAAGTGCGTACAGAGCTTTGAGATTTTGCATAATTAATGAATATACTCCAAAAGGCTTCCTAAGACCTTTGTTTACAAGGCCTAATAGTGGGCATTCCTGTGCAGTTAGCACTTCTAGAATTCAGTAATGTATTCAGGTACTTAAACAAAAAGGCCAAACTTGATGCAGCTTGTCTCTTCTGGGCTTTATTTTTGAGCAGATTCTTCACAGGCTTAATCCTTCCTACATGATGTAGTGTATTTGCAAATATACTAAGGTATGACTCTAGTCGTATCCAGTGTGTATCAACTAAAAATCAAGTTTTTTAAATGACATCTTAAATTATTAAGTTTAAATCTCCTATTTGGTTTTGCCCGATTGAAATAGTTATTTTGCTTGAGAAATTTTTTTGACCATGTCTTCGGAAACTGAAATTTGTCACACAATAGTAATGGAGATAAACAGAGGAGGAATTGTTGCTTGCATGTACTTCTTACTGATTGCCAGGAATTTTTCTCTTGAAATTTAGATAGATTCAGTATTTCCTGAACGTGTTAGAGGTGTTAGCAGGGCTATTCTCACAGTTTCATTTCAGGGTTGCCTCACAATTGATACGCTTGGAAAATTTGGATTCTCTCCTTATCTCTTCTGAGACACCGGTCGCATCACTTAAAGAATGAACTCTCCAGACAGGATTATTAGCCTCCATGTCTTGCTTTCTGAGTTGCTCATCCCTTTAGTTCCTGAAGCCTCACAAGCAAATACCTTGTGTTTGCATGTGAGAATGGATGGGGAACTGCCCCTCCATTAAGAGAAATGAGCAGAGGCCAGGAGACAGATATATAAACCTGTTTGTTTTGGATACCCAGTTAGAACTGGGTGGTTTTTAAAAGAACATTACGTACTACATATGTTCAAATCATAACTCCTAGGGACTTTCTTTGTATTTCTAGATGAAGAAGTATGGGAACACAAGATTAGGGTCTCAGTGTAAGCAGTATAAAAATACATAATACCAAAAATCTGGCAGAAGCAATGTGGCTACTTTGGAAAACCTTGCTGGAGCTGGAATGGGCTATACTAGGGCCTAAAGTTGACCATTCAGCTGTATTATCTTTTCTTTTCTTGAAAACTTCTGCCTCGTTACGTAGACAACTTCCAGCCCCTGTAACAAATGAAGCAGGGGCTCCACCTGCTAAGCTGTTTGCAGCATGGCTCTCCCTCCCACAAATAGCTTTGACCTGTGCACTCAAGACAAGAGTGCCGAAGCAAAAGGCTGTATCATATTTGCAGCAAAGGATTTGTATAAAGTTCATGCAGGAAGTTGTTAATTACGACACTTATTAACCTCCTAAGTTTGCTGTTACAGGTATAGAATGTTGTTAGCATTCTGCCAGCCGTGTTATAAATGTATTTACCTAATTATGGGAAACAGAATAAAATGCAAGAGTCCTCTCAGACAGCTGATGAGGTGTTTCTTGAAAAGCAAGTCAGTGGGTATTAACGTGGAAAAAGACCCCTAGTAGCACATTCTTCCCTCGGCATCAACTGACATATTCTTAAATTTGGGAGTCAGCAGAATAGCATAAGAGAATTGAATTGAAATTTCAAGGGAAAAAAAAAAATTTTTCAGATTGTATTTATTTGCAGGTTGCTTTCTCTCTTCCCCCCTTCCCCCCCCATATATTTTTAAACACTTGGTTATTCTATGGTACTTCTGAAGGCAAAGTTTAGATATTTGGAGATGCTAGCGTAAAGAGAGGAAAGTCAGTCAGAGACAGTGCTGGTTTGCTTTTTCCAGGATATTCTCTAGTGCATTGACCAGTGCAGCATTTAAAGTGACATAACTCATGGTGCTTCAACTACTGTTTTTGATTATATTGGCTGATTTTTGTATAGTGCTCTGAAAACATAAAGTTCTGTGTGAGTGCTAAGTGTTATTACTAGTATTTTTTCCTAAGAGATTATTTCACAGACAAATAGACTTCACAGTTAAGAAATATTTCTTGATCATAAGCCTAAATTTTCTCTTTGATCAGTTATCTTCCCTTGCTCATAGCTACACCTCTTCGTAAACAATTTCTTGGTATTAATGTGCCACCTCTAAATCACTGTATGTGGATTGTGTGTATGCTCTGTCAGTGTGACTTGTTGAGATCTTGTATCTTGCTTCAAAAATCTTCCAGCTGCTTAATCTTTTCCTCAAATTCTCTCTAAGTTTCCTTTTTTTTTCTTTTTTTTTTTTCTTCTTTTATCAGGCTGCAAATACTTGCAGTATTTTTGAATGCAGTTTTATAAAATACTCTGTGAAACAGAACTGACTCCATCCTTTTCCTGGATATGGTGCTTCAGTACACACATCTCAAAACTGCATCTCCTTATGGCCTTAAAGAAATTCTTATACACAGAAGTACAATTGTTCTCAATGAAAATCCAGATGGCATAAAGCCTAGGAGGGGAGAAGGGACGAGGTTTTGCTCTTGAGATAGGAGGTTTGAGAAGTCTCCCCTCCTCGATTTTGGTTTTGCAGTTTTCCCTGCCATTTAAAATATTTCATCCTTGTGTTTTGGGAACTTGTCTTTGCTCTGTTGCTTCAGTGAAAGAGTATGGATTTTGTTCAGTAGTTGAGCTGCACTGGACTTTGTACTTGCTCTCAAAACAGAAATCTGCTGTCAGACCGTACAACAGCAGAAAATAAGAGATCTGACAGGGAAACTTGAGAAACCTGAACTTCAGAAGATTGCTGTGAAAGGCAGAAATTTAATTTTTCACTTGCTTTCTATCTAGCTGATTTCTTCTATTCACTATTTCTGTCTGAAATAAATCTGTAGTTAGAATTCAGTTTGTAATGTTATCTTTGTGAACAAAGGAAAACCTGAATACCAAGTTAATGTGAGTGTATAGGCAGGAGACCATACATGTATTTTTGTTTTCAAAGCAGACAATACGATCTGAAAAATTGTCCCGCAGTCCCTGTTTTTCAAAGAAATAGATAAATATCCTGTAAATCTACAGTTACAGTAAGTGGCACTGGCTAATGATTTGATTTGAGGATTGAGAGCGCAGTCTGGATTTACTCTTTGTGCATTAAGGCAGGTCAAATGGACACAGGCTGCATTTTAAATCAGTAATGGAAGGCTGAAGCCTGCCTTAAACCAATCACATCAGCCTTGCCCAAGACCAATTGATCCCGAGAGACTGAGCCCTGTGAGCATAGCTTTTATATGAATGGACTCTGTGCAGCCTGAAGTTTCATTCATAAAATGGATGCTGAAGGGGAAAAAAAAAAAAAAAAGCCAACCCACACACGCCAAACCCTGGAATGTCCATTTATGCAGAGCTGAAGGGTGTAGTGTTCCCTCAGCTGCTGCTTTTGCCAGTTGCCTTAAAGTAATGATTAATGCTGCTTGGCCCTGCCTGCCTGCAACCTGACACCATTTATGGCCTTGGTGTGTTTCTAATGTATAGTGAATGAGAAGGCTACATTCTCAAATCAGAAACATAAACAGGAACTGGTTGGTCTGAATTCCATTCAAATATGTCACTTCAGCCGTGCAGTGTTTGTCCAACTTCGATTTTACAGGCAGGGGATGGGGCGGGGGAGAAAAAGCAACACAGACATTTTTGCAGTAAGATTACCAACAAAAGGAGCGAGGGAGAGAGAAAATACTGCTGTCTTTTGTTGAATTCAAAGGACAGCAATGCTTAAGATACATTTTACAGTTACTGAGGTTAATAAAAGCAAATACATGATTTTAAAGTATGCTCAAAAGATCAGCTCCATGTGGAATTTCAATTCAGAGCTGAATGTATGAGCCTTTGTTTTCCTGTTCTGCTGTACAAAAAGTTACACATAGCCTAGACAGGCTGTTGACATCTGGTCTCACAAAATGCATTAGATGTTGTCATAGATCTAAAAACCAAAGTTGTGGAAAGGAAGTTGTTTGCTTAAGGTTTTTTCTGAATGTGTGTAATATTTCCAGTTAGACATGAGCCGGTGGGGCCGAGCCTAATTCTCTGACAAGTTTTTGTGAAGTGATATGTGAGAAACTAAACTTTAAAAATTTTAATTAGCCATTTTTTAGAAGGAAGTGTATGCGTATCCATGAGTGCACATACTTGTAAGTTTGGTTTTTTTCCTAGATTGCTGATGCAAAGGCTGGTGACAGAGAGAATGAATAAAACCTTCCATTCTGAATGTTTCTAAATTGCATAATGATTTGGGAAAAGATTGCTTAAATTTTACATTGATTTTTAGAGAAGTTGTCTGTTCTCACCCTTGTAATTTCAGGACACCTACATTTTTCATGCTGAATCTCCTACTGAAAAAAAAATGCTGACTTTTGTATTGCCAGGACTTTGCCAATTTGTAGGACTCTCTTCATTACATAGCTTGGGAGGGGATAATGCTTTTAAAAGTGGTTGAACTAAAACTTGATCCGCCAGCATTTGAGTGGTAAAATATGCCCAAGCAATTCCTGTATAAGGAGATTTTAATTAGTTCCAGTATTTCTACCTGAATGTCTCCTTTTGGGGAGACATGAGTTTTAATCTAAATGCGTTCTGCAGGTTTAAATATCCAAAAGAATAATTTGTTACTTCTCCCTGGAAAGCACAAATCATGCACTTTTCTTAGTGACGCCTGGTGCTACGTTAGCGACTTGTTGCGATCTCATTCGAAGAACTCCTTTCTTACCTAAAAAGGTCCTGTTTTCTGGTGATTTCATTATTATCTTCACCCTTGAGCTGGTCAGAACTTCTCAATGGTGTGGTAAACAGCTGCTTTCCACCAGGAGGCTGAAATGTGTTTCAGTGGTGGATGAAGAGCTCCTTTGTAAACAGTTTGTCAGTGCTCTTGGAAATCCATGAACAGAAAAGTTATTTGCAGTGGGATTGTGATGTTTTAAGTTTAATGCCAAAAGTATGATGTGTTCTAGTTTGAACATTTTATTTTTAAAGGCTACTTTTTTCTCTGCACTTGGTAAAAATCTCTCCCAGTATCCCAACCACCTGCTCATGTAGCAGAGAAGTGCTTGTACTGTGCAAGGGAAGCTCTGTAAGGCACTGAAGGGATAGCTGGTGTGTTCCCAGCGTGCGTAGCACAGGGTCAGGCTGGCACATGGGAATGACATCTGGGTGCCAGGTTTGTCCCAGCTACCTGAGGGGCTTGTGCATGCCCTTCTGTACCCAGTAACACAAAGGGAGAGAGAATCTTCACGTGCAGCATTTCTTGTCTATGGGAAAACAAGTGGCACATATAAGTCTAGCTGTATAGACACATGAACCCTGAATTGCTGAAATAGGGGCCAAAATTCACGTAATTACTTTTCAGACCAAAAGGACAATTTAGAAGGACATGATATAAGTGAAATTGCAGGATTGCCAGTGAAGTCCCTTCAAAGTTTTGGGGAACAACTCCTTTTGGAACAGCTCCTTATGGAAACTGCTTCTAATATGACTTACTTGGTAATAACGTATAAGTGCTAAAAGTGGGCAGGAAAATGGTAAGAAGGTTCCAGTCTTATTGTCATCACTTTGTTTTAAACTTGCAGGGAAGTAGGCACATCTCACTATGAATTGAGGTGTTTGGTGAATTTGAGTGACTTGTTAACAGGCTCCCTGACTGAGGCAGCTGCCCGCCAGTGCACCACAGTGTTCACCTGAGCAGCCACACGGAGGGTGAGGCCAGCCAAGCAGTTCCCTTCTTCTCCCACCCTGTTTCAGATGGCCCGTGCCTTCTAAGCCTCCACCTCCACGTCTCTCCCTCTGCACATGCCCGTGTGCAATGCAGTACTGCTGTATCACACTGTGCTTTGTCACGAGCACATGGGGCGTGCCCTGGGCCTCCAGATCTTCAGCTGATGTTGATAAAGTGAACTGAAAAGTAATTCAGAGTTAGAGTGTAACATAACAACCTGTCCTTTAGTTGGGGAGGCTGTGTAAGGTCGAAACAGGAATGGCTGAAGAATAAATCCCAGTTCAGATTTCCAGTTCCTGCTTTGCCCTGCTTCATTCAGAAGAAGACAGTCCGTCACTTCATCCCATAGAATACAGTCAGTCATTTCATCCCTTTGCCTGCAGAAGCTCCATCTTCCCTGTGTCTATTCTGGCTAGGGACACAGGCTGAAATTCTGTTTTTTTCTGTGCAGGGTGAGATTGTGGGAATGAAATTGCATCCTTATCTCTGAAAAACAATCAGAAAAAATGGTTTAATGCTCTTATACAGGGCTGAGACAACCTAACCCCTTAATTTTTGACATGATGATTAACATGAACTACCTTAGCAAGGGACCCCTCAACTGTCTTACCCTATAATGAAACTTAGACCCTGTGCCTGCTAAATTCAATAGCAGGTTTTTCTTGTCCTGAGAAAGTCTGTTTGGGTTTTTTCTGCTTGGATGTATTTTGATGAAGGCATAGCAGAGCTTATTTCCATTATTTTTCTCTGTGACGGTCCCGGATGAGAAGGCATTTTTGCAGTGTCTAGATTACATGTAATTTTTAAAACAGCACCTATTGGGAAAATAATGGTGTCGTGATCTATAAGACCGTATTCATTGTTTTAAGATGACTGCTATGTTTCTATTAATAAGAAGAGCAATGAAGTATGACCCCTAAGTATTCCAAATTGATAGTAAAAGATAAGCAATTTTTTTACATTTCTATATTTTTAGCTAGTTTGTTTGGGGTTTTTTTAAAGGGATTCTGCTGTTCTTGAGCTGACGTAACCTTAAAATGTGAATTATTTCATTAACAGTCTGAAATGAGCTTCTTGTGTGTCTAAATCCAGGCACATTTTTCTTCAAAGACTAAAACTTGCAAAAAGGTGATAAATCAGTCACCTCAAGCACTTGGATCTTGCCCTGGAAGTATTTCATGCCTGCTTCTGTCCTATTTGTTGTCTTGAAACAATGGTTTAAGGAGAAGAAAACATATAATTGCTTTGTAATTTCTACACTAAAATGTTTTCTTTTGAAGTAGCTCCGCTTAGCCTGTAAAAATACTTCTGGGTCTTAGTCAAGCATTTAGTACAATTTAAAACTGCAATACTAAATTTCATTGGTTGGACTTTTTATTAGATAAGGTAGAAATGAAAGCAGCAGGCAATTTAATTAGCAGTAATTTTTCTGGGCAAGTCATTACTTTGATGAACTTCAGAGCAATGTTTATGGCTCCTAATTAACCATGTTAGTCATTTGATTGAATAATCACTTTGGAAATGTTTCTACAATTTGATTAGAGTCTGACCCACTCTGATAGTCATAAATTAACTGATAGCACTTTAGGATAACAAGACTCTAGTTACTTTACGAGAAATAAACTCTTCCTTGCTGTATTTTTTTGGTCCTCTGTGGACTGTTTAAGCACAAGCTAACCAGAAGATTAAGTAATATTGGTACAAACAATGCTTCCCTTAAAGAGACTCCAGATGTTAATTGTAATTAACTTAGGAGCATGGGAGATGAAACCCTGAATTGGCTAAGAAGACAACTTTGTGGATGCGTGCATAATTCTTTATTCAGTATACGCTGCTCTATCACTTTGCAAGAGTGGAGTTCATGAGTCAAAAAGGGCTTTGCTGCCAATACTAGAGAATTTTTACCTAAAATAGAAAGTAGCATCTGTTTCAGTTCTACAACTTCCTCTTTTTTGCGTAGATTTTTCCATTCTCCTTAGAATTCAATCTACTCGGTAACATGAATGATTCCTTGCAGGTGAAGCACTGCTTGTAGCCTTGACTTCTAGTCTGCAGAGCTATACTTGACTCGGGTGATCACTGAGTCACCGATTCCTGTGGTTGCTCAGAATAGCTGCCTGAGACATTAGAGATTCTCTAGGCCTGAGGAGGCAGGCACCGAGCGTTTCATCGAGAGAGGAGGTAATGAAGAGTTTGGCACAGATGTGCAAGAGGGACCATGGACTGTTAGAGGAAACTTATTATTACTGCCCTGTGTTTCACTTGTTTGTGAAGTCAGTGTAAAACCTCATTTTCTTATCCTGCCAAATCTTTGATACTCATCACTAGTCAGTGAACAGTGAAATTTGGAATCACAGTCTGAAAGAGTCTGCAGGCAGTGTTGGAAAAATAATGTCTGCTCTTTTGACCTCTGTTTGCATCTCTTAAAGAGTTACAAGTTACTGGTAACAGATTGCATAGCTTAGGGTAGGAGTTCATCACAAGATCAAATAGACTTTGTTAAGCAAGACTTTTGATATCCAAGAAGTAGGTTAAACACGGTCTGGAAGGGTAAACATTTACGGTGCGTTTCTGTTTGCAAGTCCCTGTGCACAGGATGTGACTACTTGGGGACAGTGCAAGACATGGGGAAGAAAAAGAAAGACGTTTAAAGAATACCTTTTTCATTAGTTCTATTTGGCTTTTCTCATTCTTCCTGCAGATTTGAGTAGAGGTAGAGGATATCAAATAAATATCGGTATTACTTTAGAATATACACAATATTTTTTTTAAAGGTGTCATTTTTGTTTTAAACACACGTGAGTGGAGAGTGACACAGATAGATCGAAATTCCTAGATAAAATACTTAGCAATTGCAGAAATTTTCATTTACCCTTCAAGTCCTTAACCAGACTCCAAAAAGCATTATCCTACTCTAAATTCACTTTTCTTGCATAAATGTAGAGTTTATAAGTCTGCAGTGTGACTGGCAGTCTTTTCAGTGCAATTGATGACATATTTTGGGTTGAATTAGTTACAAAGACAGATATACAAGCAACGGGTTTAAAATATTCACGGTCACTGGTGTGGATTTTTTTTTGTCTGTGGGTAGTCTGAAGTGTAATTGCCATGGGAGTCAGCTTTTAGCAAAGTTTATTACGAAAGGTTTGGAGTTCAAGTGCCTATCATAGATAGGATCTATGACCCTCACATCATGATTTTCTCTTTGGCCATGCGTTGTGTGTGCTGCTCTGAAATGCTGACTGTGTGTTGACAGGTTCCCTCTCACTGTAACTCGCATCCGTTTTTGTTGCTCTTCTGCTTGCAGCCTGTCTCATTGATAACCTGCACACTTTTAATTCCAGACAGTCTTTTGACTTGCATTGTCATCTTCTCCTTTCAGAAGTGCCTAGCTGCCATTCCATTTACATGAGGCAAGAAGGCTTCCTGGCTCACCCAAACAGAACAGAAGTTAAGTTTTCTATTATGAATCACTTTTGTATGAGAGAAATGTAAAAAATTAAAAAGCCTGGGGGGATTTGGGGTTCACTGGTTTAATGCTGCTGCTGGGAAGACTTGCATCAGCCTTTTTCCCTTTTCAGTGTTGAGTTTCTGATGCACTGAATTTTTTGTAGTTTCTTTTGGTGCCGTGGATTGATCAGGATAGAAGCAATTATATTATGAACTTAACTCATTCTGCTTTTCAAGGCCTCTAGCAGTTGAAAGGAAGAGATACTTCAAAATTTGTCTCTTTCACCCATTCTGCTCAAGTGATATTTTCCAGGCTGTTAGCATGACAGACTCAGTTAACTGTGTAAAGTACTCCATTTTATATTTTAAATTCAGTGAAGGTTTTGGGTTTTTCCTTCTGTTGTTATTTTTGCCATGTTTTGATGCGTCTTATGCCCAAATTGAGATATGTACCAAAATTCCCAATGATTTCAGTAGGACAGAGCTTACATAATTGTCAAAATTAATAATTCTGAGTGAAAGCACTTTATATGTACTAAAAATAAGAAGTCAAACAGAACTAAGATGATTGAAAGAGAAGTTATACCCTCCCCTGTCCTGCTTCAGTTTATCTGTCTTACCAATATATTCTTTTCTTCTTGTTTGTTTAGGGTTTGTTTTTCTTCCAATGTGCAAATTTCACAAACATGAGGGATCTGGTTTTGAGATTGACGAGAATCCAGATAGATATGTGAATCAAAGTCTTCCAGGAAGACTTCGTTTGCTAGTGTAAAATCCCATCTGTTTCTGGGTTGAAATAAAGACAGGAAAAAACTGGTAGTGTTTAACAAGGACGGTGAAGCAGGAGATGGAAATTTCTAAGTCTTGTTATATGAAATTATATGAAGTATAGAAGTTTGATAAGAGAGACATCAGGAAAAAAATCCACAAACTGCAAGGCCAATGGCAAAAGACCTTGAGTTTTAATCAGAGCACAGATAGGGGAAAACCCATCTTGGCCATGTTATGCTCTCATAAGGAGTTGGAGGTGGCAAAATTGTTATGAATGACGTAAAAAGAAGCAGTGATGTTTGCTAAATATTTGTTTTCTCTACTTGGAAATCAATCAACATAATTTTACAGAGTAAAGGTCACGTCAAATCTGATTGTATTCTTTTCTGAAAATAAAAGTTTGATTGATAAAGATGCTTGTATCTTATAGTTAGACTTTTTATGGCATTCAATTTGCCTCTGCATTACATTCTGATTAAGAAGTTAGCACAAAGCAATATCAATAAAGTACACATTAAATACATTAAGACCTGGCCAACTGACAGATCTAAAAGAGGCTGTCACTGGGCAATCATCTCTGAATGGATTGTTTCTATTATAGTTCTGTAGGAATTGATATCAGGAGTGTTGCTATTCAATATTTTCAGTAAAGATATGGAACAAAGTTAGTAGATAACTTTATGGCACAAAGATAGAGCAGTAAATAACGGGCAGGACAGGGCAGTCACACAAAGCAGTTTGAATTGTTTGGTAATCTGGGCACATTAAACAAAATGGTTTTTTAATGCATGAATGTAGACCAGGCCTGTGGAACCGGGAAACAATATATTGGAAAAAAGGATTTTGAGATGGGCCTCTTCCTCCTCCTCAGCTTCACAGTGGGAAACCAGCCCAACCGAGCACTGTAAACTCGAGGCAAAAAGCCTTCTGTAACACTTATGCAGTCAAAAGGAGGGTCAGAGGGCAGCAGGAGAGGAGGAGATGTTTTGTCTCGCTCAGGAGCCCTGGTGAGACTGATACTGATATGCAATACAGTTCTGGTTAAGCAAAACATTAGCTAATAGGAAGTAGTAGGAGTGTGTACAGAAAGGTGTGCTAGAAAGACTGCTGGGTTGTAGAGAGTGTCTTTTAATGACAAAATAAAATTTTACAAAATTATCTTCATTGGAAGGAACATCAAGAGCAGTGTGTGAGGGTGACTTCTGTGGGTGTGAGGAGGAAATACTGAGTAGTACTTATTTAATCTTGCAGGGAGAAGACCTGCAGGGACTAATGGTTAAAAGTCAAAGCCATGCTAGTTCAAACAGGAAATGAGACAAACATTTTGTAATAAATCATAGAGAAAAATGGGTGCTTTTTCATTTTAGCAGGTGGAGATTAACAGTCTTTTGGGAATGCATACATTAATTAAACACCCTTGTACTTAGGCCAAAATGTTGGGATTGGGCGGTGTGTAAAGGATGTGGGATATTAATCTGATTCCTGTATAACTTACTGTTCCCTCTGGCATTAAGCCTGTGATCTCTTTTTTTCTCCATGCATCTTTTATATAAACACCTCTCTCTTTTTAACTTACAGGCTGTATGTTTGAAAAGGGACCTAGGCAGTTTTATGATGACACTTGCGTTGTTCCAGAGAAGTTTGACGGTATGTATGACACATCTTTCTTTTTCCTGTGTAGGGAGATGAAAAAGAAAGAGATGAGGGACTTTTCTCCGTTGCTGATCAAAAAAGCCCAGTAACGTTCCAATTTAGGATTCCTTAACACACCATTTGTGGTGTGCCCAACCAAAGCTGACCTTTGTCTCTCGAAACCAAAGTTTCCTCTTCAATAGGATGTCGTTCGACTTTTGCCAGCGAAAGATGCTGCATCCAGAGTTGTGGCAGAGGAGCTCAGTTCCTGTACTGTTGAGAAGTAATAGGAGGATTTCCATTGCACTGATGATCACATACCACTTGTTGTTTGAGATTTAATGAAAGCTGTTCCTATAATTAACAAAACAGTGGAGAAAGCAGCAGCTTTGGTTTTACTGAGGATTAAGCCTCTTGTCTTGCTGTCTGTGAAGTGATGAATAGTGGGGAGTGAGTGTGTAGGGCATTTTTGTGTTCGTGCCAATGTATTTGCACAAGGTTGAATGTACTAGTGGTTTATTTTTTCAGTGGGATTGATAACAAATCAATGCTCTGTTCACAACACTACCAATTACAGCAGATTTTTTAAAAGAGGAATTCTGAGGTCAATTAAAATGAATGGTCCAAATTATCCTCAGTTACTCTGACGTAAAATCAGTTTCCTGGTGTAACTCAGTTGATTTCAGATTTATTTCATTATAAGCAAAGTAGATGGACACTGTATTTCTTGCCAGTGACTCTGTTAGTCTGCAACTTTGGGAAGTAATTTGGAGACCAATTACTTAAATTTGCTAGAATGGCATTATGTCAGTGTATGCATGCTAGTGAAGTGTTGTAGCTTTTGTGTTAGTGCATGTATGTCCAGCTTTATTTATTTTAGCAGGAAAGATTAGGTACTCCCCAATAAACTTGTGAACAAATCTCTGACCACAGGTAAAAGTAGAGCTGGAGAATTGGTCTTTTTCTCCTGCTTTATTTTGTTTGTTTTCCGCTGAGAATCACTTATGGATTACAAAACTATCGCATGTTAGCAGCATTTGTTGTATTTGCTGAAGATCTGGAGACTCTGAAATGAAAGTAACCCAAAGAATTGCACATTCTTCAAACAGACTATCACATGTATTTTTGTGTTGGTAAGAAATAGATAAAGAATTTTATACAATATTAGACCTAACTGAAGATTGCTCAATCCAGTGTTGTATTGTCACTGCATTGACACATTCACGGAAAGGGTGATTTATTGAAAATCTGCTTTATACCCTGGCTTTGTAATGTGAGCTTCTTTGGGGTTTTTTTTTTTCATTTTTTTTAAAGCACATTGTGTCAGGTATTTTTTTGTTCCCCACAAATGATCGTGGATCTGATCTGTGTACCAGTGTCAAATTCATATGTAAATTTATGGGAATGGGATCAGACCCTGTACTACAAGAAGTTAAAACTCGTTAACAGTAGCATTTGTGTATGTCCTCCTTGAAAAACCTTTTGGTTAGTTTGGGTTTTATACAGGAAAGGGAGCGAAAATGAAAAAGAAATACAAATAGAGTAAAAGAAATAAATGTTGGGAAGTATTTGTGTGCTTGCAAAACAAGCAGTCTGCTGCTGGTTTCTATGACTGTGCATCGAGAGAACACCTTGTACTCTAGAAGATTGATGTCGTGATACAAATAGGGGTGTTTATACTTGTAGCATGTTTTGAGGGAAAAAAAATAGCAGATGTGTCATCATAGTCTGGCCAGTAAAGCAAAAGTTGGATAAGCCCAGGACTAGTCTCGATGTTTCAGAAGGAGATTCTCAGCTGCTTCATTTGAAATCAAAGATCAGCACGAGGAAAGAATTTGATCCTGTGCAATACCGCACTTGCTATTTGCACATTGCTCAGCTATCATTACAAGAAAAAACCTGTCCTTGAAAAAGAAGGCCTTTCAGGACTGGAACTTGAACCTCACATAAACCAAAAAGCCTTGTGTTGATTTATTTGTTTTCCACAGCTATTGAGTCAATTTTCTTTCCTGATTACAAAAGGAAGTGCTCCATTTTTAATATTATTATTCTGCCTTTCACTACACAGAGCCATTCTGTAATGGCTGTCAGAGCATCCTAATGTTGTGGCTGAATGTAAATTCCTGACTTTCCTTATTAAACAGGTCACACTGTTTATTGGAAGCTTTTGCTGTTCTGATAGTTAAAATGAGGAATTTTACCGGTATATCAAGGGTTGCACTCCTTGTGTGGAGAAAAAAACAACCTGTCTGCTTCAGCATCAGACCTTTCAGCTGTTGTTGTTTGCATGAGTTGTTCCATATGAATATGATTTAAAAACAACAAAGACAGTATGGATGTAGCAGGATGGTTTTCTCATTGGCAATTTGTGGAACAGCTAGTAGAATGTTATTAATATTTTTTAAAAGGTTTGTCTAGACTTGAAATTTTAGAAAAATTAACTTATTGCTTTTCAGAGGGAATACTAATTTAATATGTAGATATGATTAAAAGTAAGTTTTGCTCATATGCAAGTCCAATATGCCACAGAGGAACTCGTGTATCTGCAGGATTTACATGCCTATGAATAAAGCACATGCTGTTTAAGTCCAAGTCAAATACTTCGTCAAATTTTCCCTAGAAGCATTTGCATGCAAGAGAACTTTCACTCAATAGGGTTTTGCAGCTCTATGAAGCATACATTACTTTACCAAAACTGGGGCCTGTGCAAACTATAGTACACAAACAGTTCTTCACATATCAGAGTTGTTTCAAAAATAGTTTATGTTCTTTCAGAGAGAGGATATTACAAAATGGTTTGCAAGAGATTTGCATTTATCAAAACTACACGGGGAGTAGCTTAGTGAGATTTCCATAAATCATGAATGAATTTAAGTGCTTTTTAGTATATTAGTATGTTATTGTAAGTCCCCAGCAAACAGGGGAATGTTGCATTTGAGTGTGGCTGATCCTGCCCTCTGTTTTGTTAACCCTAATGATTGCTTTACCAGTTTATCTGACAAACTGAGTGATGGCGTTTCAGGGCATTGCTTCTCTAACGTTGCTGCTGTTGTGCGCAGGTGATGTCAAACAGGAGCCAGGCATGTACCGTGAGGGACCCACGTATCAACGGCGAGGCTCGCTTCAGCTCTGGCAGTTCTTGGTAGCTCTTCTTGATGACCCATCCAACTCTCACTTCATAGCGTGGACTGGCCGAGGCATGGAGTTCAAGCTGATTGAGCCAGAGGAGGTGAGTCAGACAGACAGGATGCCCTCACATCCACGGCCCCGTCCTGCGTATTTAACCGTGCTCCTTTGGACTTGGGCCTTATTTTCCGTCAGTATTTTGCTTCAGTAGTGCTTTAGAAAGGTGACAGAAAGGGCTGGCAAGGGAAGTGCTTCGGTTAGGACAGAGGTGTGGTTAAGCATAGATTTGACTCCAAGTCCCACAAAATAATAATGTTGCAAGTACTAGAGTTACTAAATACTTTGCATTAATTGTGGGGGCCAAATTTTTCAGAATCACTTTATGGACAGAACTGTATTCCAAAATCCTTTGAAAACTTTCCCTTACTAGTCTTCCAACACCAAATATTAGATTCATTAGTTTGAATCATTAGATTGTTTAGTACAGGCTTAGATCCTAGGCTTACAAATACTCATGCACATGCATGGCTCTTCTGAACCATGAAGGACTCATGGGGTAGATAAAATTGCTTATATTCATGAACATTTGCTGAAGCATGGCTTAATTCACTTGTGTGATAAACAGGAATAAATTGAATGTTTTATTACGTAAACTGTTTTGGACTAGGTAACGTTACGTAACCTAGCCTGTGTTCTAAACTGTCATGGAAACTGTTGGAAGATCAGGTATATGTGAATTTTGTTGTAAAATTGATGTGGAGAATTTAATTAGGGTTGTCAAAAGGCAGTATCATTCTGCTTTACTTTTTTGCCCCTCGAATAGGGTTTGCTGATAGAGGAGACCACAGCAAATTTTCTGACAGGATCCCCTCCGAGTTAGAGCTGAGTGGGAAGGCTCGGGGGTGTATGGCTGCTTCTGCATTCCACCAGCTATTTCTGCTGTTTGCCATCCATCTGCTGGCATTAGCAGTCTGAAAGCTTTCTTGCATTTTACTTACATTGTCTGCTTACAGCTCTGTGGAGATGCTGGAGTAGCTGGGGATGGTGACAGGACTGATGTCCCTTCCCTTCCCGATGCGGGCTGGCTGAGGAGCAGGTTGCCGCAAGGGCCCCGGTGCTGGCTCTCATTTGTCTGAGCATCCCCTGCTCTAGTGATAGTCAGTCTGCCATGGCAGATCCTGGCATTGTGCATCTGAGGATTTGAACTCAGAACTGTCTTAGTCAATATGATACCAAAACTTTGACGGCAAGTCTGGAGCCTTAGCAGATTACGTGGATTCATTAGTTGTGTAACCTGTCCCGGAACAGAGCGAAATCTTTGGAAAGTCCTTTGTTTGGTTTTGGTGAATGATGTACCGAATTTTCCCCCCTACCCCAGTCTCATATTTTTCACTCTTTTAGTTTTGTCTTGTCTTTAAGGTGTGTCCATTTTTTTTCAAGATTGAAGAGTTTTATTGAGAAATGGTTTCCAGTAGATGGTGCAAAAACTTTATAGATTTTATTAGCTAAGGAAAGGAAAGTAAAAAACCCCTAAGGTTTCCTTATTGTGTAATTCCCTGAAGAACTGGATATTCTAATTTAAGTTAAGCAGATCTGCATGTGTGGCTATGTAGAAGTTGCTTTGTGTTTTTGAGCAGCATTGCATCCAAGATCTGGAGGAGGCTTGAAGCTTGCCTCACTCTGTGTGCTCTTAGGGGAGTACAAAGGAGCCTAAGTTGTTTTCATATGAATGTCATGAATCTGACAGAAACAGTCGATTAAAATAAGAATAGCCTATGGGAAGTTGCACAATTCTGTTGGTTGCCAAGTGTAAATTGAAGGGAAATCAAAGAGCTTGTTGGTTCTGCTGTGGCAGGTTAGGATGTCAGTGACATGACCTTTCCATCCCATTCCTTACTGGAGGTTTATGCCCTTGTAGAAAGAGTGACAACAAAAATGAATATGTATCAGCTCCTGGAGCGCCGTAGTTCATTCAGAAAGTAAGCAACTGTGAACTTTGGAGCCTGAGAATTGGGCATAGGTCCATTTATGCAGGCTTGTCACAGGGACAGCAACCTTCAGCAGGAAGTTAGCGTGGAAGGGTAGAAGCCTGAATCCCTTCCACAGAGCAGGGCTAGGTAAATGTTATGCAGTTCAGGGCTGGGAACTGGACCTGATTGCTTGTTTAGGAGTGTCAAAATACCACACAATGTAACACATTCTTCACCATTACTTGTTGTTTGTCTTTGCTGTGTATTTATTTATTTTGCAAGCCTTATGTTGGGGACTTTTAGGACTCCAATTAATGCAGGGAAAAAAAACCTCGGAAGGAATGAAAAAAGAGTGATGTGGTCATGTGTTACAAAAATGAATAGGTGAATCAAAGTTAGACATGTAAGCCAAATCTGCAGCTGGAATAAATTTACACGATTGGAGGTGTGTTTCAGTACAGCTAAAATGTAGCTGTAGTTAGCAGAGCTGTGATAATTTACATAAGCCTGAAAAGCTGCACCACTGAAAGGAAATAATGCTTTCAAAAGAAATTTTAGAAATTATTGTCCAGGTGGAGACCGAAATCATGGATTTTGCTCAGTGCTGCATGTTGTCATGGCTTGCATCAAAAAGCTCCAGACAGCTATGGGAAGTTTCAAGCAGAGAAGCTGCTTGGCTACTCTGTCCTTTTTCCAGAGCTGCATGCATCTGCACCTCTCAATCATTTTTATAAAATGTGCTTTAAAGAGTCCATCAGCTCTGCTTTTTTTTCCCTCTCTGGTGATATTATAGTCATTTTTACAGACAGTAATTGAAATGTCACCAATAGCCGGTTAAAATTTCAGGCAAGGAATAAGAAGTTAAGCTCTTTAAACAAAGGGTCGCTTTGTCCAAAACTATCTTTAGCAATAAAACAGGAAGCATAAAGTCAAGTAGAAAACATAAGTCAGAGCAGAAGGCATATTGTTCTCTATGGAATAGTTTCATGACTTACTTGCAATTCACTTTTTATTGTTATTTTTAAGGGAAATTATATGACTGCAGCTATGAAATTTCTGTTCCATTCTTCATACCACCATATAGTTTTCCAAGCGTTTATTCTGCCTCCTCGGATAATTCATTTTTTTTGCTGAAGTAATGTTTAAGACTGGGAGTTGTCTTTTGACTTGTATCTCCTAATAATCTCAACATTGCTGTCATTCCAAGTACAGTCTGTATTAGTTCATGAACTAAGTGTGTATGCATGTGTGTTTAAAATAACTTAGTTTTCTGACAGCAAGGAAAAGAGAGGCATGGTACAATTATCCATAGTATCAAACTAAAGAAAGGTTTTATGAAAGTTTTCTGGTGTAACTTGCTAAATATTTTTGGTCCGTCATCTCTTTGTATGGCTTTATTTTTGCATTGGTTTTCTTTATTAAAAAGCAAAGAAAAACCCTAACCCTCCACCACATTGGCAAATAAGTCTGTTTCAAGTTTAATGATGATGTACATCCAATTAAAATTCATAGTAGTACGTGGGAAGTTCAGGTCATGGCAAGCTTTTCCTATTTGTTGCACCTGCAGGGTTTTCCCTCCTGCATCCCCAAATGAAATATCTGACGATAAGATCTTCTTGTTAAATGCATTTAACAAATCATTGCTAATCCGTTTTTGTGGCAGGTGGCACGTCGCTGGGGGATTCAGAAAAACAGGCCAGCTATGAACTATGATAAACTTAGCCGATCGCTTCGCTATTATTATGAAAAGGGAATCATGCAAAAGGTGAGTAGCTAATTTTGTATTGCATTTCACCAGAGTCTTGCATGTTAATCCCTAGGTCAGTGTACAGGGAGTACTTGTAATTGCGTGGCTTAGGCAGATTTTTCATCTGTTTAGGCAAACACTAAGCTTTTTGACCTACTAGGTCCAGCATATGCATTAAGATATTTTTTTCTATGTAAAAAATATCTGTGGTTTTAGGTCACACAATGCATTTCATGATTATAGGGAAAGAAGTAACATTCAAAAATATCCAAAAGAGCTTCCTGGCAGCTGGGAAAGGCAAACAGTAGAGTACAGTATGATTAATGTTTTGCAGATCTAAATTAGCTGCCCAGTGCTTGGGTACTTTAGTAAGTGCAAGATAGGGGAGAATAATTATACCTATTACTACTGCATACCAAATACTTCAATATTTTTACCAATAGTGTTCTAATAATACTGGTTTTGAGTGGAATTTAATATTTATAATAGACTGAATTAGGAGAAATATTTAACAATAATTTATACATTACGGGCTAGTGTTGCTGACAGTATTCAATCCATCCTCCTACTGTGGCTTGCTGATTTATATGTATATTTTTAAATCTTGCTGTGTAGTACTATGTAGATTGACTGAGAAATCAATAGGAGAGACCTGTCTGCTGTATCTACAAAACTGCCAGGTGTGATCAAAAATCATAATAAACACCTTGGACCGTAAAACTTATTCCATGTCTTTCCACGTTGGTCGTCTGACCAGCGATGATGAACATGTTTAAACCTGCTGTATGCCGATTCCACGAATGGAAACAGTGCTCTCAGCTCAAGTTACTGGGTAACTTTTCCAGTAGGTTTTGTGAAGTCTTACAAGTTCTCTTGCTTAGATTATGAGATTGTTGTAGCGCACTGCTTTTTCACTATCCAGGAGTCAACTTGGACAACAATCTGGGCTAGTATTGGCTTACAGCTCTTCAGTAGCTCAGCATCGCAATAATTTTTGTGTGTCATGTAACTGCACGCTGAGTCTTTGTAAAGTGGATTGGAAACTGAGTCCGATCGGGGAGCAGCAGAAGCTCTTGGTTTCGCTGACTGGTGCTTCAGGCAGAGGAGTGCCTTGTTGCAGGTTACAGCTCAGCAGCATAGGCAGCTGTGCTGCCGGCACGCTTCAAAGGCAGCAGAGAGGCAAAAAAAGAGTAGCAGAGGGAAGCAAGTTGAAAAGGTGGGGATAGAAATACCAGAAGGCTGATAATGCTGCCCCAACCCACACATCCATTTAACATGGAAAGTTTACAAGTACTTTTGACAGCTAGCTTGCTATATCCTAAACTACTACTTTATTATCTACAAGAATGTGTTTAACACACATTTTGAAAGCTAGCTCGTATGCTTATTTTTCTGACAGAGCAATGTTTCAGGTTTGTCCTGGGATTGCTCTATCTGGCTAGTTCGTGTATGTTAAAAATTAATGGGGGTTTGTAGATGCAAAGCAGGTTTCTTTATGGCAAAGTTTCTATGCATATTTTCCCTCCTTTTTTTTTAAATCAAGCAATGATAGCAGGCTAAGCAAAAGCCTTATTTCTGAATGCAACCTATAGTCTATCAAACTTGCTGACATGAATTTGATTTTAAAAATTCTGCTGCTGATACAGTCTCTACCAAATTCTATTTGTAGATTAAATAAGATGAAATTTTAAGGAGGTGCTTCAAACTGTTTCGCACCCATAAGAAGAGAGTTGTTAAGTTTGCAGTGCTTTTTCCATCTTCACTAGCTCACTTCAATGCTGAGGTAGCTGGAGTTGCAAGAAGCAGATAATATGATCTTTATTTTAAAATAATTTTAATAAATTTTGAGCATGCCATATATATTTTTAGGTGCAACTTTTTAAATAAGGTACTTGAGAAGACACTATATTGACTTCTGTTTGTTGTTTGTAATAAGACAGCACTTCTGTGTTGTTTTTATCATTCTCTAGCTTTTAGGGAATTGAGCATAGACATTTAAGGCTGTTTGTGATTAAGGGAAAACTTTAGGATCTTTGGACAAATTGCCCCTCCATAAGCAAATCCAAATGTCCCAGCTTTGCGTGAGCAATTGCTAAGTACATATTAGCCTACGTATTTGCTTACGCTGTCCCTGTACAATCAGCGTGCACTATAACTAAAGTGCTTTTATACGTAAGTATGAATCAATCTGTGTAAAGTGAAATCCAGATCTCTGTCGTGCAATATGATTCTTTTTTCCACTTCGCACACAGAGTGTGTAATTTTATTTTGCCACTGTAGTGACAATTTGTTTACATTTTCCAACAAGAACAGTTCCATTTGTGGTTAAGTATAGGAAACGATCACAAACAAATGTTTAGAAGTAGAATACTTAGTCCATCTTCCAACAGGATGTCACGTGTGGCAAAATCAAGAGTATTCTGCACAGCCTGCTTTGGCAGGTCCCACTTGTCTTTGCTAGGTCATTGCCTTACCAGTTCTGCTGTCGCATTATTAATTGTGTAACAAAGGTGAGCTCTTTACAAGACTGTTGAACTGGGAGTTGCAAAACATGAGGCCTTATGCTGCACCTTTTTTCCCCTTCTGTTGTCCTAAGGTGGCTGGAGAAAGATACGTCTACAAGTTTGTTTGCGACCCCGAAGCGCTTTTCTCCATGGCTTTTCCGGACAACCAGCGCCCCTTGCTGAAGACTGACATGGAGCGCCACATCAATGAGGAGGACACTGTGCCTCTGTCCCACTTTGATGAGAGCATGGTCTACATGCAGGACGGAGGCTGCTGCAACACCCACCCCTACAACGAAGGCTATGTCTATTAACAACAGTGACAGTGAAGGGGATGTTTCCCCCTCCCTTAAGCTTCTCCTCTTTCCCAAGACCCAGAGGAAAGCTGAATCGACTTCAGTTTGTTTTTTAAATAGTACACTAAAAGGGGCTTTTCCTGTTGCATTACTCCTATGGTCTGCCATGGACAGCGCACTTTATTTGAAAGGGGAGGGTTGGAACCTAAACGTTATTCTGTGTAACAGGAGGAAAAGGGTGGGTTTGCTTTTTACTTAAGTTTGGGAAGGGAACATACAGGTTTTAAGTACAAAAAAAAGCTATATCATGTCTGTTTTGTTTCATATCAGCATAAGATATTGTACATTTTCTCTGGGTATCCATAGTACAGTTAATTCTCATTGTGCAAAATAACCACTTGATGATGATATCATCACAGCATGCCTAGGGCATTTGTTTCTTGCCATTCTTAATTGTCTTTCTGCAGTTATAAAAGAGAAGCAAAGCATATACCACAGCATTTAATTTAGAAGCTTCCAGTGGCAGACGTTGTACCTTGCCTCTGAGAACAACCAGATAGTTTTCCTAATTCTTTTTCTATCTTTTTT